>KZ505701.1:770829-854748 GCA_002844005.1 Limosa lapponica baueri
CCAACCTAGAGGATTCTGTGATTCTGTGATTCTGTGAAGTGAAAATGAAATGTAACGATGGGATCCCCTCCTCTTCTTCAGAAGACACCATCATCTCTAAAAAACCCTTAAGCAACTTGAACACCTTCTGGAAACCCATAACATCACTTCTCTCTCCCTTTGGTACCTTGCTGATGCAGTAATGGTATTCTTAACGAAGGGCGAGAAGAGGACAGAGCAGCTTACCACAACCTCTTCCATTGCCCATCACAACACTGGAGAGACATTGAAGATAGTTTTATTCCTATTCTGTGAAAGGGCTGAGAAGAAGGGCATTTGATAAGATACAGTATTTATGGGTGGTCTCAGGCTGCAACAAGTCCGCTCGGGGCTCTGCAGTGCAGTAAAGTCAACTATAAAATTACCATGATCTCATCTCAGATCCTGACAGCATCAGCACTTGATACTGAAATTGTGGGTTGCTGCTACACTTTGCTACCGCAAAGTAGCATATTTAATCATGCCACTACTGCCCATCACCACTCTGCAACCACCATGAGTCTAGGACAACAGGAGGGTAATGTCTTGTGTGCAATCCCTCGGGTAAGCGTCACTGAACAGAAACCAACAGCATTGATCACGACAGAGGGAGTACCGATGTCTGTTGTATAGATGTTACAAAGAGCAGCTGTGGGTCTTAGCGTGAACCCCAATGTTGCCTTTAGTAGCACATCACTGATAGATGTTAAAACTTACTTCAGAGTGGAACATCAAGAGGAAAGCAGAAGAGAAATCATTCCTAGAACAGAATCATAGAATGGTTTGGATTGGAAGGGACCTTTAAAGGTCATTAAATCCAACCTCCCCTGCAATGAGCAGGGACATCTACAACTAGATTAGGTTGCTCAGAGCCCCTTGAACACTTCCAGGGATGGGGAATCTACCACTTCTCTGAGCAACCTGTTCCAGTCTCTCATCACCCTCACTGTAAAAAAAATTCTTCCTTATATCTAGTCTAAATCTACCCTCTTTTAGTTTAAAGCCATTACCCCTTGTCCTATTGCAACAGGCCCTGCTAAAGTTTGTCCTCATCTTTCCTGTAGGCCCCCTTTAAGTACTGAAGGACCGCAGTAAGGTGTCCCTGCAGCCTTCTCTTCTCCAGGCTGAACAAACCCCACTCTATCAGCCTGTCTTCATAGGAGAGCTGCTCCAGCCCTCTGATCATCTTCATGGCCCTCCTCTGGACCCACTCCAACCACTCCCTGTCTTTCCTGTGCTGAGGGCTCCAGAGCTGAATGCAATACTCCAGGTGGGGCTTCATGAGAGTAGAGTAGAGGGGCAGAATCACTTCCCAAGACCTGCTGGACTCCCTTCATTGATGCAGCCCAAGATATGGTTGGCTTTCAGGGCTGTAAGTGCACATTGCCAGCTCACGTCCAGCCTTTCGTCTACTAGTACCCCCAGATCCTTCTCAGCAGGGCAACTCTCAATCCCATCATTCCCCAGCCTGTATTGATACCAGCATATCAAGCCATGCTGTCTGTCTCGAATTACCTCCCTGTCCTTCACGTGCCTTAGCATAGCTTCTAAGAGGACCTGTTCCATGATCTTCCCAGGCTCAGAGATGAGGTTCACAGGTTGCTAGTTCCTAGGGTCCTCCTTTCTAACATTTTTGAAAACCGGTGCAGTGTTTCCCTTTTTCCAGTCAACAGGGACTTCACCTGACTGCCTTGACTTTTCAAGTATCATGGAGAGTGGTTTGGCAACTTCATCAGCCAATTCCCTCAGGACTGTGGGGGAATCTCATCAGGTCTCAATAGGGGACCTTTTTATTAACTCCTTCAAGATATTGCAGTTTGCTTTCCTAAAACGCAGGGTCCTGACTTTACTCTTCACCTTACCCGTATTCTTCAGGACTTCGAACTCTACCAGTCCAAGATCACTGCAGCCCAGGATGTTCCAATCTTGATGTCACCAATTAACTCACTTGCATTGGTGACCACCAGGTCCAGTATCGCATCCTCTCTGGTGGGACTGTTTATTATTTGGCTTAAGAAGCTGTCTTTGATGCACTCTAGGAGCCTCCTGGATTTCCTACAGCTCACCATGCTGCTTTTCCAGCAGATGTCAGAGTGGTGGAAGCGCCCCAACAGGACAAAAGCCTGCAAGCACAATGCCTCTTGCAGCCAGAGTAAGAAGACTTTGTTAATAGGATGCCTTTGGTCAGGTGGCCTGTAGTAGACACCTTTGTTGCCTTGGTCTCTTATTCTTAGCCATAGGCTTTCAACCTGCTCATGGCTATTCCTCAGAGACAGCTCTTCACACTCTATCCATTGCTTGATGTAGAGGCCAATGCCTCTGCCCCTCCTTCCTTACCTGTCCATTCTGTACAGCCTGTAGCCATCAATAGCCTCACTCCAGTCATGGGATTCATCCCATCATGTTTCAGTAATGGCAAGTAGGTAATAGCTCTTAGCAGCACAGTGGCTCCCAACTCCTCCTGTTTGTTGCCCATGCTACATGCATTGGTGTAGAGGCACTTCAGCTGGGCTGTTGGCCGTGTCAGTGTCTTAATTCCTATGAGGTATTTCCTCGGTGTTCCCTCTTGGCTGCTGTTACCTCATGAGACCCTGGCTCATCTCCATAAGGAGATGTCTCCTTATGCATCCATAAGCATGTCTCATAGCAACAGGCTGAGGACCCTCACTAGCATCCCGTTCCTCTACCCCTTGCCTGTTGTCCCACAGCTTCTTGTGAGCAAGCCTGATATTACCCCCCTTCCCCTCAAGCCTAGTTTAAAGCTCTGTCAAGGAGCACCACCGATCATGAGCCAAGACCCTCTTCCCCCTTTGAGAAAGCCTGGTGCCATGTAGGCTATCCCATTATTCCTTTAACTGGAGATGAATTTGGGCAGAAACAAGTCTAGAAAAGGGAGAGAGTTCAATATAAACACCTTGCAACAGCTGTTCAAGGATCATGATGAGCAGAAAGAAAATTGTATGTCTGCTTCACTACTTCTTTACACAGCTTAGGCCTAAAAAATGTGGCTATCGTATTGCATGTGCTTTAGTGGAAACTGCATATGGCCACCAGGGACTCTCAGATTTCTATTTTCTGTATTCATAAAATATTTCTGTTGCCTCTCTACAAGAGAGCCAATCAGGAAACAGATATTGCATATATTGCACTGTGTAAGTAGATTTACAATCAGACCTCTTGATTAGAGTTATCTCTATTGAAGAGTTAAACTAAGTCTTGCAATATTTTATGAGGAGGCAATGATTCTAAATTTGTTTGCAAAAAGTATTTGTTAGTCAGTTGAAACAATGAACAAACTACTGGATACCATAAAGAGGCTAAATTTGTGTGTATACTGTTTGCCATTAATAATTTGATTTGCTGTAGTTGTTTAGTTATATTTCCTAAACTATTAAACATTATGTACATTGTTATAATGTTCTTATGTCTATGCTTACATTAAAGAGGATCCTCATTTTTGAACTAGCCATACAAACTAAGAGGCAATTAAGCTAGATATTGCATGGTACTTTAACTTGTAGTATAATTGCAGTAGTATTTGTAGGACATAAATAACTCCATAATTGCTGGAATTTATGGCTCACATGCTACCTTATAACAATTACACTATTACAGAGTTACACGAATTAAATTATCTGTGCACCGCAAAAACAGACTTTCATGTAGTTTAGGTTTACGTAATGCACAAAATCTAACACAATCTTTTACCGTCTTAAAATGTGCTGTTTATTGGAGTGGCTCAGATCTAATCCTTATTCTTCATCACAACAGAAGAATATGGAAATAGAGATACAGATAGAGATAGAGACATAGATATAAACAGACATAGATAGTCTGTACGTATATATTATAGAGACATGGATAAATATATATAAATTCCTAAAATATGCCTGTCTGCTCACCAGTGTATTGCATGTGAAGAATTACCTTTATGACTCTGAGCTGCAGGGTCACACAGTGAAAGGAATAATTTGAAAAATAAAAGGAACTTCTTTTCTTGATTAAGGTATGACTCCAGTGACACATGTCACTTTGAAATAGAGTTTTGCAAAAAGTGTTAAAAAGACAACCAAAATTTCACAGCCCTGCAATTAAGAATCATCTGCCTTTGTTCCCCAGATGTTTTGTTTCACTGTTTTCCTCCCTCTACATTAGGCTAGCACAACTAGTCAGGTGGTTGCTCTGTGAAATGTTGTTGAAAAACGACTCAGCAGAATTAAATTAGTTATTTCTTGGGATTACTTTGCCTATGTAGTTCTTTGGCAGTGCTAGAAAAATACCTGTGCACATTGGGGAAACAGGTGACTGGGGCAGGACAGGAGGGGTGGCCATTGCTTAAACCATCTCTAGTAGCTGAAGAAATTAATCTGTAGTTCTGAGTACTCTGATGAAGTCACATATCTCTCACTTCTCAGATTTTTTGTAATTCTATTTCACATGTAAGTCTTCCCTCCTAGGTTTTGAGCTTTTGGTTAGGAACTCAGGCACATCGTAAAGTACCACTGCACCACACTGCATCCACAGCTCCATCCACACCATCCAGCTCCAAACATAGGGAGCTAATTGTGTGCTTGGGCATAGTCCTTCCATACTGAGAATGTTCTGAATGGATGCAGTGAAGTCTATGAGTGCTGGCATTTTGTGGACTGAGGATTTGTACCACAGATTTTTCCCCATCCCTTCATACTGTTGAAATCCAATGGAAGGAATAATTTATTGCTTCTGAATAGAGCCAAATTAAGGAATTGGAAAATTTAAAGAAAGGAAATATCTATAAAGATTTTCACCTCTTGATAATCACTTCGAGACTCACCTAGGAAAGCAGCAACCAAAAGTTATTACCTTTCATGAGTTCTCTGAGGGTCTGTTTGAAATGAGTTAGTGTTCAGCCCTGTTCACACAGCCTTAACAACTACTGCTCTGTGCTTGTATACTTTTCAGGAAGAATGTGAAAATCTAAATAAAAATTTAGGAGATAGTGGACGGGCATTTGAACTAAAATCTCATGGTGAATTCTCATACCTCTTTGGAACAGAATTTTTTAAGTACAGTACAAAGGCAGGGAATGTTCTGTTGGCTTTTATGTCATGAAGAGACACTTTTGCCCATTTCTCTCCAGCAGAATGGTTTATCTCTTCAATACTGATCTGACAGAGCATTTCAAGGGATGAGAGTGTTATTCAGCTTCCAAACCCATTCAAGCCTCTGTCTTTGGAAACAGGAATATAATTTTCTCTCCTTCTTTCTTCCCCATGCCCCAGTTCTTTACAGAAGCTTATACTCACTTCTTCTTTCTACTCATGCAGTTACTAGCCCGTTATGAACATTGCTTTTGCTTTTAGAGTGCAATTGTCTCTTGAACTCCGTCAGTGCTCATGGTCAACAAGATACTTCAGCTTTTTCTCACTATGTTGTACAATTTCCAGGTATTTGTTCTGCTTGCTTTAACAAGGTGTCCAGATTTGCATATAATACTCCAGGTAAGTTCTCATTAGTTTTGTGTATAAACTGCCAACATCTAAAATGATCTCTTAAAATATGTGTTTTCTTCCTCTATCTTTCCTTCAGCCTTTCTGGTATTCTGTTTATTTTTTTTAATTGCTGCCAAATTTGAAGCTGATGGTTTTAGAAATTATATCATCAACCCTGCCAACACTGACAGATCCAAAAATGGTACAACAAGCCAGACATTTCCCATTCCTGACAGACTTATCTGTCAGTGCAGATCAGCTCTGCTTTGCATTGACAAGAGACTTGCTTTGCACATGCACCGTGACTGGGGTTGTCTGGTGTTTTCAAATGTCCAGAATCCCGAGGTGACAGACATCTAGAAACTCACTAGACAGTAGCTTAAAATAATATGATAGTAGTTTTCTGGTAAAAGGGATCTTCATGACCAAATTTGTTAGCTCTGTATCAAATGCTTGGGTTTTTTTTCTAGTTAAAATGTTAAAATTTTTCAATAGTTCTGGTTGTCCTTAAGACAAGTGGAAGAGGGAACCTTCTCAAACTTATATGGCTATATAAGAGCTACTAAGAATTGGATCTCACCACAGTGATTCCCTATTGTGTGTTGTTTGACTGTTTGAACAGCTGTATGATATCACAGAGGATAAATTTCACCTCTTAATGAAAATGAAGTATTTTGCTATCAAGGTTTTAGGGGGCAAGGAACTCATAATAAGTAATCAGCCCTGAGAAGTCAGAGTGGCCTATGAAAAAGGCTGCCAAAGATTATGAGGACATTTTCAAATTAGATTCCTAAGTCGCTTAGTGAACTCTTGTGCTCTAAATCACAATAGAGGTTACTCAAAAATTACTTTTTTTTTTTCCAGAGAAATACTTCTGGCTCCATTGATTTATTCTGCCTGGGCCATAATGGGTGTGATGTTGTTCCATGCTTTCTGTTTCTGGATGTAGATTTGCAAATGGCATATATCCATGTTATATCACATGTACCTTTAAGGATGGAGCTACATCGATGAATATAGGATTTGTCACCCTTTTCTTACTGCAATTCTCAACAAACCCTTCATTTAAAAAAAAAATCCTTGTTTTTTTTGAACTTCAGGTGTGGAGTGTACTTTTAGGTTTAGGTATTACATTTGCATTATAAACTTGGGTATTTTACCTTATTAAAAGAACCAATTTACCAAAACTTCCTAGTCTAAAAGCTAAGTCATTCAAATAATTCCTGATAACCTAAGCTTTCAGGTCTATAACTATTTGTATCCACTGAAAGTATCCCTGGTACCTATCTTCATTTTGTGCTACCTGAATGTACCAGCTAATTCTTAAGGGACTTCTTAAATTTAACTTAAATTGTAGTCATAAAAAAAAAATTGACATTTAAATTCTCAGAGACTATTGATTATTAACCACCTTATTTCAGGCTCTCAGATGAGCTGTTATTTATGCCTACAGACGTTTTCTCTGTGAAACCACATCAAAGAAGTTAAAGATAATATATGCAAATGTCTGCATTCTTCCCAACTTCAAATACCTCAAAGGTGGTGTTACTATCAGTGAACTGAACTAGTACGTTTCTCTGTTTCTCTGGACAAGATGCAGTAAAGCTGAAATTCCTTCATTTCAATATGTTAGAAATTACTTTTTGTTTTGTTTTGGTTTTTTTTACAATGACTACTATAACACAATTTTTAATTTCCTATTACTTTGAAACTTTTCATCATCATCCAGGTGGGAAAAGTCGACTTGTTTTGTTGAATACTACTGTGGACCACACTGTCTTCAGCATATTTTCACTTTGATAATGGATTGCCATATAATACTTAAAGATTTATTCTTTTGATGTGTTCTTCCACATTTTATGTATAATATATGAATCCAATTTTGACCTGAGCAGGATTGATGCAATATTCAGGGCTACAAGTGTTCAAAAACTTGCTTAGGAATGCTGTTATGAATACCTTGGCAAAAACTTACTCATTGCAGAAGGGCTAAATGTTTTAATAATGTTTTATGAGTTTAGGGATGAGGTTTGACTTAACTGTTTCGCTTAATCAAACTCCAGACACTCATTTGAAATTGTCTTATGGCAGGAAACAGAAATTTATAGAATTCTGGAGATGAAAAATCATTATGAACCAACTTAAAAAAACCCCCTTGAAATTAAAAATCCATAGATTAGCGTATGTGGAAATAGTGGAAATATAAAAGGAATTGCTGATTTCCTTGGGAAAGGAATAAATGCAATGAACCAGCACCTGTCATTTAACCAATTTAAGGTGAGAATAGGGATGTATAGAGAAAGACGGCTGCAGACACTGTGGAAAGACTGAGCCTTAGGAACAAGAGTCTTATAAATCTTTGGATAATTCAAGATGCAATATCACCCTATCATACGTGAATGGCAGTATTGCCAGCTGTATGCATATGCCCATTGTCTTGCTAAATTTAAAAGGAATATAATGGATGTCTTACATCTCACCTTAAGAAAGAGGAAAAAATGCATGTATTACACTAACAATAGCTTGTAACAGTGCTGAGAGGAATTTGTTTTTCAGTAAATGTTTAGTCTATAGTAAACTGAACATTTGCAATATGTACTGTGAAACATATGAAATAGAGGCCAAAAGATGCCAGATAGCATGCAGAAATCTGCAAATTTCTTTAATTATTTAATTCTGCTAGAAAAACTGGTAGGTACCTCAGAGATGTATCATTTTACTCCTTCCTAACTGGTGTTTCTCATTCATTGCATTGTACAGTTGTGCAGTTGTGTCTCTCCTGACCCTGGGAAACTGATTAAACCAGCTGGTTTATGGTTTCTACTGGCTGTAGCTGAGTATATTCTGTTCGGTAACATATGGCACTTGAGAGGAGTTTGTTTGCTCAGAGCTTGGGAAACAGAGTTGGGTTCATGGTGTGTTCATTTGATGAAGCACGTATTTGTCCTGGCTTCTGAACTAACTGTCTGTGAAAGTCTTGTTTAAGGCTCTTATTTACAATGATTTTCTGTATTGTATACTGAAGTTATTTTGGATCCTGTTGATGGTTCTCTGCTGACCTTCAGCTCTTCTGCTAAAGTAGGCCAGTACTGGATAACCCTCAGACATGGTCTGTTCTTGCATTTCATACTTCTGCCATAAAAAAAGTAATATAACCTAGGTGTCTTTCTGGTCTGTGGCCCCTCTGCTTTTCCTAAAGAAATAGGTAAAAAAAAGAGGATATTTTAGAGGTTTTTTTTTTTTCCTTAGTGTGACAGTAAAATTCTGCTTGTGTCTTGGACTTTCTCCTCCATGTACCTCTTCTTACCTTTTTGTTTTAAGTAGGTTTCTAAAATGTGATCTTTTCTATTCTGACATATTTATTAGAATACTATGATTTTTGTCATATTTGATTTCCTTTAGTTTATGTGTTAATGAGGACTGTTTGTTACTTGGTGTCTTAAAAAGTCTATTGTTATATTTAGTGCAGACAATTTCCTTATTCATTCAGAGTACCTTTCTCATCTGCATTTCAAGCACATCCAGGTTGTTTTAGTGATTCTCTGCTTTTACATCTATGCTTTCAAATTTGGAATAATCTTTGTTGTCTTTTTTCTCCTATATGTACAAAAAATTACAGCTCATTTTGTTACTAACACTACAAACAGCAGTATATCACTCATCTTATGTATTTCATTGTATACTGAATTATGACTGGTTGATTAAATAATTTTTTTATCTTTTCTTTTTCTTCTGTAATATATATTGTGTTATACAACTATACTTCTCCTTTGGGTTTTTTTTTGCCCTACAGCTAATTCCTAGCATGACACATTCTATAACTTAGATAAATATACCTTCACTTATGAATAATCATCAGGGACCTTTCACTTGTGGTTTCTCTAGGGGGTTTTGTCTTACTGATTTACCTTCTTTGAACTATAAATCTATTACCTCATTCTTTTTTCTCCTAACCAATCCTTTCTATAGGATGATATATCCTTCAACATTTGTCTGTATTGATTTTCATTTCCCCATTATATTTCACTTAAACCCCTTTGCACTCCACTCCTATTCACAACTTTGATTTTAACAATTACTTAGCATTGGCATGATCACTTTATCAGACTGAATGGAATTGCTTTTGTCTGGGAGTGCAAACTTAGGTCTCAGCTGCAGGCTTAAATGTCCATCAGCTGGAAAATTTGTACAAGTAACAAAATTCCACTAGATGTTACTCAGAGAATTCCCTCTGACTTGTTTCAAAATTAAGTTTGCATCATTTACTGAATTTAGACAACTAACTTTTTGGCTCTGGAACATTCACAGATAGCAGGGACAACTATGCCCTGGCCCAAAACACCTGTGCTATCTTCAACCCCTTCACAGTTAAAATGCTGCCCTTCCTCACAGAAAACAGAAAATTGTTCTGTGGAACTGGGAAGACCTGTTGAATTAATTCCACTTGGAAATCTTAATAGACTGACAAAGTACTAGATCTCCTTGCAATTCCCCATACTTACCCTTGAAAATGGATTTGCAAAATCTTGTTGGATTCTATATCTGAGGAAAGAAATCTATCTTCTGCTATGTATTTTTGAGATTTGATGTTCTCCTTCCTAAAAGTTTTTCTCATTGTAACCAAACATTTGTTTGCATTTAAATCTTTGGTTTGGGTAGTTAGGGTAATGTATGAGTTTTCTTACCTACCAGAAGTACATATAAGTTTCTTATAAATATCCTGCTTTTGACACTAGGTATTTCCTGTGATCTGAAGACCTCAGTGAAATGTTGGTTAAGCAAGCTTAGTTTTTTTAGAATGAATTGGTTCACTGATGTTACTGAAAGACAAAGTCACTGCTATCTAACAAAGCTGAAAAAATTTAATCTTAGTAATTCAATAGGAGTTAATAGTTGCCCTTTCTTCACAGTTTATATCTTTGTACTGGAAAGAGATTTTATGCTGTTCACCAGCAAAGAAGATGAAATGACTTTCCTTCAAGCCAAAAAAGATATCAAAGATATTATCACATATCCATTAGCTTTTTTACCAGCCTAATTTTTCTTTTCAGCAATGAGACAGGAGTACTTTCTGAGAGAGAACAATAATCGTCAATAATGGATTACAATTCTGCAGGCTGACTGTCCAGTTCTTTGAACAAAATGGTTGAAATTCTTTTCACTAGTGACTGAGTCACTCTTAGTAGCTTGTAGGTAAAACTGTTATTTGATTCATGTAACAAAGAATAGCCAACAGAATTACCCTTTAGGAGTTGTTCCACTGCTATTATTCATTCAGGTGGTCATGTTGACTTCAAAGAGGCTACAGAGACCTATGCATTATTCAGTAAGGCCTGCAAGACTAAGCCTTTAAACTTTTACTGCAATACACTAAGGAGGTTTTTTTTTTAAAGATATTTTAATTATAAGGTTGAGCAGAAGTGTTTATGTTTGACATTTGATTCCAAAATAGCCCTATGAGCTAGACAAGAGTTAAGCATAGTGCTGTTATCTCTTTCTTACAAGCAGAAAAATAAAATGACTTGTCCAAAGCAGGATAGGTGATCAACTTTGGAGGACAAATTAAAACAAAAGAATTGGTTTTTTCACATTTCTACATTATATGCAAAACCATATATGTCTGTTTAAATTTTTTTTTGTCTTTGTTTTTGATGCATATGTATTATACAAAGACTGATTTAAGGTTTTTGCAATTAATTCAGTTAAAAATTTCAATCACTGTTATCTTTGTGTCCCCTTTCAATTTTCTTTTAAGTCATAGCTTTTTCATTCTGAGAGGAAATTAATTTGTGTTGTTGCTATATTCTGTAGAAATTTTTTATGATGAATTTTCCTGAAATTTGCAGAGGAAAATATGCAATCTAATCTGGACTATTTCTCTTTAGAGAATCTGATAGAAAAGAGATTTTTGCAACACTGTGTTCTGTATAATATTTGTCATTCTTGTTCTGTATAAAATTTGCTTTTTGTTGAATTCTATTTACTAAATGAATATTGATGAACTTTAAGTGTTAGAATAATATTACTTTATTGTTCTTGTAAACTTTCATTGGCAGCAGTTTATCAATGTGTTGAAAGATTTCTGTATTTTATTTTATTTGTCTAAGAAAATGAGCTTGCCAGGTGTTGGTCGGTTGTCTTTTGAGATATAGACAGAAGTGTAAATACTTCTTTGTCGCTTAGCCTTTGATAAAATACTTGTGTGTTTGAAATGTGATACTCGTGTGTGCAACAGCATCTGACTTTTACACTGATTCATTGAGAGTTTTGCTTTCATCTACTTTGACTGGGACAAAAGAAGAATCTCTGCCAAGTAGAGTCATGGCAACAGCCTCTGTGATCAAACCAGCTGTGCTCTGTTTCCAGCCAAAGAGCAGATAGTTTTCTGTGAATCCTAGTTCTTTACAGCTTCTAATTTACTAAATAAATTCACACTATGAAAGCATCACTAATGATATCATCAACCAAAGACTCTATACAGCCACATGTTTGCTTCTCTCTCATATTAGTACCTGTGATCTAGCAGAAGTACAAAATACTCTCCTTCTTTCTGGATGTACTTAACAGAATTGAATATAATTTAAAGGATTTTTTATAATTATGTTCTGTAAAAAATATGTATTTCTATTGCATAAAGGGTAAGCACAAGCTTGTTCTTATTTCCACCTGTTTTGTAGCGCCTTTGGGTCAAGTTCAGACCTAATGTAAAGGTGTAGCACAGCTCTGACAAGTATTCTGTTGTGCTTATACCAGTGAGCGACCCTTTTCATAATATATCACAGTCTCATTTTTCTCTCCTTGTAGTGATGCTTGGTACCAAATTGATCAAATGCCAGTTCCTCAGTTGAAAGCTGTAAGGCTGCACAACTTCTGCATTGGAGAAAATGATGCTTGCTCTATTCTGTCTCTATCTGTTGGAGCATTCAGCAGGAGAGCTAGCTAAATGGCAGTTCTTTTCAGCTGAAATGGACTCACAAACTAGTGCAAATTGAATGTTTGCTTTTAACAGATAGCCTTTCATTGCTCTGTATTCTCTGGTTTTATGTGCAGGGGAATTCAAAAGCAAAAAATCTCTACTATCTTTCATTCACCACTGCATTCTAGGCTTATGTGGTTTTGATTTGGTAGAATAAATTCTGAGACTGAAAAAAATTAATATTGTATTCTACCTTAAAGCAGTTCTGAGTTCAGCTTGTGCTTGGTTCTTCCTCTGTTTTCATTCAACTATCCAAAGATTTGGTGTATATTCAATGGGGAGATGGCTGTAATTACAGAGTTCACAGTTCATTCTAAGTAAAGTTTCTACAATATGTGTGCTCTTTGTTTCCCACTAAGTGTATGATCATACCAAGAATACATTTAAAAAGGAAGTTCTATTTCACCTTATGAAGGCTGTAAGGAACCGTATACTGTCCTGTGACCTAGAAACGAAGGAGAGCTAGAATAACAGAAAATACACTACATCATAGCAAAATTTAGTATGCTACAGGTGTATGTTACAGATTTTTGAATCAGAAGCCTAAAGGTTTTTAATCAAGTGAAAATAATTCAGAATAAATACTTAAATTTTTTCCTGCTTCACCAATACATTTGAACTGCACCAAATACAGTGTGGGCAACGTGACCGTAAAAAAAATTATAAGGAAGTTAACTATTGATAATAAAATAATTTATTATTAATAAACAAATTAGATTTTAGGGGTTCATAATAGCTTTTTAAAATAAATGAGGAGATTACAGGAGTCTGAAGAGGAAAAAATTTTTCAAATAAACAGTTAATTAAGTATTAATTCTTCAAAATAGGTAGCTGATGCTCATATAGCTATTACTCAGTCTGAAACCACAACACACTTCACTATATTTCCTAATAGTGCAATCTGTTCACTGACTTTTTCTTCTGTTATATCATGGATAAATCAGTTGATGTCAATAAAGATAATTTAATTTGAATTTGCTTGATAAGAACAGTATTATCAGACTTTTGTGTTTATTGAGAAAATATGAAAATAGGCTATTTATTAAGACACATTTGTAAAGGTCACTCAATTTACTAATAGTTAATTTCCAGTTCATTTTAGAGTGATTGTCTACATAAGAGCTTCATTTGCACAAAGTTTTCAGGTTAGTAATATCTATTGATGCTGTGGAATGGAATAATCATCACCAAGGACTGGATTCACCTCACTTAATACAAGATTTCTGCAATGTGAAGCCATGCAATCTGTCCCTGTTATCCTAGAATCCCTTTTAAGCCAATGGAGAGTGTTAGGCACTTTTATGGAATGCTGCATGTGGCCCGTTCAGTGGTATTTAAGATATGAAATGAATCTTTGGTAAGATGACATTCATTTCATGTTTTAAGGTCTACTGTCAATATTTACTAAAGATTTATCATTTATAGAGCAAACTGATTCAGATGTAATCAGCTGTTCTCTGAATATCTGCATTTGATGGGAAGAATTCCAGGAAGGAAATGAACAACTTTGTCACTGTCTATCTCAGTCATGGGAGATACCTCTTTTTCTGACGGGTACTCAGCTGTTCTTTTTAGAGAATTGCATGTAGCCTACTGATACTGACAGGCCAACAGGCAGAGATCTGTGAAACTATTAATGTCACTCAGTAAGAGATGGAGAGATTTGGGGTTCTAAAACAGCTAGGGTACTAGAAAAAATATTGTCTGGTCACAACATTCTGTGTTGTTGCCATATTAACTTCATCACAGATATTAGCTGCTACATACAGAAGTGTCAAACCTAAAAGGAACCCAATCTTCATCAGCCTCTCCTGCACTATATTCTTCTAACTGGGCATAGAAAGAGTATCTCATTACTTCTGTCAGATTCACTAGTCATTCTACTGAGTCATCAGAGAAAAAAGGAACAGTTCAATATCTTACGATAAAGATGATTAAGAGTTGATCCAGTTTAATAACTCTAACTACATGAAGTAAAGAGTCTAAGTTGCTTACCTAGGCTTTGTCCTTGGTCATATTAATCTTAGAAGACTATCTAAATGAGGGATAAATCTTCATTGAAACACTCTTCTCTTTTTCTAGTGATTAAAGACAAAATACGAACTACATGCTTAATTTTTATGGTGTGAAAGGTAAGTGGAAATATTCCAGATAAAGAATATTCTGGGATTTGTCAGATGTGAGTTGCAAACTGCATGAGTGGTCCACCCTGATAGTGGCTAGTATTAGTATTGGCTAGGCTTTGTGCAGGAGGTTGGACTTAAGACCTGTGGAGATCCCTCCCAACCCGGATGATCTTGTGATCCTGTAATTATCTTTTTCATAGGAAGGAAATTCTCATAATCTGTCATTGCTGAATAGCTCTCCGAACTGTTCAATAAGATGAAAAAAAGAACATTAAAAAAAGGGTAAATATGAGTGAAGACTGGACTCTTCTATTGCTCCCAGTAGTAAATAACCACGCGGATAATTACTGATCTGAGGATATTTATTTATCTGAGGAACAGACTGCACTCTGTTTTTCTCTCATTTTAAATGTGTCAAAAAAAGACCAATTTTGACCCCAGTGTCAAGATTTGGTTCAGTTCCCAGGTGGGTTTTTCCTTACCAGTTAACTTTCCGATACAGTTCATGAATTTTTTTCCATTCACTCATCTGTTTTGTGCCCCAAGCACAAAGATCCTTCATCACTGGTCTGCTCCTCTCATGCAAGTCTTCATATATGTCTAAATAGATGACAGGATACAGGGGCATGGATGTAGCACTGGAAGGAAGCTTAGTGATGAGCTGATGTACTAGCTGATCTCTAATGAGATGAGAAGCAGATGAAAAAGACAGAAGTCCCCTCTGTTATGCTTAGTTATGGGATAGCTTTAGAAAACTACTGGCAACAATTAAGAGTAAGTCAAAGGGCCTTATCTCACATACACTGTACCAACAGTACAATCTTTATCTTTGAAGCAAGCACATACAACACATTCTCATTTTAATAATGTATCCCATCTGCTTGTTCTACTGATTTTAAAAGTAGAGTAAGTCTATTTCATTCCAGTTTCCCAAATTATCAATAACTAGTAATCAGTGAGATTATGAGACGGAGAATTTACGTATTTATAGTAAAAGTGATGGTGATTATCATGGAGAGCCTTCTTTTATTGATTACATACTGCTGTCTTTTAACAATGAAAGTAAATAACACAGACAGTATTTTAAAGTGAAAGTTTGGCAAAAGTAATTGAGGGCTTGATAGGGGTTTGTGTTACTAACCACATATAAAATCAGAAGTCAGACAGCAGTTAATAGGTACAGTTTGATTTTCAGAGATACAGACCTGCGGCAACCGTGTGTGTCTGAAGCCAATGAAACTACCTGCACTTTCAGAATCAGACAGTATATATTTAGCAGATTGGAAAAACACTAAGTAGTTTAAATTGACCTACTTCTTAACGTCTACATAAGGGATTAGCATGATCCTAATATCATATTGTCTAAGGACTTCACAGCCATTTATTAATCTTTATAGGACTCCTGAGAAGTATGAAAGTGCTGTTATTCCTACACTGAAGATAGTGAACTGAGGCACACACAGACTGAATTCCACAATTACAATAAAAATGACCAGTAGAGCAAGGAATTGAACCTATGCTGTGCAAACTTAAGACTAACATTTTCTCCAGTATTCCTTCCACATGTGATCAGTCATGTCCTTCACATTCTTCTAATTATTTGAAACTGCAAATATATTCATAAATGAAAACACTTCAGAATACCACTACAACACTTCTTAACTTTCAGATTTTCAGGAGAGACCTCAGCTAAAAAATATTCTAGTATGTGCCTTGAGTCTTATATTTTATTATAACAAGTTTGCTTTATGTTTTGATAAATTTATTTTTATGTTAGCTATTTCATCTCATTTTTAGTATGGTATTTTGCTTTCTTATTGGTGATTCATTTGCCATTGAAATTTTTATAAACTTGAGTGTGTTTTAATCTTGCTACTTCCTGATTTATTTTTGTCCCGTTCAAAGGTAGGCAGAGATAGTAAGACCTAAGACATAGGTTTGGATTGTAGACTAAAAGTCTACAATTATTGTTAGTCTGGGTTGTAGATAGCAGTGCCTTATGAAACTAAAAAGAACTGAAACCCTCAAGAAGAGCATTTCTTTGCACTTACAGCTTCATTCTACATCTCTCATTTTTTCTGACAGCAATTACAGTGGATGTGGTACATCCTTATAACTAATTTAGATCTGTTTCATATTTTCCATGCTTTTTCTTGTTCTGTGTTATCTCATCCCTGTATTCCTGTGTCACAGGAAATAGAGTGTATAAGATTTCCTGAAAATGTTAGCATTTAACTGAGGAGCAGGAGGAAGGGGAGAATAGATGTTACCCAAGATTAGTTCAACATCCTTCTACTTTTTTTTTTGAGTTGCCCATCTTTAAGCATTAATTTAACTTTCACAGCACATTTGAAGAAAATCACTCTCCTTTCTGGCCTTGTTTTTCTCTCTGCTCACTTTGTTCTGTTCTTTCATTATTATCTATTATCTCTTTTCTTTACGTTTTTTGAGGTTCCATTCGTTTTTATGAATCCTGCTGCCTCTTCCTCTGAGCCGTGTTCTTTATCTACATTATGTGACTCAGTAGGAGCAGTGTAAAAATTGATTGGTAGTCAGTCAATAGTTCAGCAATTGGTAGGCAACTGCTGAGCACCAAATCATTGATTTCCTCCCCACTGATGCCTTCGCAGCTGGTTACCTTTGAGTGTACCATTACAAATAAAGGGAGACAGAAAATGGAAACTAAATATATCTATATGTATATTACATATAGATCAAATATCATATATTTATGTTTAACAAATTTCCATTCCAAGAAAAAAGGAGATAAAAATTTATTTTGGTAGCATGATCACAGTCAACAAGGCAGAACACAAATCACAGGGAGACAGTACATCAGATAATAAATCTATTTACTCTAATATTGAAAAATGTTGAGAATTTTTTGCTGAGCAGTTGATCAGCAAACTCCAAAGAACTTAAATAATTACTTTGAATAAACTCTGTTAATTCTGCCATTTGAATTTTTTTAAAAGTTTCAATTAGCAAAAAAAAATCAAACTTTTGTGCTTTAAGTTTATGGTTAGACTTGGAAGGGACCTTAAAGATCATCAGGTTCCAACCCCCCTGCCATGGGAAGGGACACCTCTCACTAGACCAGGTTGCTCAAAGCCCCATCCAGCCTGGCCTTAAACACTTCCAGGGATGGGGTATCCACAACTTCTCTGGGCAACCTGTTCCAGTGCCTCACCACCCTCACAGTCAAGAATTTCTTTCTGGTATCCAATCTAAATCTCCCCTCTTTCAGTTTAAAACCATTACCCCTTGTCCTGTCACTACACTTCCTGACAAGGAGTCCCTCTCTGGCTCTCCTGTAGGCCCCCTTCAGGTACTGGAAGGCTGCTATAAGGTGTCCCTGGAGCCTTCTCTTCTCTAGCCTGAACAACCCCAGCTCTCTCAGCCTGTCTTCATGGGAGAGGTGCTCCATCCCTCTGATCATCTTCGTGGCCCTCCTCTGGACCCATTCCAACAGGTCCCTGTCCTTACTGTGTTGAGAACTCCAAAGCTGAACACAGTACTCCAGGTGGGGTCTCACGAGCACAGAGTAGAGGGGTAGAATCACCTCCTGCGACGTGCTGGACACGCTTCTTTTGATGCAGTCCAGGATGCAGTTGGCTTTCTGGGCTGCCAGTGCGCACTGCCGGCTCATGTTGAGCTTCTCATCCATGAGCACTCCCAAGTCCTTCTCCTCAGGGCTGCTGTCCAGCCATTCTCCACCCAACTTGTATTTGTGCCTGGGATTGCCACGTCCCAGGTGCAGGACCCTGCACTTGGCTTGGTTGAACTTCATGTGATTTGCATAGGCCCACCTCTCAAGTCTGTCCAGGTCCCTCTGGATGGCAGCCCTTCCCTCATATATTGTTGATATGATCTGCAAGATACGATCTACCTGCATCCTTGATTCAGATTTTTTTTTAAAGCCATATTTTTCAAAAGTCTAAAACCTTCAGTTTAGCCCCGGAGTTTCAGAAAAACATATCAGAACTAGTCTCCTGAACTATTGAAAAATCTGGCCTTGTCTCGATGCATAACTCAAAGAGATCTGAAACTGATTGGAAAAGCTCATGCTAGATGTATTGGGTTTGGCTGAGGTAGAGTTAATTTTCTTCAGAGTAGCTAGTATGGGGTTATGTTTTGGATTTGTGTTGGAAACAGTGTTGATAACACAGAGACGTTTTTGCTAGTTAGTTATTGCTGAGCAGTACTTACAAAGAGTCAAGGCCTTTTCTGCTCCTCACACCATCCCACCAGAAGGTTCAAGGCTAGGTGGGTTTTGAGGAATGCGGATATAGTAAAGGAGGCATCCCAAGTCATCTAAATCAGTAGAAGTATTTCAGATTACCTATTGTTTTATTTTACTAGCATTTCTTTGTGTGCTTCTGTAAATGCCTTATTTCTTTTGAGGTGAACAAATTATATTTCTGTCTGTTGTTTTTATCAACTTAATTACTACAGAAGTGTGTGATGGGATGCTTTCAGTAGAGATAACATTGGTGAAATCCATCTTAACTTTATTGTGTACATTTTCAGTCACTCATATTCAAGAAAGACTAAATCAACATGGAATTTATAAATACAGAAAAGAGTTTTGAGGCTGGTCTATATCTACAGAAAAGATCTTTAAAAAGGTGCACAAGATAGATCTGATCTGCCTAATTTAGCCACCTAACTTGCAACTAGGCTTTGGATACCTAATGCAGTATAAAGTGCTCCAAGACAGTGAGCATATGTTGTGTGAAGAATAGTTTTGCTCTTTAAATTACACCACAAGATCACTTTGGTTTCTGTAATTACATAAAATCTTTGAGAAGTCTTGGTCAGAAGCTTGGCAAAATTACGCAAATATAGCATAAAAATACCCCTGGATGCAAAACTGTTGATCCTAGTGTCACAGATGGAAATATTTGACATGATTATGATTTAGTAGCTATTTAAAATTTATTAATGATTTGAGGTAGATCAAGAGTTAACTTTTAGCAGAACTTAATTATTAACCAATTTAAGGATTTACAAGATGATTTAAAAAAATAGTTGAACAGAGACTTAGTTGCAGATTCGAAGATAGAAAGATTCACACTAACTTACTACAAGGTTATCCTAAATCAATACATAGAAATATAAGCAGAAACATACAAGTACACAACACTTAAGGGATCACACACACAACTACACCCTAGTTTTCACTATTAGGGCTAAAGGCCTCTTCACAGTGAGCAACTCCAGTGACAGGCCCCCCTTCCACATGTGCATGGACAAATATTTGTATCCAGTAAAATATAAGAACACCCACACTTGTAAGAGGTAACGTGTGTATAGAGGTGGGTGAAGGCGAGGCTAGCCTGTAGCTAAAATTTGCCTCTTCTAGTTTAGAGCAAATGCTCACAATGTATCAGCATTCCTCAGCGGGCAATAACTGGAACTCGATGGGAGTTGACTCACCCTGGCTTTTCAATCCTTGAGGTGTTTGCCTGAGCGACATCCTGACACAGGGGAGTTGCTGTTCATAGCTCGCTGCAATCCAGGAGAGCTCAAAGGGTCTTGTTTGATTCACTACTTACAGTGTCTGAGATAATTGACTTTCATCAGGAATTTTTCCACTCTGGTCCAGCTTGGAAGGTTGAATATTCCAGTACTTTCCTCCAGATGTGCAAGTCTGGAACTTGCTAGATCTGCAAGTTCTGGTATCATGTCCCTTTGCACCGTGATCCAGGTACAGATGTACTAGACTGTCAGGGAGTGTCAGGGAGAGGTCTTTTTCCTTTTTTTTTTTTTCTTAAGAGCTCTTTAATAAATGTCAGAATTTCATGTAACAGTCTACATCCACAAAGCCTACTATCTGGCATAAAAAGCATTAAGAGTCTTAAATAAAAACAAACAAAACAACACAAAAAGTTGTTTGGTCATTCAAGCTTTCAAAGTTATCTTGTGTCTACATTTTGCAAATAGAAGATATTCAAAATAGTGACCCATGCATTCAAAGAAGAAACATGTTCTACTCATCAAAACCTTTTATTGAATCCAATGTAAGGAAAAAAAGTGCCTAAACCCCACATAAAAACTGCGATAAAAAAATCATGTTTCAAGACATCTAAATATTGTTTTATAGTCTTCTCTAAAACCTTTTCTTCCTATATTCCTTTGTCGATCTCCTCCCCTAATGAACCACTCTCTCTTATATTGTACTTCTAAGTCTTTGCTGACTTGACTTTTAGTGTAAGATTTCAGTTATTCCTACTCTTAACTGAATGCTCCTTTAATCAGTATCATTTGTACAGTTTTCAAGTTGTTCTACCAGTATACCACATTGGAACAGAAAATGATCTTGAGAAAACATATTAAATAAGGTAATTATTAGGCTTTGCAATAATTTAATGGAAAATGTTTCTATTTGTCTTAGCAGACTTGCCTTTTTAAAACCTAGCTATAGAAATTTAAAAAGTGAAATTACTCAGAATCATAATTTGTCTTTGCTGTCTTTTTCAGTTACATATAATATAGGTTTCTAGTATAAAGATATACAACAAGAATTCTTGGACATGCATTAATTTAATAATAATAATAATTATTATTAGAATTTCTATGTGATTGTCTTTGCTAACAGTGCTAATTACTACCCACTTGAGCCTTCTGCTCTCAGATGTTCATCCGTTTATGGGACTGCAGGGCAAGATGGGCTTTCAGTCCTTCAAGGCACGTCTAGAGGTGCATAAGACAATCACAGAATGATTCAGATGCTCAGTTAAAGCTGCTCTGTTAATAGCTTAAGAATAGCTCTTTTTTTGATTTTGCTAATGGATTGGCATATATTAAATTGTAGAAAGTATCAAAACAGAAAAAAATCCAAACCCCAAGTTCTTAATTTACAGAATAAGGGACTAGATTTTAGACTTTCACTGTCTTTCAGATTCATCATCCAATTATTAATTAAAGCTCAAAGATTTTTTGGCTGGGTTTTCACTATAACTGCTGCCAGAAAAGTAGTCCTTGGTGAACACTAATAAAGACAGATTACTTTGGACGTCATTACTGCATGATGAGATTTCAGTTAGTTTTGATATAGGATTACCCCTTTGTTTACAAATGGACATTCACTATCCCAGAACAGCCCCAATGAGGTTATATAGAAATAAATCATTCTCAGACTTTTAAGGTATTATGAAAGATAACCAATCTTGAATACTGCATATAGTTGATACCAGTGGTAAATCAGGGAGAAAGAACTCATAAGACGTCAATAAACACTGGACCACACTCAGCTCTTGTTCTTAGATCATTTGTCAGTGAGCAATCCAGGCAAAAATAAAATGAGACTCAGATAGCCCAATTCAAAGAGTCTTTAAAGTGTATATTTCTGTCTAGAGAAAAAAAAGAAAACAACAAAAAAGTACAAAGACTTCTGATGACATATGTCCTTAAAAATATCCTAGACTGCAATGTTCTTTTGAAGGAAGCTTGTGATTATTAATGAGATATGTTTTTTAAAGAAATTGGATAATTAAAAAACACCTGAAATGAAGTAACTGTTGGAATACTTAGTATTAAATTATATATATATATATATGTAAATCCCAAAAATGATAAAGCGTGATGAAAGAAAATAAATAAAACACATGTTCAGCTTGGACCTTGAGGCTCTCTTGGAAGCACCTTTGTAGGATTAAAAAGATGAAAAATATTCAGAGAAGAATAAGTGAGATGTAAATCAGTTCGGTAGGTAAGGACGTAATAAAAAAGAAAAAAAGTGATTAATTATTACAAATGGGAACATAATGTAGTTTATAAAGCCTTGGGTAATTCCTTTTTGTCGACTGAAATAGTATGTTTTGTTGTGGTTTTTGGTTTGTTGTTGGTGGTTGTTTTTTTTTATAATCAAGGAGCAGTATCATCTTATGACTTAGTCTCTCAAGCTCTTCCTTGAAAATCAATCTCTTGTATTGATCATTAGAACTGTTGAGAAATTTTTGTAAAAAAAAAGGTTCTGTCCTTGAAGAACACTAGTTTTAAAATCAGCCTTGTGGTCTCAATTATTTTAGATCTTTTTTTTTAATTCTAATTCAGATTGCAAGTTTTGACTAGAGAAAGAGAGGAATACAGTGCTTAATGCACTCCCTTAAAAACTTGATTTTCCAGAAAATTTATCATGTCTAATTCAGGTAAGGGATTAAAACAAGGTTTTCACAGGGCATAAGTGAAAGCCTTGGATAACGAATAGTGAAATTGCATCATGCCAAAAAAATGTCACTATCAAGAAGCAGAAGACATCAAACAGAAATAATGTAACTGGGAGTGTACAGAGCACTGATATGGAGTTTTTCAAGGCCAGAAGCAAATCACTGTGCAAACCTGAACCTTTATTTCAGTTCTTCTGCATAATCCCCAAGTATGATTCTACATCAGCTAAAAGTAACCCATAAACATCTTGCTAAAAATGGCACAGAGCTTATAAATTAATTCACTGACTGCTTTTTTTGCTAAAAGTCATCCTGAGTATCAAGATGAAAACAATTACCAGAAGATATAAACCACTTTTGGCATCCCTAAAACAAATATAAAATTACTGACAGGGAGAATGCCTTATTGCTGCCAGAATCCCTTGTGACAGCTGTAGCATGTTCGTGTTTTCAATATTTTAACACTATTCTTTATACATATGTATGTATCTGAAGTGGGATATATGATGGAAATGGAAAAGTAATTTTGTTTTAAGCTGAAAGGCAATGCTGGCTCAACAACAAGTGGGCAATGTTAATTCATGAAAAATGAACATTGATATACTTGCCTTGGAATTTAGAAGGAGAAAAGGGGTTGTGGAACAATCTCTCAGAAAAAAAAAAGTGACCAAGGCAAAAACTAGAACTAATGTCATAAGAGCCTTGATAACAGTTAATAATATTACACAACATACTTCCTTATGTAGAGGGGAAACTTCAGATTTATGTTTTATAAGTCATGACTGATTTGACTTTCTCATACACATTGTTTTCCCATCCTTCCCATAGCTTTTTGTAAGTGGAGGTGATGTGGATTGTAGTTTTAAATTGAAGATAAATAGTATAGAACTGAAATATAATTCATATGAGTTTTTGGGGTTTTAAACTTTTTTGGGGAAGGTATTGATATCCTTTCATTTTTCGAAGGGTTTCTTACATTTTTCATGGAAAGCAGGAATTTGTAATTTAATAGTTTGTCTCATAAAAAGCTGAATTTTTTGTTCATCCTTCACTCCTTTCATAGCTAGGTTTGGCCAGTACACAAGCCATCTCAGCACAAGTTTTGGAAGAAGTTAAACACAAACTTATTCAGCATAATGAAGAAAGTCTGCCTAAGAATAAGATTATGAACATAGTTCTCCCAAGTACTATTTTGTTGGTTTAAGTATTGAAAAAAAAAAAACCACAAGCCCTCACACAAACATTTTTCTTTTTTCAATGGTTAGAAAATATCCAAAGCAAGGATCATGGTTTCTAAGTTTTTGTTTACAAATATTATTCTTTCTAAAGTAAAACTATCCATGCTTAGCACAAAATTAGTGATCAAATTTATGCCAGCTTTGTTGTTTAAAATGAAATGAAATGTAAAATTGATGAACTAAGAAACCTTCATAAAATTAACTATTGAACAAAACTGGGAAAAATTTGGAGGTACTTTTTAAATTGCATGCTGTGCCCAACTACAAGGAAAACAACAAATGATAAAGATAGCAATGATAAAATCTGAAATTGTGTATTTCCTTGGAAAGCATAATCAAGACCCTTGAATAACAGGTAGAAGCACAGCAGAACTTTCAGGTCCCAGGGATGCTCTGTGTGTTGCACTAATATCTCTTTACAAGTAATTTTTGTCCCTGCAGGAAATTCTGGATTATGAGCTTTGTGTCCTAAACAGAATGTGAGTGTGATATGCTTGTTCTGTTATATACATGGGTTATTTTGGTTTATAATGGCATATTTGGCTTCTTGATAGCTCTAAAAGATGGTAGTGAAATAATAACAACCTGATTTCCTGAGGTGGTAGAAGGAATATTCTAGAAACATACAAAATATATGGCTAAAAAGAGGCAAACAAAAGGGAAAATAGTCTTAAAACTGTAGACCACTGATTGATGGAAGTGATACCCTGGAGACAAATACAAAAATATCTGCCCATAAGGCTCAATGAAAAGTCATGAATGGAAATGAGATGTGAGATTAGATCAATCTTTTCAGACTTGCAATCCACATAAGAGGAAGGTGAAGAGGGAGCCTACTGTTGGAAATGGTCTTGAAGTAAAATAGAAAATCCAAAATTCTTCCATCTACTAAAGGGATACTTTTATGTTTAGCCTCAAAAGTTTATTTCCTTACTATACTGGAGTAAAAAAAATAAATACTCGAGATTACTTGTATCCTAAATTCAGGAGTCTGATTAATCAGTTCCCTGTGGAGAAAAAGACTTAGGTGGCATGAGTCTGGATGTGTTGGTTCCTGAAACTCCAACCTATTTGTGAAGCTGTGTAATTCCATAGTTATCTCAATTTTTTTTAAAGCTCCCCAGGCACCTGAGCTGCAGCATTAACTATTAAATTACAGTGTACAATATGTATAAGTGAATTACTTGTGCCCATAATTGGAGTTAGGTGCTAAGTGGCCTAAATCCATGTTATTAAAGTCTCTCAGCCTTTGAAAAAGTGTAACTATTCAAAAATTGGTTATTAGAAATAGGAATTGGCCCAAGTCACAACTGTATCAGAGATGATTCTAACAACTGAACACTTCAGATGATTGAATCACGGTACTGGGAATGGTCCCTGCCACTTTGTAATTTACTAGTATAGATATAGCCTAAATTTATGCCTCTGGGTAAAATCCTAATGGCACAACATGTTCAGTGTCATAAAGCTGATACTACCTGCAGAGCAGCAGTTCTCAGAGCACAGGTATCATTTAAACCTCATCAAAATATGAAATAGCTCGTTGGTGAGAGATTTAACTTAGGTTTTGGGAAATATAGCTTCCAAAACCTATTTTAATTCATCTGGCCTGAGGTTAGAGCTGATATTTCTTATGAGCGAGGTTTGATCTGCAGATTACTTTAAGTCTGGGAGCTATCAGTATCTCTTTTTGGTGTATGCAACCCTATGTAAAAAAAAAAAAAAAAAGTTTATTAATATTTTTTTCATTATTGATGTTTTCAATCTCAGTCTTCAAAATACATGCTGTATTTATTAGGATTCTTATTCATTCCAGTTTCTAATGGGCATTTTTTTGACTGAAGTGGAGACTGGATGGCTTCATAACGTTAGAATACATTGAAACAAAAAGAACTGGGAAAGCTATAACCCTTAACAAATTACAGCTCACTGCTCAAGGGTGATGCAGAGGGTGAAAGACAGCCATTGATATGAGGGGTAGCAATGAATAGAATGCAGGCCACCCAGCTGATTACCTCTAACTGGGAGAGGTAACCTCTAACATAACTGTGGAAACTCCCCTACGCCCCCCCAGGTTTTGACAAATCTGGTTGAAGTACTTTAAAACCAAAACCAGGTTTAAGATTAGAATTCTCAAGTGAAAGAAAACACAAATTATTTACATTTGTTCTCTCACTGGTATCTTCCACTTTCCAGTTTTGGTGGCTTCCCACTTAGTTTTTGAGATGCTGAACTTTCCTTATATGTCATATAAGGAGTGTGCAGTTATTAGGATTTTCAATGCTGATCAGGCTAATTTGGACCTAGGCAGTCTTTTTTAAGCCTGATGACCTAGAAAAGGCACACCTTTTATTACTGTGGTTATAGAATAAAAAGTAAGAGAATCAGCCGTAAGGATGTTTATTTCTCTGCAAGAAGTTTTGATGCCTATAGCGGCAAAAATTATGAAAAACCTTGTTCAAATACTCTATAAATTCCAGGAGTAAACACATTTTATGAGCTTATTAAAGGCAAACTTTATACATATATATACTTTGTGTCTGCACAAAGCTAGTAAAAATGGGCCATGCTCCATGACTCTAACTCCTCATTGCTATGATAATACAAAAAAAAAAAATTAATTTCCACTCTGTAATTTCTTACTGGTGCTTTAATAAATCCACAAAAATATGACCGTCTCCCAGAGTTACTAACGATATTGATTGCTTATTTTGATGTTTTTTGTCTGAAAAATTAATCTCAAATATAGAATGT
Organism: Limosa lapponica baueri; assembly: GCA_002844005.1. NCBI lineage: Eukaryota > Metazoa > Chordata > Aves > Charadriiformes > Scolopacidae > Limosa > Limosa lapponica. The sequence continues at coordinate 797,584 of KZ505701.1, forward strand.
TAATTATTTACCTAATGAGATAACTTTCTTCAGTAAAATAGGTCATAAAAAAGGCTGCATATCTAGACTATAAGGAAGCTTTCCTTGATTTCAGTCCAGTTTGGTCCAAGTTGTGTCTGCTGCAGTTGTATGGAAAAGGGCTATGAAATGACTAAAATGGGGTCATATTGTAGAATATTCCATGCAACGAAGTCAGACAGTTTAAACACTTTTATTAATGCATCTTGTTAGTAATTCTGAGGCATCTGTTGGGTTTTTTTTCAGACGTAAGATTCAGATCTGAGCCCACTACAAAAAAAAGTCTGAAGTTATGTTAACTTGGCAGCACTTGCTGCTATGGCTGTGATGGTCTTTGTGAAAAAAGCATATGACTGAGTCTGGGTATACTACAAGAACCATGGAGAGAGCTTACAGCTTTTAACAGACTAGCTCATACAGCAGAAAAAATAATTGAGAATTTTTCAGGCATACAGACCTCTCTCTTGAAAAAAGTAATTCTTAAAAGGAGAAGAATTCACTCTTAAAGCCAACAGGTATGCAAATGCAATTTGCAGATGAGTATTCAATATTACTTTTAATCCCTTTTGCTTGTTTTCCAGTCAAATTTTCCGTTGTACTAAAAAGTTTGGTTGGTCTAATTCTACAGACTATTGTGCTTTTGTTATTCAGGTACACCTGTGGTCTGAACAAACAAAACATCAATCAGGCTGATCGATGGACTAAATAAATTCAAAACAGTTTATAAAACCAGGGACTGGTGAAAAGTGGGTGTTATGATGTGCAATTAAAGACAAGGGGGATATCAACTACATTATATGCAACATAACATAGTAGTTGGTTTGGTTTGGTTTTTTTTTTAATTTTCTGTCAGTGAAGCTGTTTTAAATGCTGATGACTTTCAATTTCTGCAAATTTATACATTAAATCATTCTCTGGATTAGTGGTATATTTGTGTGTATTTAGAATTTGCTGATTAAATTACACATTTTAGCGGGTTTGGAGGGCATTATCACATTTCATAGTATGCTGATTCCTTTTTGACAAGCCTTACTAAATGAGTGTTAAACTTTATTTTACAACCTGGGTATTTAACTAGTTTTGTCTTTCTGTTTGTACCAATCAAAAACTAAAGATCATACTTTTATGGTTTTGCTACATAAGTTCCCTATAGGTAGATTTCTGTAGTCAAGACCATTGCAGTATATTCAAAGTTATTCATGTGTTCTAAGAGTTTCTAAAAACTCATCTGGAACTTAATGAAGTACAGACATGAACCAAAAATAGAAGTATTTTATGCAATTACGTAACCAATAAAAAGCAAACTAAAAAAATGTGCTTAGTCTGGGGTAAAGCTAAAGGATATACTGAAGCAATCCATGATAGAGTTTGTACAACATAAATTACTGAAAGTCTGCCTGATGTAAATTTTCACTAGGTCAACTGTTAAGTAAAATATTAATTTGTTGTTCATAATTAGTATTTCACTCATCTTAGCAGAAATATCCAGCTGAAAACATTTTCAACAGGTATATAGTTCTGTGAATATATAAGAACGGAAAATTCCTATATTCTGTTGTGAGTACTTGGAGCATAAAAGTTGCTATTTTGAACCACCTGTGAGTTAGAACCCTACAGCTGCATAAAATGAATGCTGTGGATATCCCTTTCAGTGGATTGTAAAAGACTTTTAGATTTGGAGTGAAATACCAGTATGGATACTAACTCTAAATAAGCTTGTTAAATGTCATACTAAGTTTTCAAAGAAAGTGCAACATATCCAGCCTTTGAATATAAAGTTCCTCTAAAGCATGAGCAGGATGAGCGCCCAGAAAATTAAATTTCAAAAATAATGACTCATCTTAAAAAAAAGGGAGGAGTGTTTAATTCCTCGAACATCATATCAAATAAGTAAGATGGAACCATACCATAAAAGATTGAAGCAAAACCAGCATTGCTTGGAATAATGCTTATTTCTAATTCTTCTACGTATTGTTGGGTATTGCAGATTCTGCTTCCGTATTTGTGTTTAAATAATAAACTATTGGGAGAGTAGTTTTGTGCAGAATTTCTATTTGGAAAAATCTCCAAATGTATTGTAATAGAGGACATCATAATGGCAAACTGACGCGGAGTCAGTTGATATGAACTCCTAGCTGAACAAGAAGTTGGGAATATAAATACACCAATTAAATACATATAAAAATACATGATAAATTAGCTAATATGTATTTTCTTGCTGTGTAGAAAAAGTACAAAAAGTTATATGAAAAAATATGTTTTTATATATATACACATACACACCATATGTGCATAAAGTGTTACATAAAGTGTTTGCCCCTAAGTCGTCTGTTTTCAGGAGATAAAAATTAGCTAGATTCCTAGTCCATTATCTCAATGTTTGCAGGTATTCCCAGTAGAAAGAAAAGGGAGGCTTAGATAACACAGCAAAAGCTGACAAACTTATCTAATAAAAGGATATTTTAAGGCTGACTTCTTAATGTATCCAGATCCTTCCCAAAGCCATTTTTTTACTATCATATTTATTATATTTGCAACATTTAAGGTTGCAATATTACTTTTTAAAATTGTTGGGTTTGTCACAGTTGATAGGCAAGCTTTCTTGTTGTTTGTTTACGTTTTTTAATATTTGTAGTATCAAATCAGGCATCAATGAGCTGAAATTTATTTCCTCTCACATCAAAGCTAAGGACACCTAGAAGGGTACCTACCTTCAGACTAAGTCATCGGGATCTTTTCAGTGATTCACTGTTCTACTCCTCCTCAGATATCCAAGCAAAGGATAAGGACAGCTTATTCAATATGATCTAAATGTCACTAATGAGAACTATTTACATAGCCAGACTGAAGCATCCCAGAGGAGGAGGCAACAAAGGTTATAAAACTCCCTGCAGTGCGTTCTGGTTCAATATGTGCACTCAAGGCCACCAGGAATGTGGGATGTTGTTCTTCATGTGCACTGTGGCTGTGGCTGTGGCTGTCCCTGAGAGAAGTGCTGGTTGATGCTGAGGGATTTAGTAGCACTTTGTCCCTTTCTGTAGGTGTCATCATGCAGAGGTGCTGTAAGCAGCTTGCTGAGACAAATTTTCCTGGTTTGAGCATTAATATTCACTTCCCCTTTCACGCATTTTCTCTATCCTCTCACAATCAGGTTTTCTGTTCTGCTGATCATCATGGTAATTCTTTTCTCTTCTTCTTCCAGTGCAGATTCATTGGTTTTGATCATAAATGATGAAAAATGTATAGCAATTCAGATGAGCTCTCACCAGCAACTTCCACAGCTGCATTACTACTTACATACTGTCCCTGGAGAGATCTTTTATAATACCTATGTCATGTGATACATTATTAGGCTTGCCTTTTTTACTTTGATATCATTCTGGAGATGACATCATGCTATGTCTGATAGTTAATTAGAGGTCTTTCTCTTGTTCAAAGAAAGATAAGGGGGCACTTACAAGAAATAATTCAAGAAAGGAATTAGTTACTGTATTGTGATGGCATTTCTGCCATTTTCAATGTAAAAAGTATTTGGTTACTTTTGATAAAGCTGCGAGGATAGGTTTTATTTCAGTTAAATTTAGATGTCAGGATGTAACCTCTGGGGCAATCTCTCTCACTTGTTGATCCTTCCTTCCTTCTTTCCTTATTTCCAAAGGTGTATCTCACTGATTCTCAAGGGAACGCAGGGTAATGTGTGAGGATATTAGATACAGCAGTTATTACATGCAGTCAGATGACTCTACTATAGAAAAATTTTTTCAAAAGAACTTGAAAGGCCAGACAACCTAAACGCTAGTTATTTTTAGTGCCACTGCATTGCGTCTGGCTAAGATGGAGTTAATTTTTCCCACTGCAGCCCTTGCAGTGCTGTGCTTTGTATTCCTAGATAGAAAGGTGTTGATAACACACCAGTGTTTTGGCTACTGCTGAGCAGCACAACATCAAGGCTGTCTCTCCAACTTTGCCCCCTCCCCAGTAGGCTGGGAGTGGGCAAGATCTTGGGAGGGGACGTATGCAGGACAGCTGATCCAAACTGACCACTTCACTACATAGTGAAGCCCTACTTCCCAAGAAGTGGCTGGACATAGCTTGCTGACGAGAAGTAGGGAATAAACCTTTTGTTTTCCTTTGCTTCTGTGCACAGCTTTTGCTTTTGCTTTATTAAACTGTCTTTATCTTGATGCACAAGTTTTTTTCCATCTTATTTTCTCCTCCTTGCCCCTGTACTGCTGAGGAAGGAAGTGACAGAGCACCTTGGTGGGCAGCTGGTGTCCCAGTCCATCACAGTCCTTTTTGAAGACCTTCAGGAACACACTGCTCCCGCGTGGGTCTCCCATGGGGTCAGAAGTACTGTCAGCAAGTCCGATCCAGCGTGAGCTCCTCTCTCCATGGGTCCACAGGTCCTTCCAGGAGCCTGCCCCAGTGAGGGATCCTCTCTCCATAGGTCACAGGTTCTGCCAGATGCCTGCTCCTGTGCATGCTTCCCACAGGGTTACGACCTTCTTCGGGCTCATCCATCTGCTCCAGCATGGGGTCCTCCACAGACTGCAGGTGGATAACTGCTCCACTGTTAACCTCCATAGGCTGCAGGGGTACAGCCTGCCTCACCATGGTCTTCATGACGGGCTGTTGGAGCCTGGAGCACTTCCTCACCACCCTTCTTCACTACCTTGGTGTCTGCAGAGTTGTCTCTTTCACATATTCTTACTCCTCCCTCTCACTGCAGTTGCACAGCTTTCTTATTTTCACTTTCTTAATATGTTATCCCAGAGGTGCTACCACCTTCAATGATGGGCTCAGCCTCGGCCAGCGACAGGTCCGTCTTAGAGCCAGCTGGCTCTATCGGACATAGGGGAAGCTTCTGGCATCTTCTTACAAAATCCAACTCTGTAACCCCTCTGCTACCAAGCCTTGCCATGCAAACCCAATACATTGTACCCCTTACCTCTGTTAATCACATATTTAAGAATATTCATTAAAATACGCATTCATCACACAGTCTTCACAAACTTCGCTTACATCACCAGAAAGGAATTGCCCACACCAACATCAAAACAACATCATCACAACACCGAACAGAAGTGGACAATTTGGACACAATCCACACCTTGTCCCTCCACCGCAGTTATAACAACAGAAATTCCCCACAATCCTTCTGCTCTTTGCCTTCTAGCTCTGTTCAGCCCATGTTTTGCCCAACACCTCTCCCAGTTACTATTCTTATCTTGAATTTTTCATGTCCAATGTTGAAACTGTGGTGGGTTGACCTTGGCTGGACACCACGTGCCCATCAAGCCACTTTGTCACTCCCCTCCTCAGTAGGATGGGGGGTAGGGAAAATAACTCCATCTCAGCCAGACCCGATACAGACATGTATGGCAAGCTCACCCTTTTTTGTGGACTACCCTAAGAATCGGAAGCACTGGGAGGTGTGAAGGAAATTTCCCTAACTATGGTCCAGCTGACAAGTATTCACGCCACAGAGTTACAATGTATTATAGAAATGTGGTATTGTACATTAAGTAGTATTGTTATGTTTGAACAATTTGCACAGGTTGTATATTTTGTGTCCTGCAGTATCTGGTCTCCACAGAAGAACACTACATAATGTAGTATTTCCACCTCAGGAAGGCATACTTTGTTAAACTGTGTTGCATTTTATGGTATAGACATATCATTATATCAGGCACAATTTCAATAAAAAAATGGGAGCTAGAATTAAGAACATAAATAAAAGTTAGATCCAGTGAAGAGTTAAGCCCCTTCATAAGGTTTTTCATCCTTTCGAAATGTAGATGTTTAAGATAGGTGCAATGAACTGCCATCTGTCTCTTTCTATTCAGAGCAGATGACTAGTTCAAAGTATGTGCCAGACTGTTACATAAACAAAGACATATTAAATAGATTTCAAGAAGAGCTTAAGCTTTTGGTATCAAAATATATCATACATCTAAGCTTCAACTTCTAGGCTTGTTGAGAAGCGACTCAGTCCTGGCTGCATCTTACTTACACATTATCAGAATCTGCATACTAGACAACTCTTTTCTCATTTCAACTGACAGGCTCGTGAGGGTAGAATTGGAGAGAAAATGCTATGTGAAAGGCACTGAAAGACTCATTTGGGATGTGGTACGTAACTGCTATTGAAACTCTGAAACACTTACGTACTTGATATCTTCCCTAAATAGGCATCTCATTTCAATAGACAGCTCTTTGGAAATCAGACTAACTTTACTTTCTCTTTCAAGAGTTTAGATGGCCTGGTAAGATAAATGTGGAAAAATAGAATTGCACCTTTTTTCTCTCCAAAACCATTCCCAGACTAGAAAAAATGCCAAGGGAAATTTCTACCATTTATTAACTCTCACCATCAGCTAAAGAAAGCTTCATGCGGCATGGATTAGGAAACCCAGGAGCACCAGTGAGTAACAAAAATCCTCTGTGAAACTTGTCTATTACCTCTCAGGCTATAAAAGAGTGGGGAAAAAAAATGCCTGGAAGGTATTTTTTTTTCACTTTCTCCGTTTTTAAGAGGGCAGGATTCGAAACCTATTCAAAGATTCATCTTATTGTAGACACTATGCTATAATTTTGTCTAGCTTGTAAGTCTTCAAAGACTACATCTTACATCTATGCCTACAAAGACACCTACAATATAGACAAATGCAGCTGAGCTACCTACTCTGAAGTCCCTTTATGGGAACTGAAAAGAATGGATACAATTCCTTTCTCTTGTTTTAAATACAAACTTTAGGGGGAGATAAAAGACACATTCACAGTATCTATGTCTATCTACTGTCTGTAAAGGGGGCTTGTTTCACTATACACTTCTGCATGTGAGCTGATGAGTCCCATAACCAGTGTAGGAAGCCAATTTATAAAAAATATTTTTTTTTATTTTAATACCTGAAGACTCTAAACGTGCATTTTGTCTTTGCACTGTGCTGCTTTGAACTGCCATGTAAATCTTTTGTGCAAAACTATTTGTTAGAAGTGCTATTAGAAACATCATTTGGTACTAAAAAATCTATTGATGGTTTATTACAAGGCATAGGTAGTCCACTATATAAGCTGTTCCCTTTGATAGTAGTATCCTAAGGAAAACTTGTAATTGCTGATTCGGATATAACAGCTGTGAAGTAGTATCACACCATTTTTTTAGTGCTGTAAAAGGTGTCATCTTCAAGATGAAACAGAAAAGTGTAGCACTGATTACAAGCAAGTACTGAAAATGTAGTCACGCTCATATTAGCTACCTAACTAAGTCATGACAGCCTGTGTCAGTCCTGGTAACAAACTGTTGGAGGGTAACCTGCCCTAGACTGTCATTCAAAGCAGCTGCTGCAGAAGTCACAGAATCATAGAAATACTGGTTGTAAGGAATTGCTGCAGGTCATGCAGTTCAGCTACTACTTAAAGCAGGACTGTTCCCAATAATAAATCAGGTCACCTGTGGTTTTATCCTGCTGAGACTTAAATACCACTAAAAATGGAGTTTTTTCTTCAGTTGTTCTAGCAAACCTACTGTGGTATTTCATTACCCTCCTAATGATTAGTATTTTCCTAAATGTGTAATCTGAACCTTCCAATCCACAATTTGTTTTCATTCACCTTGTTTTTACTGTCATTTATTTACTGAGCAGGGATTAACTCTCTTGTCTTTAACTGCCCTTCCGGTAACTGCAGCTCACCTTTCGAGACCCTCCCAGATTGCAAGCTCACCCTTTAGTCTCGTTGTCAGACAGAACAAACCCAGCTCTGTCAATGGCTGTTTTTATTTTGAAGACTGTGAATAATGGTCCAGGCGACGGAGATTAATGAAATCATAAGGCTGGAAGTGACCTCATTTAGGTTGTCCATTCTGTCCCAAGTAAGATCAATTGCATCTATACCATTCTTGACAGATTATTTCTCTAATCTAAACATTTTCCATGATGGAGATTCTCTAGCTTCTCTAGCTTGGAGACAAACTGAATTTTCTAGTTAAAATTGTTAGAGAGAGTAAAATTTGGCAGGTTTCTGGGCCCAAGGGATTTTCTTCTGTCAGCACCCCATAGTTCCAAGGCTGCTGAATTTTCATGCCCCTAGCTCCAGCCAGCAGCAAGGATAAGCCCATCCTCTCCACAGATAGACACATTACAAACATCTTACACAGCAGTCCACAAGTGCAACACACAGAGCTATGCTCATGCTGCCACCCACATTAAACAGGAACACATGCACACAAATATATACACACATGGGCTCTCTCCTGTAGGTGGTCTTACACATTCGGTCCATCCAGTTCCTGACTTTCTGACCCTGGTCTCCTCTAGCTGCTGTGACCCATAGTTGGGACCCCTCAGGCAACAACCTCACGCTCCAGGAGGTTGTCATATAGATTTCTTCTCCTCATCTTGGTTGGCTTTAAGTTCTCTAGCATTTATACACAGAGCCTCAGACAGGAAATGCATTCACCTCAAAGATGGTTAGAAAAAGGATTTATTAGAGAACATAGGATAGACTGGAGTAAATAAGTTCAGGGCTTTCCCAGATGAGCATACTGACCAGCTACCTGTTTACAGGCAATTATGCCCTCTTATCACATCTTTCCTCATTTTTTTCCATAATAGTGCCTCACTCATCTATCCTGAGACCTGACTTTCCCCCTTTTGGTCCTTCCCCTAGACATGTTTTACATGTTCCTACAGTTCCCTTAAAACAGCCCATATAGTAAGTTTTACACAATCTGCATATTCTCTTCGCACTGCGTTCCAAGCTAAGTTCTTCACATCTTTAGGCAAAAACATAAATAGGCAAAAACGTAAATAGTTTTGATAGCCTTGTAGAGAGATTCTTTATTTGATGCATTTTTGGGTGGGTTTAACAGGAGGGACAGTGATAGTATTCTCTTCTGATGGTTGTTGTAGCAGCTTATCCAGTGTGCTCCTGATTAGATTAGTATAGTTTGTCCACCTGTTGTTGTCCTTTGATCCTTGCCAGCTCTTTGTGCTCACTGTGATTAGCATTTACTCACATAACCTAAGAGAATTCACAAACCACGGAGAAGCACACAAACATCATGAGATACATCCCAGTGAACTGCTGTCAGTAAAAAGATGATGATGAATGATGTGCTGAAGAGTTTCACAGGCTTGTCTTAGATGGCATGCCTAGAAAAGATTTTATCCTAAAGATATTGTTCATGAATTGGAAAACAGAAGTAAAATAACATCATGGTGAAAAAGGAGCATAAGTAACTTGAACAAAACCCAAATCCAATGGGCATTTCAGCCACTGTCTGATACATGAAGAAGCATCACACATTTTTAGAGAAATATTTCCAAAATCAATACAAAAATTATTTCCAAAACTTGTCCTAAAATATACATTATATAGAAAAAGGAGTGTAAGAATGCACTGAACTGAATTTACTGCCAGCTGAATAATAAGCTGAAGATCATAAAAACAGTGGTGTATCTTCACACTTAAGACAGCTTTCACTCCTATGCAAACCTAAACTAGCTAACCAAATTATTTAATTGTTCTAATCCTTAGTCTTGCCTTCATTCTACTTTTCTTAATGTGCTTTGTTGTTGGTTTTGAGGTGATCATTTAGGCTGCTTGCATTCCATGCAAAATTATTATATTGGAACCTCTCCAGGGCATAGAAACTTGCATTCTTGCATTTATACATTTTCTACAGAACATTCACCGCCTATTTGAGTGCATTTTGGCATTGTTTTAAGTAAAAATAAATGTAAATACCCAGGCATAAATTTACTAGGTTATTTTCTAAACTAATATTAGAAATTACCTTTTTTTTTTTTTTTTAAATTGGCATTCTGTTCCTATTGTTCAAAATTATTTTTCAATCAGAGCACAGAAAGTGCAGAGGAAAATGAGTCAGGGGAGAATATTCTGAAATGGAGCTCCATTTAGAGGATTCAGCAATAAACACAAGGGTTTTTTTATTTAGATATGGCAGACTCAATTAGCATCTCATTAGCAATAAGCTGTATAAATAGTCATGTTCAGCAAAGAGGGAAAAAAAGTCAATAGTCTGCTGGCAGCCACTCAGTATCCCAGCACCAAGCTTTCAACACATACAGAAGCTCTAATTAGAAGCTTGTCCATGTGCATGCATCACTCATTAACTGCCTCTTTACTGAAAGGGAATAATGAATTGAGCCCTTTAATCTGACATTAATAAATTGCCACCATTTTGGAAAGTATTTGAATGTAAAATGGTGATGTTCACTATCAAGATTATGTTTGATGAGTTGGGTTTGTTCTGGCTCATTGAGAGGGATAATTTTCATACTGTTAGGGCTCCTTCCAAAACATGAGTTTGGATGCTTATGGCTTTCCCCACAGAACTTTAAGCTAGAGTCTGCATCTGTGAAGACCAACACTATAAACTACAGATGCATATATGATGATGTTATTACATGTTTCCTGCATCTTCTTGTTATGCATGCAAAAGTAATTGAACATGATTTTAAGGTATGCCTTAGGGAGAAAACCACTCATGTCCTGCTTATAACATTTCTTCTGTACAAACTGAGTCCTTCAGAAGGAATTCAGCTCCATATACATGGAAAACATGTGACAAATACTTTGGGCCTAGGCAAACCACCTGTCCCTTATTGAGTCAGTCTCCACTTTTACTAGGTTTTATTCCCGCTGTGTTTCATCTTTTGTGGAACCAAACAGGCCAACTGGACTATGACGATTCATAAGTATGGCAGAAAACACCAGTCTCTGGATCTTGAGCCAATGCCAGCCTGTGGATCTTGAGACACATGTTGGTCACTGAACAAGGGCCAAATTTGGGCTTCTCAGAGTTACATCACGCCACTTGTGCAGCTGTGCAAAGACTGATAGGTGATCTGGTCCCTTCTCTGGTACAAAGGCAGTCTAACCCCATACTGCAGTGGAAGATGAAGAAAACTTTACAATTTTCCATTCATGAAACACTCACAGAACCCCTCCGCTTCAGCTCTAGTTATGCAATGAGTATTCTTTGTGTCCTTAGCCATCCAAACGACTACCTTCATGTGTGGGTTCACATGGCTGATTAGCGACCTTTTCACTAAAGGACAAAACTGAAAAAGAGCAAGTTAATAAAGCAGAACTGTTGTGGTATACATAAAAAAGCAGATAACTCTGCAGGACAGGGAGTATAAATTCTATATTGCCCAAGTTAGAAGCAAGTAAACTGTATTCATCTGTGACTGCCACACAGCTGTAAAAATGCACTTACCAATGCTGTGCAATAGCAAATATGACTTTTTGCCAAAGTAGATGTACCCAGCAGGCAAAGTCAACTGTATTATAGAGAAATATCATAATGTTATCTTTCAATACTCAAAAGTCATATAAAAAAACCCATACTACCATGTCACAACTACCTAGGAAAAAAATAATTAACAAAGTCTTGGAGAAATATTGTGAGAATAAAATGGAATAAAACTGCTTATGTACCTTTTCTTGAATTTCCTCAGTTGACCACCAGTTCATTAGAATGAATTAAATAGCACATTCAAGAATGTTTATTGAAACCATGTTTTTAATGCCGTGGACACAACAGGCTTTTACCAATTTGTCTTATACAATTCTTTTCTGTTTTTAAACATCTTTTCCAAAGAAATAACATTGCAGTCATTGTCTATATTTTCTTAATATTTTATATTTTATATTCTGTCTATTTTTCTTAATAACGTTTCTGGTCTCTGTGACAAACTGAATAACTGCATATAATATGCTATTATATACAAAGACTTGTTTTGCTCCTTTTCCTCCATGTGATAGTGTTTATTATATATCAGATGTATTAAAGAGCTGTTTCCCTATATTGGTTTATGTTGTATTAAGTATATTCATATCTCCATAACACCAGTGTGGACAGTTTTTCTAGGTCAAATGTTTCTTACATAAATTCATTTTGTATACTGTCCCTGCAGTGGACTTTTACAGAAATGATGCCTCTGTAGATGTAAGGATAGGTTTTTTTAGGGATTAAGCATATCTGGATTAGATAGAAAAGAAATGGTCTATACCCTTTAGACTATTTTTTCCAGCTATCATAAAGCTATTGGATGGCCAATGGATATTTAATTATATAAAGTTGAATTTATTGAATTGGATGATCCAGAAGGCAGACTTCGAAGTATGAATGGGGAAGAAGGGAGTCTGCCACATTTTTCTTGCCAGTTCACATCACCTGTAGTTTTTTTCTCAGCCTGACTTTGATATATAGACTAGAGGCTTCTTGCAGCAGGGCAGTCTGTTAAACAATGAACCTCACATTCTGTGGAGCTTCAATTGCACTAATCTTAATGCAAACATTAAATATGTTTAGCTTTAGGAATGATTGATTAACTTAGAGAAGATATCCATCGAAGCTACTTAAGATCTTTTAATTCATCAAGTAATTTAGTGTAATTTAAGATGAGGTACCAAGTAGAAACTAGCAGTAACTTTATGTAGAAGTTAAACAACAATCATACTTGGCTTTTGTTTTACCTAAGTCAGCTAACATCCCCTCCCAGAAATATTTTGTCCTTGGTTTTTCAAGGTGGAACAGGAGAAAAGGCTATAGACCTAAATTCACAATAAGTCAATATTCTTAATTAAAATCTATTTCACTAATCGTCTGTCTAATCCCTGGCAGTGCTTTATCTCACTGAAGACTCCAGCAGACATGTGACAGGATTAAAATCAGATAGCTGAAGCAGTGACAGCCAACAGTCAGTCTCCCACCTTGGCCTTCTGATAGATGCCGCCACTCTGAGCAGAATGCCTGATGTCTTGGGAAGAAAGTTTCTAATCCAATGTGTTAAAGAAGAAATAAGTTTCTAACACAACATACTAAATTGAACTAATCCTACTTTCTGCTTATGAAAGTGAGAACTTTGGCAATGAAAGACCTGTTAGACAAATAACTCAAACATCTGTATCTTTGGGTAATAACATCTGTGAGTGAATGACAGAGATGGCCAGCATGTTAACAAATTTAGCTATCTGATTTTCCATCTGCTGCCATATGCAGACCTCTGAATGAAATACAGTGCTGGTGAAGCATTTTTCTTGTAGAGGCCCACTCAGAAAAGTATCTTTTTTGTTGTACGTATTCTGGCATTAGACATCTTCTGGTTGAGGAATCCTGTATTGCCAGTTCTGACTACTTAATCCTAACTACATATATTTGAGAAACGTACCCACTAATTTCCTACCCAAGATCCCATGAAAATTTAGAGAGACTATACACAGACATTGATACAATTTTAGTTATAGAAGACAATGGCTTCCTAAAGGCCTTATCTTGTCATGAGCTGTCTTTTCTTCATCTGACAGCCGATCCAAATTCCAGTGAATTTTCCTTTTGTATCAGAAAGAAGTTGGATTAGACAAATACAGATATCTCCTTTGTGGGTGACTAGATTTTTTTTATATGAATCATAGCAATGTTTCTGTTTATTTCATATTAAATTTCTAACATACACCATCAAAATGAAATTGTTTCTTCTGGAGAACCTTTAGAGGAACTCATAGGCAAAATTTAGCTTTCTGCAGTGTGGATGTTTATATTTAACCTTGTCATTTAACTTCCTTTATGGAAAATGAAGAGAAATAAACATTTCTAAGAGTGCCTACTATTTATTACATAGGAACCTTATTATTTATTTACAACCTAAGGCAGACAACTACGATAGATTGAATGAAAGAGCTCCAGAAATGCTTATGTATCTTCATGAGTAATAAAAGTCTAGGATAACTAGTTGAGATATAGGCATTTATATTATAAAGTTCAGTAGAAGTATTCCACCCTATTGATAAAAATATGTCAGTTTTAATGTCACCTAGCAGTTGATGTTTCTTCTACAGTCAGAAAAAGGAAGTCAGCACCTCCTTAAGGCACTTCATCTCAGTGATCATTGACACTTCTTTTAGGGCAGGATAAATTGTTAAACTGGCATCTGAAAGCCACTAGTTATCGCCATTGTCTTGAGGGAATCTAGACAAACAGCTGAACACAGCATTTCAGTTTCAGGTGAATTTTATTCATTCAAACTTTAATGTTTACTATTCCATTTTTCTTAATCACTGTCTATTTGAAATCCATTTCCATGATTCTTTAATGGTGCTTCAAGGCTTTACACAAATTATCATAAACAGACGACTTATATGAAAGTTGTTTCTGGTTTTTCTGCACTCATTAATTTGTATCTAAAAATACTGTTTCAAACGTTGTTTCTATGAAATTCTTCAGAATCTCTTCTGTTGATTTCCTACTTTTGATGAATAATGAACACCAATATCTTCCAGCATTTTCAAAGCTAAAATTAATTTTATTTATTTTTTTAACAGATTTGTGGAAAACAATGGCAAAATGCACATTCAAAAGGAAGCATCTTCCAGATGTTTTCTCAAGTCAGTTAGCAATCTGTTTTTTGTCCAAACTGGACTTTATTCAGCACATTTGTACTTATTTGATTCTCTGCTAGATAGTGGCTAAGCTACTGAACTCTGCAATCAGAAAAACTAGGGATAAATGTGATACGCCTGCAACAGTAAATTACACATAAAAAGACATTGTATTACCTATACTGTTACTTTGTTAAAGAGGTCCCTGGCATGGGTTTGGCTGAGGTGAAGTAGAACTGTACAAACAGTTCCCAGGACCAATTTGAGAATTAATATGGATGATTAGGCAGGGATTATTCCATAAAAGTGTCTTGGATGCACCACCTTGTTTTGGCTAGTAAGAGTGTTTAATAATGTGGATGTTGCCAAACCATGCCAGTTGGGCTGCACAGACCCTGGCTTGCTACAGTTTATCAACATATATAGCCTCTGTGAAAGATGTGGTTTGAGGGATTAATGAGTTTAATCACCTGAGTCTGTCCAAAGAAGAACCAGAAAAAATGCTTCTGAGACTGGAGAGAAGGAAGGAAGAACAGAAAAGGAGGAAGAGAGGAGGAGGCTGAGAAGGAGGAAAGAAGGAGCGACATGCCTTCTATGGCAATCATGAACTCTTAAAATGGCTCAGCTAGCCATGAAATACCAGCTTATCACACGAGATCGTTAGAGTGAAAGTTGGGGTTACTAAATTTTGTGCATTTTATATTTAACTTTTGCAATGTATGCTTATTTAAGAACAAGATGCATCCAGGAAAAGAGCATAGAAGTTAAGATATAAATATAGTCTATAACAAATATCTGAGGAACAGGGAGCTTTGTTTACTAAAATATCTCTTGGACTATTTCTTTAAAATAAGGATAAACAATAGGGCTGAAAAATTTGATGTAACAAAAAGGAGTGTCCAAACCACCAGTAACTAGCAATCCCTTACTAAAATGTTTCCTCTGTGTTTCTACTCTGGAATCATCTGATGCATATATCAGTGTCCTAGTCCTAAGATTGTTTAAGATCCCTGGACCCACCTGGGAAACTGAATTTACATAGACACAGAAACATATGAAACTCAGGCTGAAGCAGAGATAAGCCAACTCGTAAGTATCAGATTAGTTTGGAAGAGAAGAGGAGAAAGCTTTGTTGGGCAAAGCATAAGTGTGCTATATTGTCTGATCCTGGGAGCAGTTTTCTGGCCTGGGACAACCCAGACTTGTTGTAATTGTCTTTTTGAAAAGCTGAAGAAGGGCTAACATGCTCCTGGTGCAGGAGAAAGACAGAGACGTGTATGCACAATCATCTTGCTCTCAGCCTGGGTACCAGCATTGCAATTCAGGACCAAGTAAAAAGGAAGAGTAGAGGAAGGAAGAACTGTCTGAGGCCTAGAAAAGATGGATGCTCTGAGAATTTAGGATAGACATTGCCAAAATCAAATATGGATATGCTGCCAGTGGGCTTCACGTATGGAGGATGCTCGTCTTGGTACGTTTAGATTACCACTTACCACACAAATGGTAAAAGTGTTTTCCATTTGATTCCTGAACCTGACTAAACAGGGAAGGACCAGACAGCTCTTGCATTTCTGAAATGTTTTACGTGATATTGTAAATTTATTCTATTCTTTGAAAAATTAATGAAGGAGGCAATATTTAGTCAGTGCCCCTCACAATCAGTATTTATTTTCATATTTTACTATTCAGACTGGTTTAATCAAATGGGAAGAATAGTCAATCCTATTTCTTACTGCACCTTTGTAACCAGGTCTTTCAAGTTGACAATGTCAAAACGTGAAAAGACCTTCCATATCCATTTAGTCAGCTTAGACTCTGTACTCTGTACTCAAACAATTTGAAAGTTAGTGACTGAATTCAAAATAAATTCAGAAAAATAGATTTCATTTAGAGGAAATGATATTGTAATACAAGTCTAGAAATAGCTGAACTCACTGGGCAAATTGTCTTTACCTCAGTAAACCAGAGTCAATTTTATTGCAGCTGTGACAGTTTCACGTATTAAAGAGAAAAGACTACTTAGTTTGAGCATTTTCAAACTATGAAGAAAACATTTTTTGAAAAAGGGCAATCAGGCAAAGTTCAAAAAATTTTCAGTACCATAGAAAAGATGTCTTTAATGCATTATTTAAGTACTAGCTAGGCAACAACCTTTTCATGAGCTGTCAGTTGAAATATATTCAATTGCAGGAATGACAACACTTTAGGAAAACTTAGAAAGATTATACAAAGTGAAGAAAAGGAGACTTCATGTAAGGAACTTACCACAGTGAAGTAGTATACTCTTCAGACTCATTTTTAAAGAGACTTATCTTTCTTAGAAATTGTCTGTTGTCCTTCAGGTCCAGAATTCAAAGTAATGTTTAGGTCAGAACAAAAGCAGAAGTGTTTTTGTAAAAAAAAGCAAAAGGAACATCTGCTACAGGTTGCAAGGAGTGACACTTTAGAATGCTTTTTAAACTTACTTCTTGAGCTCTTGAAAAAAAATCTTATGTTTTCTACCTGGAGGCTAGGATTCATTACACCAACTTTAGCAAATTTAAAGGTAAAAAACTGGTCTATGCTAGTGGTCTTGGATTTCTTCAAAGCTAATAAAAAAAGACAAAAAGGTGGAGAACTACTCATCCCACTTATCTTAAACACCTGGTTATGATGTAATGAATTTCCTTTTCAGTGTCAGTATTTATTTTTTGGACACTTTCTTCTCCTATAACTTTGCAGCTCTAGTGACTCCAGTGCAGTTGGTTTCTACAGGTCAGAATAATGGAAAGTACACTTATAAACCATTTATACAATTAGCAACTCAGCAAAGTAAAATTTTCTATAACACATATTAAAAAGGTATATTGCACATATATGTATGTACCATTTAATTGGAAAACATATTTTATACTGTCTTTGGCATTTACTTAGCTGGCCTCGTGCACACAAATTGGTTTTGCGATTGGTCTTATAAATAATGATTATTTGTTTAGAAGAGGGGTTTACAGCATTTTTGTGTACTTCGCACACCTTAATTGATAGAACAATAATAAAACAATAACTTAAAGTCCAACCTATTTTCTCTTTTCCTGAATATAATCAGTTGCAATCAAGCCAAATTGGGAGGGAGGGAAAGATATATAGTGTATAAGCAAGGTATATGGCTATGCAAACTTCTTAAACCAAATTAATTCAGAGGTAGTATATTAACCTTAAAATCATCTTGCTCAACGCCAAGAAGCTCAAGCAAACCCATAAAAAAAAAAGTTTATGGGATTTATAGAAAGAATATAGACTGCAGACTCGATGCTTTTATCTCTTCAGAAAGCAATTGTTTGGAGCATATTTTGTATTGTTTCAATACAAAATACATAATTTGTATTGCTTCAATACAATTTTGTATTGCGGTTATTTCAAAGAAACTTCTAAGCCATACAGTGTAGCAAACAACCCCTCCATGGGAAAAAAAAAAAAGATGCTGTTTGTGGTGTATTTAACTTTCTCAGTAGAATCTATGAAAATATTTTTGACAGTTTTAAGGGTGGCTTGGTACGGGCAGGCATTGTCCCCAGACTGCTCAGTTGAAATGCACTTAATTTCCTTGAAGAATACCTTTCTTTATTTAAAAAAAAAAAAAAACAACACCACAATAATAAAGGTAGACATTTATTTCAAGTGTTATTATGTCCGTGTCTTCCCATATAATTTCCCTCACATGTATACTGCTTTTTTTTGCGTTCCTACAATTTTTGACATGGTTATCCTCAGAAGGCCTTGATAAAGTAATGAAATACAAATGCACTTGTTTTACTAAGATGTAAAGAAAAGGTTACTTTCTTAATCTGTATGGGAAGTTTTTAACAGAAAAAGACTTAAATATAAACTCTTTGCCAGTGTCATAACCATAGTGTCATAATGTGTTTAAAACTTTATATTCAGTTTTTCTTGTAAGATTTTAATTTCTTCTCAGACTGTTCGTACATGCATGCTATTAAAAATACAGTCCTTAAAGATTAAGAATTTATATTTTGTTGGAGCTGTTTGCCATGTGGTTCTGGTTGTAAATTATGCTCTGGAAACTCAAGAAGTAACGAGAACCATGAGTAAAAGTAGAATTTTAGAAGTAGTGATTATCTACAGAGAACTTACAGGAGTTCTTGGTGACCCAGACACGTAACTGCTACAGGGGAGAGCACAGGCCTTTGTATACCGCAGATTCAGTTCACTAAAAAGGAGATGGATGAAAAGCAGATTCAGAAATGACACGTGTGTACTTTCAAAAAAAAGATTTGGTAAAAGTTTGTTTGGAGTAATAGACTGCCTGAAAAGCATACAAACCAATATTGGGATATTGGAGCCCATGCTGAACCATCAGGAATTGGGCGGTGAAAGAGAAATTCTAGACTACCTCTAAAAATTTATCCTTTTTTTCCCCAAAGTTTACAGTGATAGTCTTCAAATGCAATAGAGAAACAGGGATCAAAATGGAAAATAAATGGGTGAAAAAATTAAATGGGTGCAAAGAAAATGCAAAGAGCTAAAGAACAATGAAAAGTATAAAAAAATGAGGATATTTAAATGTCTGCTTCAAAGTGCCTTGCACAGATTCACTTTATGGCCAATGAAAGAAACAAAAAAAAAAAAAAAAAGGAAGACTTTTAGGGAAAGTACATCTCATCCTAAAATAAATGCGAAAAATATATCAGATAAGCTATTGCTCAGGTGCTCCATTTAATATATGTTTCTATAAACAGTACCTAACAGCTATGATGTGCACTGGAAAGTAGGATTCAGCTGCAGGATAAGAAGCTCAGCTTTATATATCTGCACAGAGGTGTGTTATGTGCCTCCCATTCTCAGCAATGAAGGTCTCATTACCACAGTGAATGGAGCTTGGAAAATAATTCATCTTATTATAAAGCAGACTATGACAGTGTAATTAATTAGTTTAAAAGGAATTATTTAGTGCTTCTTGAGATGCTGTGAGTTTTCCAGGATATTCACATAGGGCTCACAGATGTAACAAAAAACCTCTAGGAATGTCAGTTAGAGAAAACATTAGGTGTCCAAGACGAATTTAACATTACACTAAATGCTTATGTTTAGGAAACCGAATCATACCTCTAACGGAGAACAGCTGAATATCCATTCTAGGACATGACTGACTTTTGATTCAAAGTTCAATTCAATCATCGATCCAAAGGCATAAAATTTCATTTGAAATGTCCTACAGCTCCTGGCTTCTGTCTGCCTCTCCCACAAGGCATCCACATCCTATAGATATTGAGCTGTGGTTGCCAGTCCTGTATAGACTCACATGCACCTCCCACAGGTATAGATGCTTACATATAAACCTCTATTTGGGTGCCTTTATTTTGAGTTGAATCCCACCATAGACATCTAAAATTCGGTGAAATGATCCATAGTGACCTGTGTCTGTCTTTCCTTCTTTGATTCCCTCAGTTCTGAAGTATAAAATTGTCTGAACAAATCTAGATGAAACGACTGAGCTATTTGAATATAATTAATTCTAAAGTCTACAGAGATCAATGTCTTGCTTTCAGACGAGAGTACATACGGGGACTGAATAAAAGGGAGTTTTTCAACTTTGTTTAAATAGACTTCATTTCAGTAATCTTTCATTTACCTTTCCCCTGACTTCGCTTTTGAATGGGTTAGACAAGATGAATTTTTTTTCTTAGAAAAAAATTTTAAGATTCACTATGCTTTACACTTTATAAAATTGACCTATGCTCACTGTTTGTTTTTTTTTTTTTAATTAGTTATGTCCTGTAACATATTTTAAAGATATGTCTTAAATATTTAGGGGTACATTTTTAGACCTTCATTTAATTTTAAAGCAATTTTAGAGTCCAGATGAAGGAAGATTAATCCATTTCAGCTTATGAAAATTTGCAAATATATGTTTAATTTAAATCATGCCTTTAAATCTCATTATTTTTAATAGCATTTATGCATACTTGTGTGCTTCTGGATGTAATTTCAAAGTGTAATTTCTACTGAACACACAAAAATAATCTCCTAATGTCTTTCCTCTTCCAAGTTTACATTCTCTTGTGTGAGCATTTTCATTGAAAAAAAAAATGTATGCAGATGAACAATTTTATTGGTTTGGTATGAATGATCTCAGGCTTAAGGTCTCCGAGTAAATTGCAGGTGCAGATTCAAAGAAGTAAGTGATTGGTACAGATTTAAAGCCACAACTGGAAACTATTGAATAAATATGAGTTCTAAATTGTACCAAGAATTCAGGATGTGGAACATGCAGAGTGCGGGTGAACTACATCCTCACACTGTTTGTTCTTCCTGTACTATTGTAGAAAGGCATCTGATACACACTGCTGCATTCAGTAGTACCATCCTCTGGCTAGCTAAACCAGTGTTAAATCAGTTTTATGCTGGAAAAACTGTGGAAAGGCATCACAGCATAATCCACAATCCTGTTGTAAAACTTAGCTTTTCTTCTTTTTTTTAATGAAAAAAGGAAATGCAAAGAACTATGCGGTCTAAATTGTGTATGACAAAACATGGTGCCTAAAATATGATGCCTGAAATTATTTTTGTTAGAGTTCATGTTATATTTACTTAAAAATAGCGTCACAATTCATTCAAAACATCTCTGATGTTATATATATTAATTTAGAAAACAGTGGACATCTGGCACCCATTTGACCTATCATTTTCTGATATATAGAATGATAGAACGGTTCGAGCTGGAAGGGACCTTAAAGATCATCTTGTTCCAACCCTCCTGCCATAGGCAGGGACACCTCTCACTAGACCAGGTTACTCAAAGCCCCATCCAGCCTGGTCTTGAACACTTCCAAGGATGGGGCATCCACAACTTCTCTGGGCAACCTGTTCCAGTTTCACCACCCTCACAGTAAAGAATTTCTTCCTAATATCTAATCTAAATCTCCCCTCTTTCAGTCTAAAACTGTTACCCCTCGTCCTATCGCTACACTCCCTGATAAAGAGTCCCCCTTTAGTTACTGGAAGGCTGCTATAAGGTCTCCCTGGAGCCTTTTCTTCTCCAGCCTGAACGACCCCAACTGTCTCAGCCTGTCTTCATAGGAGAGGTTCTCCAGCCCTCTGATCATCTACATGGCCCTCCTCTGGACTTGCTCCAATAGGTCCACGTCCTTCTTATATTGACAGCTGGACACAGTATTCCAGGTGGGGGCACACAAGAGCAGATATGTATCAAAATTTTCCTAAATTTGCCTTCTGGAGAATCTATAAATGTAAAGCAGATCCCAAATCCCCAGTGCACTGTTTGTAAAACCAAATCTCTCTTTTGTCCTGTGGGTTTGGCAATTTTTGTTCACTGCTTATTAAGATTTTAGGTTGCCTTTGTGATATATTCAGAATTGAATTTACTTCATTTCCCCAGAGAAGAAATCACAACAGATATTAAATACTTTGTGAATATTTTTTAAACTCTTTAGTACAGCATGGATACATTCTTTGAAATAATTGTGAAATTGTGAGCATTCTCTCTTTTATTGTTGGATCCTTAAATTTTAGTCATCCCAGTCTACACATAATCACTTTAGGCTCCCTTTAAAATCTATGGGGGAATAAAAGCAGCTCAAAAGATGGTTCATTTGACCTTGTCCAAATCCTTATTTGAGGAAGATATAAATCTTCCTTTGGAAGTGCCAATTTCTCTCAATTAACCATAGAAAGAATTAGTGTGATTAGCTCACAGGCATATGTCTACTTTCAGTCATGCCAATTCCAGCTTAGCTGTCTAGTGCAATTTATTTTTTTATTCATCCTTCTCCCTTTAGTATTCAATAGTTCACACTTTTTTTTTCTTTTTTTTTTCTGTGACTTACAATTAAAGAAAAATTCCTTCAAAAAGTATTCCACAGGCACAGGAAATAATATATTAAAAAATGACAAAGACCCCTACCTTTCTTATCATACAGACCCTTTAACCCATATGCACTCAATTTTTCAGTGTGTGGAAAGGAATGACATATTTGCACAGTAAATAAACATTCTTAATCTTTTAGTGAGCATCATGGTTTCAGCTAAGATGGAGTTAACTTTCTTGATAGCAGCTGGTATAGCGTTATGTTTTGGATTTGGGATGAGAAATGGTGTTGACAGCACACTGGTGTTTTTGGTTGCTGCTAAGCAGTCAAGGCCTTTTCGGCTCCTCACATCACCCCACCAGTGAGTAAGCTGGAAGTATGCAAAAAGCAGGGAGGATACACAACTGGGACAGTTGCCCCCAACTGAGAAAAGGCTATGCCATACCATGTGATGTCATCCGTGATATATAAAGCTGGGGGAAGAAGAAGGAAGGGGGGGATGTTTTGAGTGATGGAGTTTGTCTTCCCAAGTAACCACTATGCGTGATGGAGCCCTGCTTTCCTAGAGATGGCTGATCACCTGCTGGGCAATGGGAAGTGGTGAATGAGTTCCTTTTTTTGATTTGCTTCCATGCACTGCTTTTGCTCTACCTATTAAACTGTATTTATCTCAACCCATGAGTTTTTCCTTATTTATACTTTTCTGATTGTCTCCCCCATCCCACAGTGGAGTGAGTCAGCAAGCGTCTGTGTGGTCCTAGATGCCACCTGGGGTTAAACCCTGACAGTAGGTTTATGCCAAAATAGTGAATTTTAAAATTAATAATGTATACTCATTCCTTCAACAAAGTAAGAAGAATTATGCAGGTCTTTCACAGCTCTTCTATTGATCTTTAGGCTGCCTGTTGCAGTACTGCATGCTCCTTCTTACAGAGTTTATATGTTCCAGTTTTCTCCTTTTTTGTTGATGATGCTGAAGAAAATATGTTCCACTTACATATTCTATATATTCCATGTTCCTTTTACACACTTATACATTCTGTATATTTTTGAAATGCTAGTAGTACATTAACATCTACTTTCAACAGGAATGCATAACACATACAAGGTAGGATGGTACCTGTATATTACATATATCTGGGCTTCACAGTAAGAAAGACAAAGCCTTAATTGTAGTTGTAGATGCCTGAGACTTCCATGTAAGCCAAGTTCCCCTGTCCAAGCTGCCACTCCAGAAAGAGAAAGAGACTCACAGGGGACAGACAAGAACACATGAATATTCCAAACTGCAGAGAAACACTACACAGGGAGTTGAGGTAAAGGACCCACAATGGGAGACCCCAGACCGATGATGAGACATACAGGTTTCTATGTCACCCCTGAGAGCCTACGGGATTCAGCAGCAGAAGTTACAAGACAGACAAGCAGCAAGAAGCAAGGCAGCCTCCATGTCCCATTGCTGCTTCTCTGAGCCATTCATCCCTCCAGTAATTTAATAAGCGTTCCATTAAGAAAAAGTGGATGCCCATGATTCTCTGCTGCAAGGTATAGCACAGAAAGCTTCAAACAAGGGTCATAATGATTTTCTGGTCTCTGTGCAATACTATAATATCTTATACATGTTTTTTCTTATATGAGAAAAGCCAAGGAGGGAAAAAGTGCTTGTTATAAGAGTGGTACAGCAGATATTTTTTATGAAACTTGTATTTTATCTGGCATGGATTGCATCTTTAAAACAAAAGTGTCACAGGCACCAATCATTCTGAAATGTTATTAAAAATCTCTGAGTTTGTTCTCAGTTGTGCCTCTGAGGTTTCATTTGAGCTTTGAAACTTTATCTGCTCAGTGATACCTTTTTCAGGACATTCTGATTGTCAAAGGAACACATGGAAGATTTGATTTTCTTTGATTTATCATTTCTTTTTATAAGGTGTTCATTTTTTAGGGTTTTAGTAGTAAATCACCTCCAAAAATAATGCATAGACATACTAAAACTGAAATTATCCAAGCTTTATCCACTTAAAATCAAAGCATTCATTTTTACTCCAGGTTTTCTAAGAACACTTACCAGCTTTGCTGATGAAGCAGTGCAAAATATTTATCTCCTGTCATCATAATGAACAAAGGAACCCCCTACTTTTAAACATGAGCTGATTTAATCCCTCCTTCTCTCATTAATTAATATATATTTTGTTAGTACAAATAAGAAAAGACAGGAAGTCTCAAGAACAAAAGAGTGTTGTTTCTCTTCTTCTCACCCTTAATACATTCACAAAAGAGCTATAGAAAGCTAAGAAATTCCCTTTGGAAACTTCATATTTGAATTTTTTTAAGATAAATTTGTGTTTATATGTAGTTTTGACAGACTGTATCTTCTGCATTAGGTGCAATACTGTAGCTTTGTGAATTTATTTTTCATTTATTTCTTGAGCTGGGTGATCTCAGCATTACAAATGTACATCAGTACTATCTTGAAACACAGCAGAACCTGTAGATAGGAAAAGAATTGATGAATAATTATTATTAAAAAAAAAAAGCTTAAACTTGATTTTCAAATAAGAAAGCAGGAGAAATAAGGCATACCCCCTACACTAGGAAGATTTTGTGCAGTCCAATAAAGACCAACTACCTGAAAAGTGTCAAGTCTTACCTCTTTTAAGGGGACGGCTGCATTCAGACTGACTACCAATGTCAAGCCATTGAATGTGGGAGTGCTACCTGGACTGGCCAAGTGCCTGCCAGGGACCAGTCTCACAATTAAATTGTCCAGCTGACGTAATTCCAGTGCTTGGAGACCTGCTCTGGAACTGTGTAGTTTCCTAATATACGAGTAGCCAAATCTTCTCTTTGCACTTCCACAAGAGGAAGTACATCATATCTGTTTTTGTCAGAGAAATTCCTTTCCAAAACCCAGCCACCTACTCTCTTTTAGTGACTACTATTATCAGTCTCCAAGGTTTCAGGTTGATATTTTCACATTTTATAATTCACCAGATTTGAGCGTTGCTACTTTCAAACTATTTATTCTTTATTTTGCCCCGAAGGTAAGAGTTACCTAATGATGATGTTACTAGGCTTAGATGCGTGGGGAGAGACAACCAATCTTGCCTACATCTATCTGACCTTCACCACTGCAGGACAAACCCCATTGCTCACCGGGCAGCACCCAAATTACTGCAATTCCAAAACCAGATTAAGAACATAATTGGCACTGGTTTCCCTTAATGTATTGTGCCAGGCTTATAACATACAGCAGTTTAACAGCTACTAATGGAGCAACTGATTTGCCCCAGCAGTAGAGGTACAGATATGGGGTCTGGGTGTAGGGGGTCTACATATATCCAAGGGTGACAATATGCATCAGAACTGTCTAGCACCCTTTATAAATCTCAAGATTAGTGGCATTTGCAAAAAAAAAAAATATATATATACATATATATATATATAAAGAGTTTGTTTCAGGTGTCCAGGAGGACACAGGGTGTTTCGATTCATAAAACAAAGGAAAAAACAAAACAAAACAAAACAAACAGAACACATGCCCCACCTCCAACCCCAAATGTCACGAGTTGTGATTATGCCTGTCTCGTCATTTTGGGGAGCAGACAAATATGGTTGGAGGAGGCATAATTGAGATGGAGTTAAACTGAATCAAGTAATATATGGTAGCATCTCTGAATCACATACTCTAAGATATGCCTTTGAAATCCAGTCTAGGTAATTTTTCCTACCAACCTGCAAATTGTCACTACAAGAGAGTTGGTGGCTGGGTTTTGGGAAGGAAATTCTCTGACAAATACATAGCCATGCTCCTCTTGTGGAAGTGGGAGAGAGGTTTTGGCTACTGTAATGAACAACCTCTAATTTTACAAACTTTTTAGATGTTTAATATGTTTTTTTTGTATTAAGGAAACTTTTTTACTGGTTTAAATTCAATAAGAATAAGTCCTTTTATGATAGAGATATAGAACCATGGTTAAAAAATGT
The DNA here is from genome assembly GCA_002844005.1 of Limosa lapponica baueri. NCBI lineage: Eukaryota > Metazoa > Chordata > Aves > Charadriiformes > Scolopacidae > Limosa > Limosa lapponica. The sequence goes on from KZ505701.1 coordinate 823,827, forward strand.
TTTGTCTGTCTGTCACAATGATGAAACCAACACAGCGTTATTATTACTCTGGCTGGATTTCTGTGATGGGTTTAATGAGCCATACTATAAACATCAGCGAGTACTGGAACAGGCTGCTCAGGGAAATGATTGAGTCACGAACCCTGGAGGCATTTAAAAGACAGGTAGATGTGGTCCTCAGGGACATGGTTTAGTGGGGGGTTTGACAGTATTAGGTTAACAGCTGGACTCAATGATCTTAAAGATCTTTTCCAGCCTAAATTATTCTATGATTCTGTGACTTTGCTGGAGAGACTGAGTTCTTGCAGGGACCTTGTCTGGAATCCCAAAGTTTTACGAATTCACTACAAGTTGCTCATCCCCCAGGAGCAGGTATGCAGTCTGACTTCCATGATGGAACATCATTTCCCACATGAAAATAAATTTCCTGTGGATCAAGTGATAGGTTATAGCTGTAAGTTTATAGTTACACAATGCAAAAAAGTACTGCCTGGCATGTGTTATAGCTGATAAGTAGCCCTCTCTATGCTGGAGAAATAGAGGGACTTCATGGACAAGAATTACTTGTGAGCCAGCTTCTCCCTCTGATCTCTCTAGTTTAATTCATTTTGAATTCGACTGTTATGAATGCATCTGTACTAGCATGTCATGGCCCAGCAACCCATACTACCATTCTACAATACTTGTTTGTTGCTGATCTTAATGTTTGCATTCATGGAGAAACTTAGATGAGAAGGAGGACGGAGGAGGGGATGGTATTGGCAGTACACTAAGTTTTGTACCTGTAGGGATAAGGACAAACGCAAGCAATTTGTGACGTCTTTCTCACTCACAGTCTTATTAAGGTACCTCAGCAAACCTTGCAACCACCAGACAGGCACCTAATTGATAGGAAAGTGATTTTCAGGACACACACATGGCCAGGGTCACCAGTCATCATGTCCATGAAACAATCTGTGAGACAATGACTTTTACTGATCTTCTGTTTCCTTTCCTTCTTCTACACTGGATGCTTCCAGATACTGCTATTTTCAGGGTGCCATTCCATCTGTTATATTCTTTATCATAACATCCACCAGAAAAAAAAAAAAAAAAAAAAACAAAAAAAAAGAAAAGAAAGGAAAAAAAAGATTCAAGAAGTCCTTAGCTGCCAAGGAAATGGAATGTTGTACCTAGTCAAATTGGTTTTTCTCACAAAACATACCACATACGCACAGGGTAGACTACTTGAATGACAAAAAAAAAACATATGAAAGAAAAAGAGGTGAATGAGGAGGGCATGTGGCAAAGGGAGATCAAAACTGAGTTACTTGGAGAAATCAAGTGTCTAATGCTTGTCACTACTTCACCTAAAACACTACCATAAGCATCAGAAGAAACAATCAAGCAGTTTTACAAAGAATCCCAAAGATTTTATTACCCAATACATAATTAGATTGTAGAAATCACTGCCACAGGATGCTGTGGACTCTACAAATTTAAACAGCTTGTATCTAAAAACTAATTAGGAAAGGAGAAACATATAAAGGACCGTTCAATTTTCAATGCAAGCTCTGGTTCAGGAGGTCCCTTTAAGATGCAGATTGTACAAAATGGGAAGATGTATATTTGGAATATGTAGGGAAATTATCACTTGCTGTATGCTTTTTTACCTAAATACTCCCTATTAGTCATGGGTAATGGCAGGATGTTGCTGTATCTCAGCACATACATTCTTATACTCTTTCAGTACCCAGGAAATATCTCCCTCCCACATGTAGGTGAAGCTCAGCGTTCTGTAGCCTCAGCTCACTGAAATCCATTCCAAGATCCCATTAGAATCTATTTCAATATTCTGGGTATCTAGATGCTTCTAGGTTTTAGATGAACACATAAACTATAGAGTGTTTTAGGAGCAGCAAACTCTTGATGTTACTGTTTCCCAGTGAACAAACTGCTACACCTCTCATTGGGCCAAAGTCAGCCTTCAGATGTTTTTTATTACACTTCCTCTCCACAACTTCTCACTAAATGTGAGGCTGAAGGTAAGTTCTATTCCATGATGACAGTCTAAGCCACTTGTTGGAGGTGAAAGCTCATTAGCAGGTGAACACAATGAAAAGGGCAACGGGGAAGGAAATAATGAAAAATTTGAAATGATAAGGTTACTCCAATGCCTTGTTCTCCAATGTAGTCTTGCCTGGCAACTCCATATTGGCATCACACTGATGCAAACAGAGACCATATAGAGCAAAATGAATTCCAAGTTTTCAAAGAGAAGCTGATGCAACTTCCCATTTGATTTACTTTGATACATTTTGAGTGTATACTTTACCTTAATCTCTCTCTGCCTGAAAACTGGATTCCCAAATTTGGAAGAAAAAAAAGAAAGTACTCTTCTGTTCCACTCAGAAGGGCTGTATATTCTTTAAACAATTTTGCAGTATAAAGGACTTGTCATTAAATGAGTTTTAGGATTTATAATTCCAGAATAGGAAGTGCTTGCATACAATTGGATAACGTTTTGAATGTTAAGTTCAAATCTGGGAAAAATGGCTATCAGACTGGAATAAGTAAGAGAAATTCAAAGCACAGGAAACCTAGGACATGATACAATACTTACAAGGTCTGATTGAGTTCCCAGACAAGATTCTATCTGTCAACAGTTATAAATGCATGTAGATTATGTCTGCCTGTTGGGAAAGATAGACAGTATTTTTTCATTTATCTATTCAATTGTAAAATATGTATACAGTAGAGGTAGATTTTCAGCATGACATAGGAACCATGTAGCTCAATCCCTTCCTTTCCTCTGATAATAACAATTTAAACATTAATACATTATAAAGAATACTGAACTATAAACCTTAAATCAGAAACTACGTTGTGTGTCCTACTAAACTAGTTTTGATTGGTTTGCTTTTTCCCTCTTTAGGGCATATTGAAAATTTAGTATTAAGATGTAAATATCAGCTCTGTAAATATGTGGTTGAAATTCTAAAATCTATATGATTTTTTAAAAATTATATCTGAGGGTACTTTGCATTCAATCAAAAGAACAATTTTTGAAATAAATTATTGTAGTCAAACTATTTTTATGGACGTGATGCTTTACATAGAGTTTAAATTTTTACTTCAGTGTAACAGAGTCTCATGCTATATTTATTCAACTGAAATCAGTAAATAAGAGCTCTGACAAACCTGCCAGTACTGTAAAGCGCAATGTCAGAACAACCCAGTTTCCAGATTAGCAAGCAAAGCCCTGTATGTGTAAGTCTTTTGCTCTCCTTCTTTTCTTAACTATCAGGATAATATTCTTTCTTCTACTTTTTGTACTTAACCAATAACTGTTTTCAGTTTCTAACTAGTCTAAGCACGTATACATCTCCTAACTAAGCATGTTCTGCTCTTGTCCCTACCTGCTTGCCTGAGCCAGTTTGAGTTGATTCGAATACTTTCCTGTGTTTTAATAAAAGGAGATTTAATAAATAAAGAAATTTTTCTAGTATCACTGCTGAATGGACAGGGTGGAAGTCAGAAGATCATTAAATTATTAGAATTGTTATACACAAATCACTAACTTTGGATATATCTCCCTCTCTATCGAAGTAGATATATATTGCAACTTGTGCTTTTTAATGACTTTTTTGCAAAAAAACTCTCAATTTTAGCGTGAAATACAGTCAAATGATTCCAGAGGCTAGTAAGTAAAACTTCAAGTGAAGTTTCTGAGACATATATTGGGATATTATAACCCAAATTTTGACACATTACGGCATTAAAATGGAAATTTAATAAGAAAATATATAATTCCAGTTAGGAAATTAGTAAGTCCTGCAACTAATATCAGAAAAGTGATGATAAATATGTCTGATTTTTGCTGTCATTTCCATGGCATATATCAATATACCTCAATTAACAGAACGAAGACACAAATTGCTTTGCTATTTACCTTCTAAGGTAAGTCAAACTTACTCAGTTAGCTGTTTGCTATGCTAAATATAGAAATACCAGCCATTCAGTAATTCAATTAATTCAACTGATTTAAGAGAAACAATATTTTAGATCTAAGGTGATAGAATATCTCTAAAATTATGATAATGTTATAGTATGGAGTCTATATGGCTGTAAATACACCTGAATGCAGATGGTCTTGCAAGTCATAATTTTCACAGGATAACCAGAATAAATAACTTTAAAATTTCCATTAAAAGGATTCATAGTGACTACAGGCAACCCCAGAGCAGTAACTTTATCAAGTGATTGAATACATTTCAGGAATCAATACACCATTGTCTTCCCATATAGTTGTAAATTATCTTGGAAGTTTTTCAGAAAGTTGACAGAATAGACTTTTGACCTCTAAACAGGAAAGTATATTTCTTTCATATATTTGCTCTAAAGCAGATATCTAGACCTAACTATAAGGTAGTCAGAGTTGTTACTGGCGTTGTTGCATTACTTGTAGAAAAAGCATTGTTTAAAACAAGTTAAATGTGACTCTTTGTTAAACAATTTGATAGCAGGAGGTTTTAAATTGATGCACTCAAAAATGTCTAATGAAAATTTACCAAAGATGTATCTTTAAAAACTGTGGTGTTGCTCATGATAGAGTGACAGGAGTACAAAGGGATATGACAGAGGTTTATGAACTAGCAAGTTGTCTAGAGTCTATAAACTGGTGCTCTTATATTACTTTTCCTACTGCAAGAACAAAGGCATGCCCAGTAAAATTGATACATAACAAGCACAACAATGTTAAAAGGCAGTAGATTACATAAAATGCACAGCAATCCTCTAGAAAGCAATGCCACAACTACAGTTCAGGCCAAGACTTTAACCATGTTCAAAAAAAGACTAGATGTTTACAGGTGTGATGAAAACTTCTACTGCCTATAATAGAATTAAAAGATGCTACAACACTTGTGCTTCATGACAGAAATGAGCTGATTCAAGACTCTTTTGCTAAAACTCCAGTTGCTCTTCTGACACAGAAATGCTTCCATTAATTCCAAAGAGGCAAAGATTTTATGTGTATATGTTCAATAGCTGGGGTCATGATATCTAATACTGAAAATCTGTTATTGAGCAATTTTAAAAATTGTATAATATAGATCAAATTTGTGTCTTTTCACATTCTCCACACATTTAAGATATTCATTCCTTAGAGAGTATTCCACTTTTACTTTGTTGTGTGAGGAGAACTAACTGGCAATGCTCGAATAAGAATTTATTGGAAATATAAGCATATGTTATTGTGAGTGATTTTTTTTTCCTTTTAAAAAAGTAAATCTAAGCATGAGATAAAAGAATTAGTGAGATGAAGCTAAACAAACATATATATGGATGAAGAAGATGAAGAAGCCCCAGAGAATATTCAACTATTTCATTGTAATGAGCAGTTAATCTGGAGTCAGTTCTTTGTTATTAGCAAAGCCTTACCACCTGGGCATTGCAAGTATTAATAAAATGGAAATAAATACACATTTCTGAGTCAGAACAGATAAGTAATCATCCTCAATGAGGCAAGATGGAAAATAAGAACACCGTTTTCTGACAACTTTGATGGTTGTCTTCTCCTCTTATTTCTACTAATGTGATAACAGTGAAACATTTCCAAAGGTTTTTGAGAGACCTTTCTGGAACTAAGTTCGGAAATGAAAAAACTCTCCTCTCCCCAAGATCACCAATCTGATGCTAAAAACATACACAGAGTAAGGGGCTTAAATATGAATCCAAATGTCCTGTTATTTGGTTTTCTACCTTAAAGAGAAATTCTAATTTGGATCTAACGAACCTTTCTGATGAAATCTTAACTGAATCTAATACACTTTCAAAAAACATATTGGTAAAAGTTAACTGAGAATTGTATGAGTAAAAGCCGTGTAGTCCTTTTTTTCTCTTATTTCATTTCTTTTTTTAATCATTTCTGATCTTAATGATCCTTTGCCACAAATGAAGCTTGAAATAAATACGAACATAAAATAGCCAGTTCATGATCTTTGCAAATTGTCAAATTGTCACAAGAATATGTATTAACCATAACCACTGAAGCATAAGTTTTGCATGGATTATAAAGTTTATATATTTCACAGGAGACATTGCTGTTACTCATCCCAGTTTTATATCAAGGTTTTATACAAGTTCAAGTCCATTGACTCTACTGGAGTTTCTCCAAGTTTACACCAATACAAATGTAGCAAGCAAAACTGACAAACAATTATAACTATTCTTTTTGTAGTTAGGCAAAATATTTTTTGTCAAGAATGTGTTTCAAATAAGATTTTTTTCTGAGAATTTATCCACCTTAAGGGAATTTCATACTAAAGAGCAACTTCATTATACTTCTGCTCTTAAATTGTTTTCAAACAGTTTAACATTTATCAAAAATGTTTTACCGTGTGGAGTTTTGGGCCTGTCACTACAAGAGAGACTTTGAGGTGCTGGAGCATGTCCAAAGAAGGGTGACAAAGCTTGTGAAGGGTCTAAAGCACATGTTTTATAAGGAGCAGCTGGGGGAACTGGGTTTGTTTAGTCTGGAGAAAAGGAGGCTGAGGGGAGACCTTATTGCTCTCTACAACTACCTGAAAGGAGGTTGCAGAGAGGTGGGGGTTGATCTCTTCTCCCAAGTAACAAACAATAGGCCAGGAAAAAATGGCCTCAAGTTGTGCCAGGGGAGGTTTGATTGGATATTAGGAAAAATTTCTTCACCAAAAGAGTTGTCAAGCATTGGAACAGGCTGCCCAAGGAAGTGGTGGAGTCACCATCCCTGGAGGTATTTACAAGACATGTAGATGTGGTGTCTGGGGACATGGCTTAGTGATGGACTTGACAGACTTCCAACCTAAACTATTCTAAGTTCCTATGATGTTGTGAAAGAAGAGTTATTTAGAGCATGTATTATTTTGAAGGATTCTATGTAATCTTATTGTAAAAAATTTAAAATCAAATTCTAGCTACAAGATTATATTTTTAATTTTAAAAATATAATTTAAAAATAATTGAAATGTAAGATATTTCTCTTCAAGGTAGGCAGTTAACTATGTCTTGCACCACCTCTCTATGTAAATTTTTAAAGTTATTCTTATGTGCAATAAAGTTGATTGTACATAAGAGAGAGAAAAAGGTTGCGGAGCGCTTCTAATAAGCATTCCAACAGCTGGGATTTACAGGTACTGGTTATTCCTTTTACAGTGTTTGGATATACTGTATATGAGTGTGAGTGATTTCTTTTATAAGTATTAGATTGATTAGTGTCAAGGACATAACTTTAATTTTGAAAAAGTGTGATAATCTTGATGTATTGATTAGATCAAAGTCTTGTATAAAGGTAGTTCATAAAGAAGTAATATTTTTTGATGCTTAGTATGTGGTATATCAACGCTTACTAAATTACTAAATTATTCTAGTAACTCTTTAAATATGCGTTCTACTTCCACTAGTTCTTTCGTTGTCTTGCAAGATTCCCAAGTACAAATCAGATCTGGTAAACTCCATGTTTGTTCTGGAGTAGAGCTACTGGAGACTATGTAACCCACAACTGGAAATAGATAATATCTGAGTAGGGATATTTCAGATTTCTCTCATGTCTTGTTAAAGGGGCAACTGAATGCTTGAGCAGTTATTTCAGGGTTTTTCTTTGCAATAATGTCTTAGGCTACGTTAGATGTAATAAATTACATGGTTCTAGGTCAATGACTCAGGCTATGAATTATACTCCCTGTTCTGTGAAATTGTTATAATGGTGCCTGGTTCACTTTTGGCTTGAGGCATCCAAAATTCATTCAAAAAGTTCCCACACACAGTTTTGGAGCTAGCACTTGCCAGGTGCCACCCACCATAAGCAGTGCCAATGCAGTTTCCCTGTATTGGAGGATTAGGGGATATTCTGGGCTAGAGATTTGAACAGACCATGTAGGTGACCTCAGGAGCAGAGAACAAAACATTTTGCTGATTTACAAGCAGATATTTATCTGCAAGCCCACACCTTTCTGGAGAGGATCATAGTCCAGACCCCCACCTCAGTAGTACCATAGGCTTCCCTGAGGAAATGTGCTCTCCTGCACATTGTATGTTGATTTCCCCCATCGGGAAAGGTGAACAAAATTTCTGTGTTCTAGGAATAAAATGGTAGAGTCATGCAAATAACAGCACAGTTACAGAGCATGGATATACAATTCAAGTTCAGTACGATTACTGAATGACCATTATCAATTTCCAGACATCTTTCTATTAGAATTTTAAAGACAAATCATTTCTTAATAGCATTATAGTCATTATTTTGGTAAAGGAATTACATTGGCAAGTACAGCCTCTCTTAGCTAAACACTTAGATGGGATCATTTCAGATTCCCTCATAACTAGCTCTGTTGGCGCCTTTGCTGCCTTTCTGAATGACGCTGTAGCCTGAATGACTATGAAGACTAAACTGCCTGCTCTATCCCCTGCAGGACAAATTTAGGTAGGCAGAATACAATTATGCTAATCTGAATTTGGCCCAGACAGCAGAGCTAATGTTAGTTTTCCTGCTGGGATTTTTGCCACTGTAACACTGCAGTAATCTTTCATTAGATAGTCTAGCAATATCTACATCTTCAGCATGGAGCGTGGATGTGTACTGAAGCATAGTACAAGTATTTAAAAATGAAAAATAATTAAATTACAAACACCCTTAACAGTCTCAGTGGAACAGATTCCCACGAGAGCTTCATTAAAATTGCCCCATCTGAAAATATGTGTTAAAAAATGCAACCATTCAAAACACTTAGATACATTATTATACACTATCACACAAATGAGTAATTTACAAGTAATAACCAAATAGTATAATTAAAGAGCTTTAATGGTTCAATTTGCTTTACCCTTCTTTTCCTTCCTCAATCCTTTAAGAAGGATTGACTAATGACTTTTTCCTCCTGTAAACATTTTCTGTCTTCTAGTAAGGGATTACAAGCCTGAATATTTCCATACCTGATTTTCTTTGAGTTTTTCCTCACTTCCAAGACAGGTTGTTCAGCACCATGGGCTGTCATGTTCTTCATTTTTAGATTCAAATATAGTTTTGGCATTTTAGATGTGGTACACAAATGTTTTTGACGTAATCTGTTTTTTAGTGCGTTTCAATTAGACCATGATGTCCACTCTTAAAATTTAGTTATTTACAAAAAAAATATACATAAAAAAAATTGGATTGGTCCTTATACACATACATCTTTTTTCCCCTGTTTTTCACATTTTGCTATCCTGAAGTGTCAATACATAGACTGCAACATCAAATAACTCGTGTCCCCCGTTTCCCCTCAAGTTTTTCTCTCTTGACTTTCCCTGTCGCAGCATATTAAACCCTGGGCATTATTTTTTAGTCAGCTATCTATTTCCTGTGGAACAGATGCTATTTTAGTGATAGTTCACTCCTGACACTGCTCCTAAGGGTAATACAGAAATTCTCACACCCAGTTTGATGCCATTCACCTATATATTTTATCACACTATTCCAGCAGGTCTTTTTGTAGCACTCCCATTCACATGCCCTCATGATACATCTAACTTGTACCATTTTTACTGTAGTATAAAAGTGTCATTATGGTAGTTTGACAGCTCACACATGATTTCAAGCTCTGGGCCTGAAAAAACACAAAAAACCCAATCATTATTTCTTTTGGTCTCAAGAGTGTCACTTATTAAACGTAAAAACATACATTATGAAAAAAATACAATTACACCAGCTGCATTGTACTTTAAAAGTAACTGCTCAAGTGATGCAGAATGATCATGTACCTACTGCTCAAGGCAAGCACCCTTTAAACCAGACAGCCTGAGCTCATGCGTCAGCACGTTTGAACTGACTGAGCTGTACTGTGATCAGTTTTTCAAAATATAGATGTTCTTCCCCTTTTCTGTCCTTTAGTTTATTTCTTTATATCTTTGTTTTAGTATGATGATTGCCTTATCTATGGCTGAATAGTCATTCTTCTACCTACTGACACTCAGTAACAGAGCTAGGCAAAGGTGAACTCTATGGTGTATAATTATAGTCACTACTTTCTTTCTCGTAATGATTGCATTGTCATGCTGGATGTTGTCAGTTTTTTATTTTTGTTTCATGCCTAATAGAGGTAGTTTGGGTACACATTTCAGAAATGAGAACCTTAAAAGATAGATGTTATGTTGCTGAATTTGTGCATACCTAAATCTCTTTTCTGGTTAAACTCTGAAAGACCTTTCATCTTCAGATATCCTAAGAAAGGTGCTTGGGAGGGAACAAAAAATATATTATCACTTCTGTTGCTGACTAGAGGTTAAAGTTCAACCATCCTAAAATCTATATTGCTCCTTAGAGATATCTACCTAGACAGAAAATCTGAAAGATAAATTTAGATTATATGCTTAATCTTTAGTTAATTAAAATTTGATGAGTCACATACATTGCATCTGAACGTGATAGTATTCACAAACAAATCAGAAATTTACTGTTTTATGTTCCCACTTGTGGCTAAATCCATCAACAACATCCGTGAGTTGTATTACTGCAAAATGTGAATGCCTGTGATTGAACATAGAATATTTCGTACTGAAAAAGACTCCTTCAGAACATGCATTAGAACTTTTCTGCCTAAAATATATACTGAATCTCACAGAAGCTGCTGTTTCTTCCTTTTAAAGGCCTAGATCTCGAGTTATCTGGGAGCATGAATATCCATGTTTCCTTAGAAGGAAGTAATAGCTCTCAAGAATTCAGTGAAAAACTTAAATTTGACATAACATAATGCTCTAAACATGTAATCTGAAGCCTCCTTCTAATTTTTTATTTTTTAATTTAACTGTCCCATTATTTTGTGGATCTGACCCTTTTGAACATTAAGGATTAAGAATACTTATACCATTTTAATTGTACTTTTCTAATATTTCTGTTCTGTCGATTGCCCATGAACTGTCGTAAAGTCCTGAATTTGTCAGTAGGTTATAAATCAAAGTGCCAAAGAAAATCAGTCAGAAAAGACAGAAGAGGTAAAAAAAAAAAATAAAGGAGAATAACAGTCTACCCTCCTTCTTTTTTATTACTTATTTTGTCTAATTGTTAAAACACCTGATTTTACTATAAAGACAGATGGAAAGACAAAGTACAGTAAGTTTAGCAAGAAGTATAAACCTGAAGAGCTATGTCAGTGAAGTGAAACGAGTTCTGTAGCACATTGTATATCATCTGTACATGTTCTGTGTGTAGTGTATATCATCTTCAAATATGTGTGTCATACTCAAGCAGCACTTCACTGGAATTGAAAACTACGCAAAGAAATATTCTGTATTGAATCAATATGCAATTTTCCTGGTTAGTGATGTTATTCAGGTAGAATTGCTGTTAAATGGGAAAGGACTCTGTTGGGTTCAGAAAGTGCTGTCACAAGTGTTCAGGCTTTGATCTCTAGCGATCAGAGAAACTAGCAGAGTCAAGCCCAGTCTGGAATTGGTTCTTCCACCATCAGTGAATAAGCCAATTACTCATTCTGTGTGCTCATTCTGTAATAGACTATATCTAAAAGTTTATGAGTTTTCAAACATTAAACTGGAATTATCTATATATAATGGAAATAGTCTTACTTTGTAATAATGATCTTATTGTAATAAACAAGTACCTAATTCTGAATGAAGGCTCTACTTTCAAAGATAATAAAATACCACAAAGATGTAATGATAACTTGAAACAAAAATAGTAACAAAAAATTCTTAAATAATGTCTTCATGCTTCTATCTCATTTTTTTTCTTTTCACAGAATTTTTGTAATTGTTTGCACTGATATACTCAAAGAATAAGAAAGGTTTGGAGAGATCTTATTTGTATTCTCTGCTGTCTACACTTCAGGAGGGATATCTTCCTTCTGAACAGAGAAAAAGGTGCTTGTGTGGTAATAAAAACTGGGCAATGCACATTCTTCAAGGAGGAAAAATATGCACCCCTTTGCATGTCCAGTGGGGGTTTCACAAATGTTACTACAAATAAACATTTGGTACAAAGTCAAATGGCAGTATATGTATTCTACACTACTTAAGAAAACAAACCATTATGTGTAACATACGTGAACAGTGGAAAGAAATAAAACTATTCTTTCCACTGATCTGCTGTCTATTTCCCCTCTGAGAAGAACCCCAGTTCCTCAACATTTCTTCTACAATTTTTCTGTTCCTGCTGTTCTTCCATTTTCTTTCTTTAAAAAATTATTTCTAAAATTATTTAGAAGTATCTCCATCTCCCTACACAGTTTCCTACTCTCTTTCACCCTTGCTTACCTGAAGCAAAAGGTAGGGAGTCTTGCAGCTGGCTATGAGAAATTAATATGGTGACAGACTGGATGGCAGGCCAAAAAATCAGGTAACTGTTGCACCCATCTTATTTTCTTGGTGAAGGTGTTAATTTGCATCCTCTCTCCCAGCCATCAACTACACTTCATGAAACTTAGTATTTCATAGAAATTTAGTATGTTTGAGACCTTGATCCACCCATCAAATCTGATTAAAAATTCACAGTGAGATCCAATGATATTAAAGGAAACTGACAGATGTGGAGAGAAACAAATGGACAAAAGGACAGAGCTATTTTGTAAGCTTTATTCACTTACAAAATTAAATTAAAAGTCCAGTTTGGAGTTAGCTAGTTATTTTGAGCAGGTATGTCGTACTATTTACATTCTATAATATGTTTATTTCACTTTTTAACACTCTAACTGCAGCTTATTATCTATCACTAAATCTGGAACAGAATAACTTTCTATTAAAAAGTATTTTTAAACATGATAGTGAAAAGTAATTATCTTTCCTTAACTATTTTAGCAGAGGTAGTTTACATTTCCCAAGTCAGGAGACCCAGCTTGTTTGTCTTCGATTACTTATATGAAAAAAATTACTTGACTCCATCAGTCTGTATTTCATGGCTTATATTTAGGGAAAATGGAAGTAAAACTCACAGTGACATCCAAATTGAGCCCTGCAATTACAGTACATGCACTTACAAAAGTAACTTATTAAGGGGAGAGTGCACTTTCTGCCGAATAGAAAGATATGATTGACAAGGAATAAATCTAAAGGCTGTTTTTGTTTCCTAATGGCTATGGCTTGCAGGCGTAGACTTCATGCAGTCATTTAGCTTCATTTTTTCCATCTCTTCAAAGCATCAAACAATCTGTCAATTAGGAACAGTAGCAGGAACTGTGATCACTGTCAAAATGATTTTGGGAAGGAGTGGAAAGGAATCAGTTTGTGTTTCTGAAACAAACCTTTGTCTGTGTTTTAAGACTTTTCTGTTGTTATGTGTTATAAAGTAGAAACCTTAAATAAAATGTAAAAGAGATTTAAATTCTCCCAGTAACTCCCTTGGAAGTTTATTTTGGGAAAGCTCATCTTGATAATGCTTCACTTGTCTTACTTTGCAAGTTTAAGCAATCATTTTCTTGTAATTATTCCCAAATACTTTATCCCTCCTTCCCCCTGCCTTATTTAATCTAAAACTCAACTGCATTATGGCCACCTGTATTAAAGGAATCTATAATGAGATTGGAAACCAGAACACCAAGTAGGAACATCATCTCATATGATAACAACATTATTACTACATTTCATCTAATTGATTGGGAAAGATATTATTGTCACTTCTAAACAAGAACTAACTCTCATTTTTGCCTCTATAATATCAAAAGAAAACCTGTGCATTAGACTAGACCGCAACTAGAACTGTTTAGTTCAGAGACGTCAGTGGAAGTTAATTATAATATAGAAACTTCTACAAGACTATTGGCTTTGACCGGGCTTGAAACGATCTCATTGGATTGAGTGGGAGGTTTCTACCAATTTCTTTAGCTTGCCACCAAATCATTATTGCTGCAAATCACACTTTGTTAAGGTCTAACTTTTTAAGATTTTTGCATGTCTACCTTTTTGGGGGAAAGAAAAAAAGGCTAATTATTGTTTACTTAAATCTAATTGATGTTCCTACATTAAAAATTTGCGAACTATATTTGTGAATATAAAAAATTGTGAATAAGTACATAAATGAAGAAAATATATAAGTACAAATAATTTTTAAATCATAGTATATGAAATAAGACTTAGAAAAAAGGCACTAAGTTATGTAAAGGCAATTAAAAAGTTTAAGAACCATAAAAGTCTGCTTTTCAGACTTTTACTGTGATAACTTTCATTGAATGTTTTTCCCCTCTCTTTTTTTTAAATAAAAGAGAGACCTCACTGGTATTAGCAAAAGCCAATAAAAGCTACTTTTATTGTGAGTGAAGAGACACTACTGCCTCACATCATTAGAAACAATTTCTAGGCTCCCAGAAGACACAGCTTAATTGATAAAACATCAGGGTGATAGAGAGCATTTGTCAAAAGTTAGACTCCTGAACTTACTAGAACTTAATGAAAACGAGCTGAAGTTGTTTTTTTAAAACTACAGCTATTGTTCCTTGCTGTTATCTGTCGTATTTTTGTATTTTATAATGGAAAATATAACTATTTTTTTGAAATAGATTGTTTTGAATCCTGTAGTGCACATAATTTAGCTTTTCATTATGAATAATCAGTAGTTCTCTCTGGTCTTTTAATGAATTGTTATTATAGATCTGACTTGGTTTTAACTTACTTCTGTAACTATCTTACCAAAAGTTACTGCTCTTTTACATATCATAACAGTCCTCAGGTTTCTAAAATGTCTCTGTATTATATTATGATTCACTTGTAGTGAAGTAAGGCCCCATGGCCACACTTTCTGCAGCAACTAAACCATACCTTTCTACAAAAAAAAATCAGTGAGGAGCAAAACAATTCTAGAATTATAAAATCATAGAAATATCAGAAGAAGGAAACATGCAGTTCATGGAGGCTAATTTTGTCCAAACCAATAAACTATACAGACAGATGCATATTTAGTCTTTCCTTCAGAAATAAGGATGGAAGGATATTCCGCTCAGCCCCATTGTGTATCATTTCAGGGTTTACTTGCCCTTGTAGTAAGTAGAATTTTTCTAATGATCAATATAATGTTTGTTTAAAATGAACTTGCTGCTTTCAAAACTTTATTAAAAAATATTAAACTGAAACACTAATGTATCACTGTAGTCTTTTTCCTTTCTAGACTGAACTAAACCAATTGGTTACCTCTCATTGTCGACCATATTTTCTCCACTTCTTGTCATTATTGTTGCTTTGTTATTTTCTCACCAATTACCTATACTATTTTGTAAATGTGAGAACTCATGGTATACTTCAGTTGAACATTCATTAAACCAGAGAAGAATAATTCCTCTATCTAGCGGATAACATTCACAAACCAGCAGATTTTTTTTTTTTTTTAAAAGTGACTTTATTGGTTTGTTGTGATGTAGCAGAAAGTTTGGTTTGGTTTGGTTTGGTTTTTTTTTGTGGCGGGGAAGGGAGCTGGGAAGAGGGGGTTAACATACTTCTGCCTAGGCAGCGGTTCCCTGCTTTATAATTTCACTCTTTTTCTCCCTCTTATATAAGACTGTTTGTTCTATTCATCATTTAATGCTGGACACATGAGCTTTTTTCATCTTATTTTCTCCCCCTGCCCTGCTGAGGAGGGAGCGGCATGGTGGGTGCCTGGCAGCCACCACAGTAGTGCCTAAAGGGAAGTCACTGAAATTTTGGACCACATGACATGAATCCTTAGAGAAGTTCCTCTTTTAGTTCACTAGAAAACAAGGAGTAATACACAGTCCTCAAGTTACCTAGTCAAAATATTACATCATTAGCAGAAATTTGTTGTGGTGTATAAGGCATTTTACAATTTTACACAATTTCAATTGAAATAATGTTAATACATGATAACTAGCAGCTCGTTGTTGTAAGACAATTGAAAAACAATAATTTTGACATGATCAGAGAGTTCTGTGCAGGGGGTTTAAAAATAATAGCCAATATTTAGAATAACAATTTTCCTGGTCTTGCTCCATTTAGGATAAAAAATAGAAGACAAAGGTAGAATGATAAGGCATATATTTCAGCTAGGTATCGAGAGACATCACCTTCAGGAGACACCTCAAATTGACTGAAAAAGGGATTCTGAAGAGCTGGTTTAGACCAGTTATCACTTTTAAAACTAGTAATGTTAGGTGAAATAAATCTCATGAATCTGAAACAGAAAATCTT
The DNA here is from genome assembly GCA_002844005.1 of Limosa lapponica baueri. Lineage (NCBI taxonomy): Eukaryota > Metazoa > Chordata > Aves > Charadriiformes > Scolopacidae > Limosa > Limosa lapponica. The sequence goes on from KZ505701.1 coordinate 839,964, forward strand.
TCACCTTTTTCCATCTTTTTTCTCTCTCTCATAAAGAAGATTTAAAAGGATTTAAAATAATGGAAGAACATTTCACAGTCTAGTAGTTTAAGTATCAAGGAGGAAGTGAAAAGAAATAAGGAAAGATTCATTGTAAAGCTGAAAGGGAAGATTAATCAAGTAGTCTGGCATCCTATACAATAAGCCTTCATCTATTTACACCTATACTATGCCCACAAATTTGTTTTACCAAGTGATGTTCTGTGAAGACTTCTGATTATAAAGATTTCAACCCACAATTCCAGTAAGCAGTTTGTTCCAATGATTAAGATGTTTGAAATTATTTACTGTCTGCAATGTACGACTGTACAGATTATATCATCAGAAGATACAACTAATCCTCTGAAAAAAAATGGTTATTTTATTTCTATAATCATCTTTGAATCATGTACAAAAAAAAGAAGAGATGGCAGAGGATAAAGTTAAATACTTCAGGAATGTGAAGAATCAGCAAGTAAGATTAATTTGCTATTGATAAGGCATATTAAAGTTTGATCTCTAGCACTTAGGTAGTTATCTCCCAAAGGCAATTAATGTAAACCTGAAAGAAAGATAAAAGGAAGATGAGAATAACTCCATTCTGGAAGTACCTGTTATCTACCTTTTTTACACAGGTAGCTCAGAATTTATAAAAGCTTAGTCAGAATTTATAAACTTTAGATGACTGAAATTAGAAAAAAATTATCTTAATTAGTGAAATCATATAATTTACATATACTAACAATGATAATAACATTGGTGGTTCCACCACTTCAGCATATTGAAGATTATTACAGGGATACCATAATTTCATTGTATAAAGCACTTCATGGGTTATACAATGGACTGTAAAAGAAGTGTGCAAAAATTTTATCCCAACATGTCTAGAAGGAGAATAATCTTGGTTTTCTCAGTCCTGAAACTTTTCTAATTAATTCAAAGTTCTAGGTGAGAAATATGAGTGGAGATCAGGTTTTAAAAAATTTATGTTCAAACCACTGTGCAACCACTCGCTTTTTAAGCCTCCGAATCACATTCTAGAAGGGCACTTATACAAAGTTCCTGTGATCCAACAAGCCTCTGCACACATTCAATCTTATAATATAAAACAATTTGATATGGAAACTCCAGAACAGACTTACATGTTATGTAGCCTCATCAAGGTTTTCTACTGTATAGCATTTTTATGATCATTTTCATCAGAAAGGACTAAGACTTCAAGCTGCATAGATAACTTCAGATACTTCAGACTATGAAAGGAACCCGACTGAAATATAAAAAAAAACCTACCTCAAACTCTTCAAGTTTAGCTCCAGGGTAATGGCTGAATTTTGAATTCTCTAATCAGTTCATGGATGTCAACAACAATAAGCAAATGGAAAGGAGAAGGGCTCTTATGTTCAATAAAATTATTGTCTCACCTACTAAACAATACTTTATCACTGAACTTGACAAGAAAAGATATTCTCTTCATCACTACTTGAATTATAGGCACCCATACACACTTCTTATACCAAAAGCTACTTTATAGTCATTTTATTTTAATCATCTTTTCTTCCCTTTTATTGCTTCCATTTTATTACACAAGCTGCCAAGCAATAAAGTAATTTTTGATCTCATTTTTATGTCTTTTATAAAATTTCCTTACTGACCTAAACGGAATTTTTGTCTAAGACATGAATAAAATCAAGGTAATGACTGTCATTTGCCCTGCTCTTTAGGCTTCTGAACTGAAGGTGAACGTATCAAGCTTAAGTCAATTTGGGTATATTTTTAGGCCAGCTGAAACCAAAGGCCTTATAAACTCCAAAGAGGTGGATATAACTGATTTTTAACAATTTTATTTTTCTAAAAAAAATTCTTCTCTGAGATTCAGACTGGGTACTCATTTAAGATTTGCTTATGACATCCTTAATTTGCTGCTAAATTACCGCACTGCATTCAAACAGCAATTAACATTCCTGCAATACCCTGTACTAAATAAAGCTTCCTGCGAAGTATTTAATTTAATGATTTTAAAAGAAACTGTTTCTGTTCTATATTATTTAAATTCTAGAAAGTATTAATTTTTATTGGCTTTAGTATGCTGTATCATCCATTTTAACTTGCTTGCTCAAAATTCTTTGTCCACTAGGTTATGCCAGTTACTGATGATGTAGTACAATGAATAGACAGACTCTCTTATGTAATTCTAATGCTTAGAAGATCTGAAGAAGTTCTTTTTCCTGATCATAGGATTAATAAAGTGGAAATTAATTTTCTATGCATAGCTTCCTGTCGTGCTCTTTCAACATCTCGGTCTAAAAGTTAAGTTTTCCATTCTAGATTTCTCACAAGGTCCTCTTCCTGTGCTGGCTCACACTGGAATGTTTAATTTTACTCAGCTTCCTGCTGATCTCTATTCTAGTTGTCCTCAGAGACAAATAAGCCCTTTCAGACAGTCATTCATCTGAATTGTGTTTTAGAGTCTCTCTTCAGATAGGACAAATTTCTCTACTGTGCCTGTATTTTTCCCCCTATGTTTTAAGGAGTTGTTAGGTGAGTAACTCAAATGTGAACCTTAACACTAGAGATTGACACTGTCAGATGAAACCCACTCCTTAACTCCCTGTTTCCCTTGATGAGATCCCTTCCCCAGCCATTCCTGCTGCCAATCTGCAGATACCCAGCAAATCTCTCTAAAACCGGAGCTGAAGTTCAACCCCAGAACTGGAGTAGTCATCAGACCCAGCTGGGAGGCCATGCCACTGGGTGAATGAGGGCCATGGTCAGGTGCAGGGGCAAGGGTGGGAGCTGAAACGCAGCCCCCAGCTAGATGATGGCCCTGGTTGGCATCTCACCACCCTGTCTCACACAGCTCATTCCACTTCATCCTGGACCGAGATACGTGGCAGCACCCTGCAGCTTCTGACTGGGGCATGGGCAGCCAAAGGCCCATAGGACTGGGGTCTCAGTCAGGGCCCCACACCTTTCACTGGGGAACTCTAAAGCCTGTGGTTTGTGTTTGGTGAATATAATCCCCCCAGCCCCACTTCTGTTAGGGATCTAATGACCTCTCACTGCTGTTCTTATAACCACTTTTCACTGATGTTTTCTAGTGTTCCCTAATGTTAATGTCAGCCAGCAATGTACACTGCATCTGCTTAATAAATGGTGCATAAAAGATACCAATTTTTCCTGACTGTAAAGTTGCAATTTCATTTTTCATTTTCAAAGTTTCTTCTGTTTTAAGTTGTCCATATATGTTCCCTGAAGGCTTTTACTCCTCCATTTCACTACTATTTAGGAAAAACACAAGTACCATATTGTATGGTGCTGTCTTTGTAGAAGTGCAATTAAGCCTGTCAGTAATACAAATGGAAATGTTACCAATGGACTATATATATGAAAACATCACAAGGATAATGCCCTGCAATGTCAACTTTTATGCCTCAGTGACAAAGCACTCTAATAATAGTTATCTACAGAGATGTATTCTACACTCCAGTGAGTTAACAAATTCTAAACCACAGAGCCTAAAATAGAAGAATAAGAGAAACAATTTTCTCTATCTGTTGAACTCTCTTCTGCTGCTTCTAGTAACTTTTCATTTGCTTTGAAACAACTGTTCCCACTCATCAACAAATACTACTATTCTGTTTCCTTTAACAGAAGTTAAATAGGCATTCTGAGGCCTATACAATGTACATTTATTCCCAAGTTAGGAGTAAATTATATCAAAATCTTCCTAAGGAATAAAATTATCATCAGTATCAATAAGTCCTCATTTTACCTGTTTATTTCAAATTAATACAATTCTAGAAATAATTAGTGAGATGCCATGTGACTTAACTAGCAAACTCATTCAGTAACAAGTGCAGATATGGAAACAATACACTTTTCGGTTTGTTAACTAGTTTATAAATCACATGGTCTTCAGATAAATAAATTACAAAAGTTGTTTAGAAAAAATGAAATAACTATGTGGAAATAAACACAGCAAGAACATATTGAATGTTATTGTGCACCAAAAAATCTGAAATCTGTTGTACCACAATATAAAGATGTGAACATTCTGCATTTCACTTACTAAGAGAATATCAGTATGTTAAAAATGGTAAAAGGTGCAAAAAGAGCTTTGAGTGATAAACCTGCTACAGTGAGCGTCATGATGAACTCTACCTACACAGCTTATCAAAAGACTGAGAGGTAACTTCATAACAGTATACAAGTATCTTCACACAGAAAGAACAATAGATATCAAGGGCTATGAAATCAATCAAGAAAGAGGAAATAAGTACTGGAAGCTTAAAAAGCATATGTTTAAATATCAAGGTAAAAGATGATTTAAAAAAACCAATAATAATTAATAATTGTAATAAAACACCAAGAAAAGTGTTAGATCCTCACGTACTTTGATGCCCAGAGAACTGGATGCATTTCCAAAAGATATGTTTTACACAAATAAAAGGGCAAGTTCTATGGTCTGTGATATATAGAGGTCCAACAGAATTACTGAATGTTCCCTATTGTCCTTTCACTTTATGAATCTGTTTTATAGTCTTGGTGAGTAGGGCTCTGCAAGGTGCAGACATTTATTTATGAATCCAGTTGCAGGAACAGAACCTATAGAAAATGCAGAAATGAGAGAGAGAAAAATAGTGAACAGAAAAATAGGTATGGTACTTGAATTCTGCAATTTACCATGCGTAAGTAAACAAGGCGACAATATCAAGGAACATCAGTCATACATGCCTGATGACACTTTTATCCCTAGTGCATAGTTATTGTGATGTATTTAATTGCATTATCAGGTATTTATTATCACAAGACTACTTCCTCATTCACTATGCACAGGAAATTTTCAATGAAGTAGCTGAGCTAAATTTAGTTTAATCCTAACTATTAATGTTGTTCTCTGCCTTCTACATAGGTTATCAGCAAATCTGCATGTGGAGTACTTAAAGTTGTTCTCAGTAGTATCTTTGGGTTTCTAACTGTCTTCCTTATTAATCAGATTTGCTTCAGATTTTTATTATGGGAAATGCAAATAAGATTTCAACAAAAATTAATTATGGATCCAAATAATTATTTTGGACTTACATAAAGTGAGACTCTTTTTCACATATTTTGCTTGTTATTCAAATTATCCACTCAATTAGGTTGGGTCTTCTGTTTTTTGTTTTGTTTTTTTTTAATCCTGTGCATAAAGCGATACAACTACAATGTATTTAACCTAAACTGATGAATTGTCCTTATCCCATAAGGCAACAAAATGAATACAATAATGACATTTTGGGGGAGAGTTTAGAAATGTCTTTGTTGGCTGAACACATCCAACCTAGACAATTCCACGATTCTATTATGCTATGATAGTTGGCCTAAATACTGAGGAAGGACAATATAGTAAGCAGCAATGATAAGGTGACTGGGAATTTCTTGCATGGATTTATCATAGGCAATTAATGTCTGACCAAACTGATAGCTTTCTGTGACATGATGACTGCCTTTGTGAATGGAGAGAAAGCAGGATCCTGTTTACTTTGACTTAATGATGCAGCATGGTTTGGATAAGTGAACTATATGATAGATGCACCACTATTTGTTACAGTGCAGTACAAAGTTCCTCTAGTGACCAGTAATGAACAGAATTCCTCAGGAGCTGATAAGCAGGTAATATTCTCTACTATCTTTATTAGACATGAACAAGGGGATGGAATGTACCCACAGAAAATTTGTGGAGAGTAAAGAACTTGAGATCTGTTGCATATGAGGGAAGAAATGGTCACTATTCAATTGAACCTTGACAGTCTGAAGAAATAGTTTGAAAGTAACTTAAATTTCAACAAAGGCAAATGCAAAATTCAGCTCTGGGGACGGCATAGTGCCAAACTTCTGCATGGCCCAGGTGCAAATTGAATGCAAAACAGTTTTGAGGCATTGTCAAACTGGACAAGGTGAACAGGATTCAACAATGTCACTTTGGGGTGAAGAAGCCCAACCTCAGATTCAACAAGAGTGTAGTGAGCTGGGCTGCAAGAGAAATGATACTTCCCCTCTGATTGACATTTGTGAGACTACAGCTGTGTCTAGGTTCAGGCTCCCCAGTAAAGACAGATGTTGACAAACTGGGGTGAGATCAAAGAAGGGTTACCAAGGTGAAGGGGTCCAGGAACCCATAATGTATGGCCGAGAAAACTAAGTTCAACTAGTCCTAAAAAGAGAAGACTGGGAGAGGAGGATCTTATTGCTGCCTTAAGTTACCCAGTAAGAGGTTGTAGAGAGAACAGAGCCAGACTCTCCTCTCAGGTGCATTGAAAAGGTAAGGGGCAACAAGTGCAAGATGCAACAAGCACAAGATGCAGCAAAAATCCCAGCATTCATAGTAAGGGAAGTCAAACACTGGAGCAGATTTTCCGGAGAAGCTGATGAACCTCCACCATTCGAAAGATTCAAAACTCAACTGAAAAGGAACAGTATCTAGTACTGATGTAATCAATCCTGGTTTCAGTGGGGATTGAACTAGATGATCTCCAGAGTTCCCTTCCAAACTGAATTATTCAGTGATTCTGTATTATTCAGCGTCATGAAACGTGGTCTTCAACTGCAGATCTTCAAGAAGCATTCTACTATTTTTATTTTAAAAGGAGGATCAAAAAAGAAGTAATCTTAAAGGATTAGCCTTCAGAAGTTTAGCTAGAGATTGAGTAACAAGCTTACTTTTTCAAGCATTTAGCAAAGGGGATTTTTTAATTTTGTTAAAGTTTTGGCTAAAAGTTGGGAAAAATGGCTGGATTAGAATATTTTACTTCTTTGCTGTTCAGGAAGTAAGGCTTCACGTGCATGAATTGCAAGCAAATAAAAAACTGCTTTGTTTTTAATCAAAATAACATTACTCATGTTTTGTTTGGCCATATCTGAAAGGTGGATACAGCTTTTGCAGTACCTTTCTTTCCTTATTCAATACAGAGAGCACGCAGAATATTGGCTAGCAGTTGATGCTTTTATAGTCAGTGAAATTAATTTAGGTCTTACTGTCAAAACTGTCATGTATTCTCTTAAACCCACAACAATCTATTTCATTAATACTTCTGCTCTGTACTTTTGCAGCATCTGTGAAATTATACTGCTTTAGTCTCTGATAATCTAGTTTTGAATTAATACCCTGCAGAAGAACCAATTCTGAATCTCTACAGACCAATGGATTAAATAACCTGGCAAAGTGAAGGGAGAAAAACACAAACAAAGCCTTGGAATGCATCATTGTTAACAGCAGGACACGTTTGTAGTTTAATAGCTTATTCTGCAGAGTCCGATTTGAGGATGGTAACCATATATTGCATTTTTCATTATAAACAGTGCTGAGATTTGAATCATTCACAACTGTTAGTTTAGCCTCTGTTTTTATTTACTCTCTTCTTCCACTGATTGAAAATTCCTAAGCAGATCATGATTTTCTTGTGTTTGCTACTACAGTTTTGCTACTGGTATAGATTGATTGTTGAATTCATTGCAACATTATGGAGCCATCAATGTCCAGGCTAAATAAAGAAACTATTGTACTCTTTGCTTAGAAGAAAATTATAAACCACAATCCATGGTTAAAGGCCAAGAAATCCTGGGTAATGCCAGAGATATAGGGTCTTCAGATTTTCATGGGTAGCCTTATAAGAAATATAAGGCAGAAGAATAATTTGAGGATGAGAGAAAGCCTAAAGGACAGATAAGAAAGACCTAGAAGATATATCCCTCTTACACAATTAAACAAACAAAGACAACCAAATCTATAAGCAGCAAATTTTGGGTAAGGAGAAACCTGGAAAGTTTTTGAACTCTGAAATTGACCCTGGTTCTCTGTTTCTTCTGGATTTTTTTTTTTTTCCTGGAATTTTCCATCAGTTCTTTCCAAGGATGTCTATTTACATACTGTTATTACTTCTCTTTCTTAACAGATTAAAAACAGAAGTCTGAATATTAACCACATGCATCATGGTTTGAAAGTGTTCTGCCCTCCCACATGAACTGTAAAACCTGAACTCTGACACTGATTTGGTTTGAAACCTAAGGTTTGAAACAAAGGTAATTATAAGATGATAGTCCCATGAATAATAAAAAAAAAATAAATAGGATGATTGACCTGTTACAAAAGTGTCAGCTTTCCATGGTCAAAATTATTTTACTACAGACATATCAATATCGTTAAGTGCTTGATCATGATTAAGCACCTTGTATAGGACCATTTCTCTTCACTCTAACTGATAAGGATGAAGAAGGCTAAATATTTATGCATTATCCTCCATCATCATAACTAAAGCCATTTGACCAATGATAAGGTCATATGCTTCTTAAATATGCAGCCTGTGTTGCTGCCAGAAACAAGTGCTATTAGGAATAGCACTCGTATATGGCATGTATATAGGCTAAGTCACCTGGCCTATTTCTTCCACCAACCTACTTCTCTTCCACTGTAGAAAACTTGTCTCTTCCTTTCTTCTTGATTTTCCTTTAAGAAAAAATAGAGATGCTATGCTGTCAGAGAGGTTCACAAGTGGGACCACTTTGCTGTCCTGAAGTAAATTGTGTCTGATGGTGTACCAGGTGTACCAGGACAGTTTTACTGGGTAAATATTGCTACTTAGCACAGTTAAAGACACAGAATTAGAAATGTTGATTCCAAAATAACAGTGCTTTCTTCTGTGTTAAATATTTACTGCTTGCTGCTTTTTCATATTATTTTTTTCAAGAAGCAACAAAAAAAGGGTAGGGTGTTGTTCCAACTACTGAGCTGCACAGCAATTTCTGCAGCTAGCGAGCTTCCCACGTAGGACCTCAGACCTTCAGTTTCATTAGCAGTAATTGGTGACACTTCCAACCCTGCAACCCTGCTTTGAAAAAAAATTCCAACTCGTCCACAAGAGCCTTTTTTATTTTTTTTTCCGATGCTTCACAAAATCATAGAATGATTGAGGTTGAAAGGGGCCTCTGGAGGTGATCTGCTCCAACAACCCTGTTCAAGCAGAACCACCTAGAGCTGGTTGCCCAGGACTATGTCCAGATGGCTTTTGAATATCTTTAGGGTCAGAGACTCCACGACTTCTCTGGGCAACCTGTGCCAGTGCTTAATCACCCTCCCAGTAAAATAGTGTTTCCTGATGTTCAGATCAAATCTCCTGAGATTCTGTTTGTGCCCATTGCCTCTGGGTTCTGTCACTGGGACTGCAGAAAAGAGCCTGGCTCTGTCTTCTTCATCACTCCCTCCCTTCAGGTATTTATACACATTAATGAGACTCCTCATGTATCTTCTCTTTTGCAGGCTGAACAGTTCCAGCTCTCTCAGCCTTTCCTCATATAAGAGGTGCTCCAGCCCCTTAATCATTCTCTGGCCCTTCTTTGAACAGTCTCCAGTAGCTCTTGTACTGAGAGGCCCAGAATTGGACCGAGCACTAAAAAAGCTAATGAAGATTATTGAGATCATGCTAAACATATGACTATAGCTCTCATCCCCCCACCCAAAATCATACTGCACATTACCTGGTGAGGGGAGAAACTTGAGATGAAACTGTCCCTAGGATTGGGCAAACATAAGAAGGGGGAAGACTTTCCCTGAGAGGAAGAATAGAAGAAGGGAGAAGAAGATTTATGACATGGGAAGATTTTTCCCTGAAGAGACTCTGAAGAGCGCTTCAACAACCTGCACTGACTGAAGTAATGCTGGACCCGGGACCAGTAATCTCTTTATCTCTCTCCCTCTCAATTTCTCCTTCGATTTCTCCTTCTTTACCCCTTTGCTTCTTCCCTTCTTTTCTTTCCTTTCTTCTTTTTTCTCTCTTTGCTTTCAAAGAAGTAACACAAGACATCCATACCGCTTGCTATAATTTATTGTATACCTGTTCTTAAGTACCACTTGCCATAGTTGTATACCTGCTGCTAATTAATGCAATGAATACCTTACTGCTTGCCATAATTTGTTATATATCTAACTAATTATCACAGAACCACAGAATCTTCATGGTTGGAAGGGACTTTTGAGATCATCGAGTCCAACAACAAAAAAACCCAAAACAAACAAACAAACAAAAAAGCCACACACCAAAAAAAAGCCCACAAACAGACACAAACTAACAATCTCGGGCACTAGAGCATGCCCTGAAGTGCCATGTCTACATGTTTCTTAAATACCTCCAGGGATGGTGACTCCACCACCTCCCTGGGCAGGCTCTTTCAGTGCCTGACCACTCTTTCAGTAAAGTAATTCTTCCTAATATCTAATCTAAACCTCCCCTGCCACAACTTCATACCGTTTCTTCTGGTCCTGTCATTATTCACTTGGGAGAAGAGGCCAACAACCACATCTCTACAACCTCCTTTCAGATAGTTGTAGAGGGCAATGAGGTCTCCCCTCAGCCTCCTCTTCTCCAAACTAAACATGCCTAGTTCCCTCAGCCTCTCTTCATAGGACTTGTTCTCTAGACCCCTCACCAGCTTGGTGGCTCTCCTCTGGACACGCTCCAGCACTTCAATGTCCTTCTTCTAGTGAGGGGCCCAGAACTGAACACAGTACTCAAGGTGAGGCCTCACCAGTGCCGAGTACAGAGGCACCATCACTTCCCTACTCCTGCTGGCCACACTATTCCTGATACAGGCCAGGATGTCATTGACCTTCTTGGCCACCTGGGCACACTGCTATTATCGTGGACCTAGTTAAGACCTGATTACTAACTTAATAAATGTTTGTATACAGTCCTTGAGATTTGTCTCACTTCAGTATGCGCTGTTGGGGATTTACGAATCTGAGTCACTCCTTTCTGAGGGTGATGTGACAAATACAGATGGAGTTACTGAGGTCAGACTTTTATTACGTGAACGTGCTTTATTCTGGTTAGAAGCAAAAAGCTCTTGTACCTTCAAAATATAAAGAACTTGCCATACAGCCAAATGAAACATGGCTAATGCATGAGTTTAAGCCCTGGAGCACAGGACATCTGTATCATTGTGATGGCATGGTTTTGGCTCTAGCCAACAAAGACTGAAAATGGCAAAGGCCATGTGTTATTCCCAGTAGAACAAGATCACTCAAAGACCAATTTCTTTCGTGTGCCTCCAATGTTGCCCTAGCAGGTTTGTTTTTCTACCTTCCTGCTATATCTCAGAGCATTTAAAACATAACACACAAAATTTTAAACTATGCAAATACTTCACTGATGGGCTGCAAACAAGGTTTTCAGTATTTCAGACATTATTTCAGAATTTAAAGCTCCTACATGGCAACAGCTATGTCTTGGAGCCACCGTGAGACTGTATAAGACCTGAGAAAAAGGATTGTATGATGTGGTCAGTCTGTGACACAATCCGTAGAATGACCTTTTTTTGTTATAGCATAGATATAAAGGAAAGTGTATAAAAGCTAGATATAGAATAGCAGTACAAGATGTTTACAGGGAATAGATAAAGCCCATTCTTCAGGCCTGTTTTAGTCTCCTGCTCTGTAAACCACCTCTTTGATCAGCTAATCAACCTCGCTCAAAATGGAAAACAGTTTTCAGCAATCCCACTCCTCCCCTCAATGCTCCTCCCGTGTAGAACAGGAGGCAAGAAGCTGATGACAAGAGATGAACTTCAGTGTCTCCTTCTTCCTACACATCTGGGGACAGAAGTGTTCACAACAGGATCTTAGCAAACAGTGCAGCAGGACAGGTAGAGCTAACTGATGTCAGTAATTCTGTTTATGCGGACTTAACAGCAGTGAGCAATGGAACTCTTGTAGGCATTTGGATAAGACAGTTGTTTCTTTGTGACTTTGGAAGCAGTGCAAGACTTCTGTTGAATTTGTCAGAAGAAGTTTAAGCTCATAATACAAGGGTCAAACTTTTAGGACAGTCTTGAAACATCAAGAGTATTATAACCTGATCTGTGGTTCAAAATAAAGCTCTGGAATTTGTTTCAGTACCTTATTGCATTTGTGGTCTTCAGAAATGCTTAGAAATGGTTTCCTAATCTCATCTCTGATCTTTCTTTTAAAAGAGCACATGCATTGGTGAACATGGTTTGATAAAGATTTCTTTGCATCTCATCTCAGCCACTTTTCAAAGTGAAACTATTTGCATTCTTCTTTGGCTTTAATTTAAAATATGTGATCTGAATTACAATTATAAAATACTTATGTCAATGAAAAACTGTTTACTGAAAATAAAAATGGGAGCAAGAATGTTAACACAAAATGTAAATCTATGTAAGTGGCTAATTATCTTCAAATAATTATATTCTAAGATTGATGTAAGGACAGCAGTGGACTTTTGTTTATGAAAAATAATCTATTATCAATTCATCTTAACTAAAGAAAAATTTCATCACTGAAAGGGTTACAAAACATTGGAACAGGGTGCTCAGGGAAGTGGCTGAATCACCATCCCTGGCGATATTTAAAAGACGGGTAGACATGGTGCTGAGGAACATGGTTTAGTGGTAGTTTTGGCAGTGTCAGGTTAATGGTTGGACTCGATGACCTTGAGGGTCCCCTCCAAACTAGAAAAGCCTATGATTTTGTGAAATTTGCCAAATAGTTAAAAATATTCCTCCTAAAAATGTCAGATATCGAAGTGACAAGACAGGAAAATTAATGGAGACATCCATTTATTTTTTGCACTTTTCAGATATTACAATAAGAGAAAGGTTTCTAAAAACAGGAAAAAGTAAATATTTAAAGTGTCCTGTATACACAAATATATATAAAAATAATAATAATAATTTATTATAAATGTATATATATACAAATAATATATATACAAATTTCTGTGCCTGTGTTGTGTCCAAACTTTTTCCTTGACAGATGTGATTCATCTCATCAAAATTTTAGCCACCTAGAAGACTGACAGTCTAGCTTCCTATGAGATCAGGACTGGCATTTCCAGAGAGTGTTTCTTACTCCAGTAGCTCAGATAGCTATGTTAAGAAGAGAATGACTACCTGCAATGTTTTCCTCCCATCAAGTTTTGAGGAAACCTAGGACAACTTATTTGGAATAAAGTTCTTTTGTTGATGAATACAATTAGTTGAGATGAACCTTGTCATACTTTTTTATTCCTAAGTTTTAGCTAGCCATGTTGAAATCCTTGCACAAATGTGACTGCACACAGATAGAAACGTCATATCAAAAATACAAAGCATTATGCAGATCCTAGGTTTGCTTACTTTATTTCTCCTCTCCTCTACCTTCTAGATGTATATTCTGCAGTCTGTATACATGGTAGGTTTTGCCCTGAATTTTTTTCCTTTACTAGCTTTTCATTTTCTTTCCAATGTAGTTCCACTTTTCTTCACACAATTCGCATCATATTCCCCCTCTTCTAGCCAGTCCCAGTCATACCATCTGTTTCTTCCCCTCCTGTATTCAAACTCTTCTCTATTCTGTATTTGTATCAGATGTCTTCATACATAATATTGCAGGGGTACCATCAGAACATCTATATACCATGTGACATGTATACTAGTAGATGAACCAGAGCTATGGCACGGGTACAATACTGGTCTGCAGCCATCCATACTGTTAAATTGTTAACATAGTTTTGACTTGTGCTAATTAACTTTCTCCCAGATAGCACTTGAACATGCCTCAGGGACGGCATGATGCATACATAAAGAAGAAAAAAAAACCAGTCTTTGGAGACTTAATCCATTTTAAAGAATGCATACAGAGCATATGCAACCCGGATTTCTAATTTTAATGATAAATTACGAATAACGGAACTTGACCAAATATCGAATTTTTTTTCACGGGAAAAGAAAAAAGGAAAGCAAGACCACATATCCTCCTTTAAAGAACACCACTACATGAAGATGCAAGAACTTTTATAGATTGTTAAAGAACACCACGATGCGAACTGCTAGTCCTTTCTATTATAAGTGAACAATCTAACCATTTCCAAAAGTAATCTTTACCTTGATCTTTTTAAGATTCCTGTCTTTGTGTTTGGGTTTGGGTTTTTTTGTATGTTTGTCTGTTATCTCTGAGAAAATATGAATGCACATACACAAATCACTGAAAACTTTCAAAAATCTCATTCTGAGACAGTTACTAGCAATGGAAAATTTGAACCAGGTGGCTTAATTCAGAAAATTTAATAAAAACTCAGAAAAGAGATTTTTGATGGGAAGTAATGGATAATGTAATAGCATGAGGTGCTGTCAGGTGTTATAGTTGTAAATTCATTACATATTACTTAATTTTGGGGAAGCTTTATAGTAATCTCTTAAACTGCAACTGTGTAGGGAGAAAGAAAGTTGTCAATTTAAAATTTATAATTTAAATCAAGATACTACAGCAAGTTTAATCACACATTAATTTCTGCAGTTTGAATGGAGGAAATATTTGTAATACAAATAAAATAAATGTGATGACTAGTAACATGACATTGGGAATTCTCTGAACTGCTGTTGAACCCTGTTGTGGCTCAGAAGGAGTGGACATTATACTTACTGCACATGGTAGTGTCAGTGAAGTAATAAATATTAAATCTGTCCCTCCAGGGAAGGAGAAGAGGTTTTATTAATATGAACTAAGTACCTGGGGTTATTCAAGAGTTTTCTTCTTATCAACTTTGAGAAGCAGAATTAAAATTAAAGTTGACATAGCAGTACTGAATCAAATTAAGGGAAGTCTTGCTGCAGAAGAAATTTCCCAATACTGGCAAATTAGATTATTTAAGTAATACAACAAATTCATAGGAACAGCTAAAGGACACCTCTTTAAAATTGTAGTAACATGGCTAAAGATGAAGTACATAGTAAGGAA
>KZ505701.1:854854-904817 GCA_002844005.1 Limosa lapponica baueri
AAAAACCCTCAAGATCTAATTTTGTAACAATTCTTTCAGCTGGAAATTTCTGATTTGCTATGAGAACACAAAGGAATGACTTCAGACTGTGAAACTATCAATTTAATTTAGAAGTTTTTGCATTCTATTTATCATTACCAGTATTAGTTGTTTATTCATCACGTGCTGATTGCACAATAAAGTATATAAACATATTGCAATATATGCTTTTTTCAAGGAGTAGTCTAATCATTTCATGTAATATTAAAACACATGCCTAAAGAGGGAAGATAAATGAATGAATTTACACATCAAGATTTTAAAGATATATTTTTTAAATACCTAATGAAAATCAGTATTCCTTTTCATTTTGTAATAGAAATACAGCCTGAGATGCTGCAAATGTTAACAGAAAAAATATTAACTAAATTCCTGATTTGAAGACCTAGTGATACCTTTGTTGTTTTGTTGATCATGGAAAAAAGACATAATGTGTGTCTTAGCTTTGTAGCTTCCTTGCGATTTGTATAACAAGCATGTATATTACTGAATGGGTGGCCCTGATATCTATTTTGCACCAACACCCTTGAGTCACAAACTTTAGTTGCCATTTAATTGTACAAGTAAGCACTAAAAATGTAATCTTTTGTGGTTGCCTTCTATTCCTTCCAATTTATTACCCTACTTTATTCTCAGAGGTTCCTGGAGCTGAATGCTTTGTCAGATCTGTACCTTCATTCTTGTCATATATTTTTTTCTCTTTCAGCTTCTGGTTTCTCCTATTCTTCTGAATACATCCAAAGCTTATTTTCCATTTTATGCATGCTAGAAAGCAGAACAGAAGCCAAGCCATGGTTTGTCAAAATATGTTTCTGCACCCTGAGCAAGATGGCAGCCTATCAATGTCTCTGGAAGCTGGAGCAGATTGGTTTATATTAAACAAAACACTAATTGATGAGAAGACCTTTATTATTATTAAAGAATTCTGATAAAATAAATTATATCTACAGTCCGAGTCAAATTATTTCATTTTTGTTTTCAGATTACTTACTGGCTTGACTTGAGAAAATATTTCTATTCTCTAATGTTTGTGAAAAACAATATTCTGCCAGTCTTAAGAATTTCACCTTCTAAATATAACTAAGAAGAATATGCTCTCCATGATAAAAAGAAAAAATATTTTGGCAAAATGATATACAGGTATAATACAAACATACTGGCTTCACTTACCATGCAGGGGAACATAATCCAAACTTAATGTGTTTGCTTGTTTGTTTATCTATATTTATCTCTTAGTACATGCATGAATGCATGGCTGTACAAGTTCCAGAGGTGGAGAACAGTTCAATAGTGTATCAGGAGGATTACTAGTGATTTTACACCTCATCATATATTGTCTGCCTGCAGACAGGACATGCCAATCTCTCTGAGTTCTCCATAGCCACCTCAGTGGAGAGCATTTTTACCTTTGTGGTGAGTTATTTAGGCTATTTTTTTTACACCATTTCTTTATGTCTTGAAATGTTATTTATTCATTCCCAATATTTTTTTATTCTATTGTTTGCTGAATGTTTTCAAACTAGCTCATGAATTTCAAGCACTATGCTTTTTCACCAGTGGTGGCAGATTTCTTCAAAGCACGGCCGCAGTCAGCTGCCTGTAATGCGTAAGAGAAACATTTTAACACTCAACTTAGTGTTTAACTCATATACCCAAGGAGACTGTTGGATACATGAAGACATGACACCAACACTTGAAGAGAGATGAAGCCTTCCTGAGCATTGGGCATATTTTTTTCTTTTTATATTGAAAGATTTAGGCAATTTCATAGGACAACATAACTCTTCATCCATAACTGAGATTTCTAAAGGTTTGGGTATTTCAGCAAAGAAATAGACTAAAAAGGATGCTGACTTGAATATATTTGCCTCGATTACAAAACGGGGAAGAGGCAATCCTCCATCAGAACAAAGGTATAGTCTGTTAGAGTCCAAGCAACACAGCTTCTTTGCTGTGTTTCTAGTTACACCATTTGCAGAGGAAATTCTTGTAGATCTTTAGCGAAGTAGGTATTGTGGCTTCCTCCTCCAAGTGATTCTTGTAGTTCTCTTAATGACAGCAAGAATAAACAAGCACTCAATGGGAAAAAAATCAAACCAAACCAAACCAAAACACCAAAAACCACAACGGTTTCTTCTTTGTTAAGAGAGATTCTGTATAACTGCTTGCTCAATCCCTCCTTACTTTCTTTCAAGGTCCCTACGAATCTGAAGAATCTATGTTTGAGAGGGACTTTGAAGGACACTTCAATTTCTTTTATGAGAAGAAAATTGGAAGCATACAGATGGAAGTTCACCCACCACGGATGCAGCCAGATCAATCTCACCCTTCCAAAAACCACCAACTAAACCCCACTTTCCACAATTGTATGTTTCTATATGATATAGCCTATCATATGTACATAAAATGTATGGTGCATTTCACAGAATAGTCCCAGGCAAGTAACCCACCTTCAAATTACCTGCCCTCCCCCTACCCCAGCTGTTATATTAAAAAAACCTCCAAACAAGCAAACAAAAAAAAAAAAACCAAATGTCAAAATGGTTCAAAATGCATTGGTAAAACTGTAGTACTTTATTTATTGATTTATTTATTAAAGGAACACTGTTTTCTTCCAGGTTCATCCTGTCTATGATTCTGAACTGACCTATTTTCTCTAAGTTTTGAGACCTTTATGACATGGCATGGCTCAAAGTATCAGAGTATCACTTGCAAAAAGCAATGTTCATCCCTTGGGTGTATTGATTTTTAGTCTTGGCAGTAAGTCTGGTAAAGATTGATTTCAAGACTCTTTTTGGACAATAGGGGTTACAGGCATGCTAATTCAGAAGGTCAAAGGTATCTGACCTGGTCTTTGTCTCATATTTTTCATTGTATATCACAGTCCTATATTTTTGTCTTTGTCAAAAGCTTTGCAATTCTTATTTTATTGTCAAAGTAAATGCCATTAGTAGAAATGAAGTAGAATAATGTTTTTCCTTTCTGTATATGCTCATTATAAATGTCTACAATACATTTGACAGTTGAAGGATGATATATTGATTTCTTCTCTAATTTCAACTGTAAAACTGCAAGGCAGCTGGCTGGCTAAGCATTTTCAGATTCAAGATGGGTTGCCTCTATGAAAGAAATGGATTTTCTTTTTCGCTCTGATGGGACTATTGTTCAGTCAAAGTTAATAACATGCTACAACAGTGTTTAAAATTTTTCAACACTACACTCTGTCTAAATTAAAATAAACTGTTTTAAGACAAAACCCCATTGTGTTATATTCAAGCTTAGATACTACTCATAAAAGTGTATTAATTTTCTTTATTTTCCTGAGGATAGAAAGACTTTGTAAAAGAGTGCATTACAACAGTGTCTTTGAAATAATTATTAGGCTTTACAGGAGTGTGTAACTAATTGTAATTCCTATCTTCAGTAGAGTGGTTGTAGGACAGGACAATTTGGGCTCTATTTTGGTTTCTAAAACAATTTTGCCTTATAGATTATGTCAAATGTGTTGAATTAAGATTCATCATCCTTAAGTTTAGTTCTAAAAGTTTAGATATCTAATATAGACTCCCTTTCTAGTCCAAGGAAAGAGACCTGTATTCTGGACAGTAACTCATATAGTCTTGGGTATAGGGAAGCAAGCTAAATAGATTACATGTCTGCTGTAGTAAACATGGTTCCTATCAGTGTTGCAGTCTACTTTTCATGGATCCTGGCAAGAAGGAATGAAATAGTGCTCTTCATTCTATATATCTTCAAATAACCTATAGATAATCAATAGCTTGATAACTGGTTGTGATAACTGATTGTCTTTGTAGGATGTATTGGCCAGGGGACAAAAGAGTGATTGTATCCATGTCTCCTCTGACCCTTAAATTTTAAACTATTAATACTTCCATTTTGGAAAAAAAAAAAAAAAAAAAAAGATCTCAATGCAAAACCAACTGCTGCAATTCAGGGCCAAGGACTTGCAACAGGCTGCCCAGGGAAGCTGTAGAGTCACCATCCCCAGAGGTATTTAAAAGACGTGTAGATGTGGTGCTTAGGGACATGGTTTAGTGATGGACTTGGCAGTGCTAGATTAACGGTTGGACTCGATGATTTTAAAGGTCTTTTCCAACCTAAATGATTCTATGTCTCTACAAAAAAACCAGCAGTCTTAGATTAGGTAGAACCCAAACTGTAACAATTGAAAACATCTACTGAAAATTAGTCTTGATGGTGCCAGTATAGGTTGGATTCAAATGCATTCCCAGCAAAGCTGGAAATAATAGGTTGACTTCACTATTTTGGTTTCTGAGAAGCATTGATAATTCCAATAATAAAAATGGTTCTTTTGCAAAAACACAAGTCTCTATCAGTTAATGTGTTGAAAAGGCACTGTCAAGGAGAATCAGAAGATGATCATGTGTGCAGAAATCCTTATAAATATAGTGCTGATTATTAGTTTGCTTTTTATTGGAATGGCTAAAAGATATGTCAGCATCTTTAGTAAAGATGTCATATGCATTTATAAGCTTAGCACCTCCTGCTTCCATTTAGAATATTACCAGATATTGAACTAACATTTATTTGTTGCTTGTGCTCATATACATGCATACATTTTGTTGAAAACAGGTTGGCATAAGTCAACATTGCTTAGACCTTTACATTTATATGCAATTATCAGGTCCTCACCCCTGTTTCAGCCAATCTCACTCTAAGAATAACCCAGAATATATTAACTATATTTCAAAGAAGGCAATAGTCCTCTTAGACATATATATAGATGAGGCTTCAGTTGCAAGAACAAATGTGTGCTAGATATAGTTTTTCCAAATAATATCATACCAAGAAACTCTGTTATATGTACATCACTATGACTGCAAAGATCTTGCTGTTAGCTATATTTCAGAGTTAAGTTTGCAATATTCCCAAACTTTGGCTCTGTGTTATGTGTCAGATTTTGAAACTAGCATTATTTCAGTGAAAGAAAAATAGAAATTTACTCTACTACCCACTGTTAATTAAACAAAAAAATCAAATTAACAAATTTTTCTGATGAAGAATTCTCTACTGAAAAATTTATCAGCTGTATTAGATTCTGTTTCCCTCAAAGCAGTCCAGGTCGCATATTGTCCTTGGATGATAGCTTTTCATCTGTTGCAAGCCTGTCATTCTATAACTCTCAGGCTGAAGTTGTTTTCAGCGTGAATGTTTTCTCATCCATCTGGTCAGTACTGTCCCGTGTGTCATTTCTTGCTCTATGGTGGTCTTGTAGCAGAGAACCAGCAGGTAGATATGATCTCATTAGCCTGAAAGACTCCATAATATCTTTTTTCTTCTGATCTATGCTCTATTCAATTAGGGTTATTTTCTATTTAGGTCCCTGCCAAACTCTGGACTCAATGTTAATATTCTGCTCAGTATCTCCCATTTTATTTCCTAGGTGAAGACAATGCATACAGCTAAGTTGCAAGCTGAACATGGAGCTCAATTGTCAACTAAAATTATTTGCAGATCACTCCCTTGATGTTACCATATACATTTGTGCCTGTGTGTTTTCCTTTCCTCTTCCTTCATAAAGTAAAACTTGAATTAGAGAAGGAAATAATTTTTTGATCACCAAAAAAAAGGCACTGACTTTGAACTAGAGAATTTAAAACCCTTCATTTAGGTACTGCAGTTTTATCCTAGAAACAAAAGGCTACTGTAAGTCACTCTCAGCACTGAAATTGGTGGTATTAAAGCAGACCTCTTACACTCTTGACAATGTGTAATAAAAAACATCAAACAGTACTGTAACCACACAGCAACAGATCACTTTTAAAACCTTGCAAAACAACCAAAAATAAAAAACAGACTTTGAAAACCTCTTTCTTTTTTTCAGTCAAAAGTAACAGCTGTTTTGTGTAACAAATGTGTAACAGCTTCTGTGTGAGTCAGGTATCACAGACTTCTCAAAAGCAATGTGACTGCAACAAAAAATGATGTAGTTTATTTCTAGTTGATATTTGACATATTTATGAACCCAAGAAAAGGCCTTCATTCTTCTGGTTCTTACCTGGTATTCCTGCTTTCTCCATAATTCTGACTCTGTCAGAGAGCTTAATGTAAAATCTTCTCACACATTGTGCTAGAGGGGACTTCACACCATGAAGAATGTTATGGGTGGCTGTCAAATTCCCCAGACTCCCTGGTCCTGGGGATTCCCTGTGCCTGGAGCCCATCTGGGTGTGCTTGTTGTCCTGGCTGATGTTTGTGTTTGCACATTTAGCCAGTAGCAAGGCTGAGCGTGTATCCCAGAAAGACAGACAGACACACACACACACACACTTCTTTTTCCAATGTTTGTTCCTCCCTCATCAATCCTGATCCTCCCCTCCCCTTCCCTGTCATTGTGCTTTCCTCAAGTCCCCTCAATATTCATGGTTATCATGTTTCCCCATTCTTATCAGTTACAAAGCTCACCTTGACATCCTTGAAGCCTGTTCCTGAGTGGTTCTTCTAACGGCCCATCAGTCAGTGGCTGAAGAGCTCTAGTCTTTCTTACTATCTCTATTGTCACCTGCTTCTTAATATTTGAGTTTCTGTGTTCAATTTATCACCTTCCTTATTATTTGTTATTTCTTTTATATTAAATAGCCAGATAGCTTTATGAACCAGATGGTATCACATTTCACTTATCTGTACAAATACTACTAGTAAAACTAGAGAACTACTGAATCTTGGACACATTTGGACACAACTGAGGATCTATAGTAAGAATAATGTTCAGAGCATCAAAATTTTTCTTGAAACAATAGTTATTTCTAGGATTTTTTGGACTCAGGCTCACTTGTTGCAGCATAACAGGAAAGAAAAGCTCCATTTGAGGAAAAGAAAGAAATGTAAGAGAAAGTAAGTGAAAAATTGAACATAGGAGGTAAGTAGCAACAAAGAAATTAAAATGGTACCTTTTAATTAGTTTGAAAATAAAACAAACAAAAAAACCCTACAAAACAAAGAAAGAAACATCACACCCTGCCCCCCAACATTCGAAATCCTGAGATGAATAGGAGTCTTATACTGAGTTCACAATAAATAGGATTAGGAGTAATTCAACAAAGCCAGTGGATGAAAATTGATGCATAACTTTTTATTATCTAGCTTCGGCTTTAAATGAAAAAAGAGCAGTAACCAATCAAATAAACAAAGAAAAATATTGTTTCAGTTAAATTTTAGCACAAGAGTCTGGATATTTTAAAGATATTATTTCCTATACTTCACAATGACACAGTGCTAAGTTTAAAAAATGCACTTACACATCCTGTGTATACATCCATGTGCCTGCAAAGCTTCATACTTTACCACTGATATTTTTTGCAAGAGAAGGAATTTTCCTACTCAAAGACAGATGTAGCTATGAAAGAAGCAAGGGAACTCAACAGTTACCTCCTATTATGTGGCCCAGGATATATGTTACACTGTGTAGTTCAAATAGAGGTATTATAAACCCCTTTTTCAATGGTAAATACATTTCTGTTCTTACCATTCATGCATTCTATTATACTTATAAATTATAAAGTGAAAAGTAATATTGTTATAATCCAAACTGTCTTCTCTTATGACAGAGAATTTCCAGGCACTAATTCTCAGATGAAGTGGATTGTGTCCGTTTGCTAAAAATGACACAGAATTAAAAAAAGAAAAAATAATAGTAATACTAGCAATATTAGTGATGCGGTAAACATTCTAGACCAAAAAAAAATTAATTGGTCGCTTTTAGTTGAACCTTGGATATAAATTAGAAATTACAATTAGAATTTTTTTGCCATTGGATCCTAGCATGCCTTTGCCTGATGAACAGGAAAGCTCATGTTGCTACAAGCGTAATGCAGCTAAGTGCAAAGAGAAATCATTATGGATACATAATACATCTTCTGGTATTCTATACCCAAGCCTAAATTTCCCATTTGGAAAAGTGGGCTACCCTGTGAAAATTACAAGAATCCTTCTACAAACCTAGTAATTGAAGTAGTTGGGATTGCACAGATGTAATCAACTCGAGCTTGTTTTTGCAGCTAAAACAGGAAATAATTAAGCTGATGGACACCAGGAGACAAAAATAGAATCTGGCACAAAAGAAGCCTGCTAGCATAGTAGGCCTAAAAAAGTTTTAAAAATTCATTCTTGTCACTAAGCAGATAAGAGTTGAAGGGTAGATTTACTGATTAAGAAGGTGACAGTCACTTTCCTGATTATAATGTCACTCTAACCAGTATCGCAACACTGATTTCCCAAGGATATTCCAATGAAACTGAAACCTCCAGGAAAAATTATTTCAGGTATGAAAAGGATTAATAAAAAGAATGCATTTTAATCACTATTTAGTCATCTCGTGAGAACAAATATTAAAGTGAAAAAAAATCCCCTTCTAGCTATACTGTTATCTGTGGCAATATTTCCTCAGATGCTGTGTTCCTGCTTTAATAGTTCACATAATAACATATTTACTTTCATCAGTGTAATTTTAAAGGGTTGTGAAGTGTGCATTTTGCTTTCCTGGCTGCTTTCACATTATTTAGCTAACAGTTTTGATTAGAGTGGACAAAGTATTTATGTTGTCATGATCCTGATTATTCTTTTCTTTCATTCTATTGCTTATCTGAAAATCAGTGGCTTTTGGGGACAAAGCGTAGTGGGATCTGATGTTGGTATATACCTGAATGCTTAGCAGCACAATACAGCAGTCCAAACTGAAGTATCAAATGCATTAATTCACAATAACAAAAGTAAGCCTTTAATACTCTCATTAAGCCTTAGTCCATACCATCCAGCACTTTTGTGTGTGTTTTGAATGTCTCACCAGAAGTCTAAAATACTCATATTTGTGGAATTAAAGCCATACTGCAAGCGGATTTCAAATAGTTTGGACTGGGAATGTTTCTAAAGCTGCCAGGAAGAGTAACTGATGTCTGTCCTTATGAACTATTTTTCTAACCTGTTTTCACTTATTTTCCTACTTAAACAGGTATACAAATCCTTAGGACCTTTACTTTTTTTTTTGCAGATGTTCTTCTCCCAAAGATGAATGTCTCCCTTTTCACCTTGTCTTATATGCAAACCTGATCAGGCCTAGGGAAAAATATTTATACTCAAACTTTTAATTTACATTTAAATTAAATCATTAAAACATGGACAAAGTCATTATTGGCCTCAAAAGAAAGAAAGGAACATTTTTAGGGTGTGCAAACTCAGACATTAAAATAATAAAACATTACTTAAAAGAGCGAGAGGGTTATTTCACAGCAACCTATTTGGTTCAGTAGTTGTAGAAAAGAACGGAGACTTGGTTGAGATAAAACAAACAAAAATTGCATGATTAGGTGAGGCTGCTAGAAAAGTTTCTCTATTTTATTAGTGAGGACAGAAAGACCATAATAATTTTATTCAAAATGTGGAGAGATAACATTAAAGGTTCTGAGATAGCCCTTCCACAGAACTGGTTTAATTTCTGCTGTCCTTAATGACATTTTGAAAATATAGAAGTTCTTTAATATCTTTCACCTGTAAATCTGTGATGAGTTGGAGGAATGTGATTTCACCTTTAGCCAACTGATGAAATAGAAGTTTATGAGCCAGAAAGATCTACAGGGGTTTTAATATTAGAATTTAATCTGTTTTACAGAGAAAAAAAAAGAAAGCAACCTCTGCTGGCATGATTTTGAGAATAGTTTCAGATGCATAATTTGTATTTGAGACTGGGAATTCTCTGTTTATACTTTGGACTACACATTGCATTTTAATGTGGGTAAAATTACCTACTTTTACATCTATATTGAAGTAGAGTCCATAGGCACACTGGTACAATTCTTATACCTAGTACTTAACCAAATTTGAGAGCTCTTGCTTAATTCAAACAGAATAAACTTTTACAAAGAGATGATAATTCTTTCACGCAACAGTTTTCAAATCTGTCCTTTAATGGATAATAAAAATGCCTGCCTGATAAAGCAGATGATTAATTTTTTGTAAAAGAAAGGGTCTCTCACTGACAATGGAAAAGAGAGAAAAGAAGTATCAGGATCAGAGAGCTTGCTAGAGAAACAGCACAGGCTCCAAGTTTGGAGACAGAAATCCTAGACCTCCAGGTTAGGATCATCAGTACAAGATTGCTATGGAGTAGAGAAGGTTTGTTTGAACTAGGGAAAACAAGCTGAAACATGCACAGAAGTTTTCTTCAACTGCCATGTGCTCCTGAAAATTTATAAATCCAGTTATCCGTAGAACCGATGGTTTGAGGAAGAGTCCATTTAATCTACTTAACCTGTAAAAAGTCTTGAGATGTTAGAGTAACCAAGACATGAGGACAATCTTTTTTGTTTTTTGTGAACTGTATTACTCTAAAGCAAGTATGGGTCAGAGGCTGATGCACTGCCACCTACTCTTGTCACATAAACTTTGCAATCACATGTCCTAGTACCACTAGAACCCATGAAAAACAGCCAAGCAATGCTCAGGAGCTTCAGCTCTACAAATATCTGAATGTCAGACGCTCTATAAATTTGTAGTAAAAGCAGTGATCTTATTAAATTTTCCACTGAGAATTCAATCTTGCTTTTTTTGAAGTCAATTAAAAATCTCATTAATTTCTGAGAAACCTTGTTTAGTACTGAAATTATTTTATGTAACTTGTATTTTTATGAAAGTGTGGAGAGGTGACATAAAGTAATCCTAAAATTCTGTTAAGTGCTTAAACTCACAAATCATCTTGAATCCTTATAATCTTTCATGACATATATACATATAATTACTTTTCAGTATAGCTGTTTTATTTCAGGTCTTTTTGCAGAGGTTTACTGTGTTTTCCGTAAAGTATTATGCCAAAAATTCTTCATTTCTGTTTCCATCTTTTATAATTACTTATGATTTGAAGGTAGTTAGGAGGATTGTACAAAATTCTTTTAACTTGACTCACTCTTTATCAGTTATATTACCTACTGTTTATCAAAATCCCTCTTGTCAATCTATCTCTCAGCATTGCTTTATATATCCTGAAGGATTCATGTTTATCACATTCTGCCTATAAGGCCTACTTGGTATTTAGCAATAAAAGGTTCCATTGTCAGCTGCTTATAGCTTTTCCAATAATTTAACTCTCTGGGCTGATATTCTTTATGCTTGCCTCAAAATTAATATCTTTAGGAAAAAAGAAATCAATTTCTTCCCAAGTAGGTCTATCTGTCATACCAATCATGTGGAAAAATATAACATTTGGTGATAAACAATATATCATAATTCACTGGGAGAAGAGGAAGATTTATTTATATATTGTTATACTCTATAGGAATGTCAATCAGTGCCAAAAACATTTAAGAACTGTAAAAATATAATTAAATTATCAGTCTTGAAGTATGTCTACAAAATTGTAACCATAGCCACAGCAATCACACAAAAGAGGAATGAGCACAAGCAGTCTTCATTCTGAGAAGTCTGAGGTCATATATGCAACCTTTGTTTTTCATGTGCTATGTTTCGTTTTTGTGTGTGTGTGATACCAATATCAGGAAATCCACTACTTCAAAGTTGGCCAAACTAGAAGGCATTTCTAGTGAAAGACAATTTGAATACACTTTTCCCTGCAAGATGTGTCTTCCTCATTTGCCTGTCATGAGCTGAGACAGTAATGGGACTCTGTCTTGTAACAGATGGAACTGTTTAAGAGTATGGCTAAGCAAAGCTTGGAAAAAAAATCTAATCTAGTTTTAGTGCCGCTATTTTGGGTACTGACCATAGTTTAACCAGAACAATGAAGACTGATGTGCTTTCCTGAGGCATTTCTGTGACTATTGTGTGAACATACATTGAGATTTGAATTTTTACTACTCTTTAATGTTCCTCATATTGTTTGTTTGGCATCTTCTTTTTCTGTTCTTGTTCTCTTGGCATCTTGATCTTTTCTTCTAGAAAACATTAGTTGTTTATATGTATACATAATATCAGTCAAAATAATTTCTTACAGATGATGTTAAAATAATATGGTTTGTGCACATCCAAATAAGCCTCATGGAATCACAGAATGATATGGGGTTGGACGGGACCTCTGGATATCTAGTCAAACCCCCCTGCCAGAGCAGGTCCACCTAGAGCAGGTTGCACAGGAACGTGTCCAGGCGAGTTTTGAATGTCTCCAGAGACGGAGACGTTGAGTCTCCGGACAGCCTGTTCCTATGCTCTGCCAACCCTCAAAGTAAATAAGTTCCTCCTCATGTTTAGATGGAATTTCCTATCTTCAAGTTTGTGCCTGTTACCTCTTGTCCTGTCACTGGGCACCACTGAAAAAAGACTGGCCCCATCCTCTTGACACCCACCCTTTAAGTATTTATGGGCATTTATAGTATTCATCCCCCCTCAGTCTTCTCTTTTCCAGACTAAAAAGACCCAAGTCCCTCAGCCTTTCCTCATAAGAGAGATGTTCTAGTCCCTTAATAATTGTTGTAGCCCTTTGCTGTACCCTCTCCAGCAGTTCCCTGTCCCTGTTGATCTGGGGAACCCAGAACTGGACACAGTACTCCAGATGGGGCCTCACCAGGGCAGAGTAGAGGGGGAGGATGACCTCCCTCGACCTGCTTGCCACACTTTTCTTGATGTACCCCAGGATGCCATTGGCCTTCTTGGCCACAAGGGCACATTGTTGGCTCATGGTCTTCCTGTTGTCCACCAGAAATCCCCGGTCTTTTTCCACAGAGGTGCTCTCCAGCAGGTCAGCCCCCAACCTGTACTGGTGCATGGGGTTATTCCTCCCCAGGTGCAGCACCCTAAACTTTCCCTTGTTGAAGATTTTCGTCAGGTTTCTCTCTGTCCAACTCTCCAGCCTGTCCAGGTCTTGCTGGATGGTGGCACAGCCTTCTGGTGTGTCAGCCACCCCTCCCAGTTTTGTCTTATCTACAAACTTTCTGAGGGTACATTCCATCCCTTTATCCAGGTCCTCCTCCGTCTTTAATTCAACCAAGTATAAATGCTTGCTAAGTTATAGTTCCATTTTTTTATCAATTTAGGCTCTGTGTAGATAGTAATCAATGGTACTGCTCTTTGTCTAACATAATTTGACTCATCCCTTAGGATGCTCTATATGAGAAAAGGTTGCAATAGGAAAAAGCTGAAAAAAAAAACCAAACTAGGAAGAAAGGTTCATAAATCAGTTCCACTATCAAACTTGATACCTCAGGAGAATAAGGAGTATAAGGAAGCATAAATTTTAGCATTAATTATAAGAAGCTGCATCTTCTTTCCTATATTGAAACTTAAAGAATTTATTTTCCTCTCATCTGACACTCCTCAACTCCATGTGAAGGGACACATAAAAGAGAATAAAGGTGTAAAGTGTTGTCTTAGTTCTTTTAGCTGTTTCTTTAAAAGCAAGAATCAGAGGTTTTACAAAATCAAATGCCTCCTTCTTGGACGCAATTCTCATCTGTTGTATTTTCAGACAGTGCGGAGATCACACCTGATTCCTAGAGGCTGTAATTTCCTTTCTCTTTCTTTTTTCTAGTTTAAAAACTTAATTGCCTACACAAGTCAAGGAAGGGAGAGGGAGCCAAGGGACACTGGAAGGGGGCAGGGGTATGAGGTGGGGAAAAAAGAGAAAAAGAAGAAATAGAAACTTGACCTCATTTAAATATAATCTTAAGAAGTCAATGCCAGGAAAAATATTGTCAGTGCAGGTTTTGTATTCTGAAATTAGCAAATGCCAGAATTAACATCACTATTCATATTCAGCTTAATTCCAATGTTTTCATAAGTTTTGAAAGAATCTTCAGTAACCTGGACATATTTCAATAAGACCACTTTCTCATCTGGCCAAATAGGACAGTCAGTTATGAGCCAGAAGGTGGCCACACATGATAACCACTCACAGAACAACCATTTGTCAGGGAC
Source organism: Limosa lapponica baueri (assembly GCA_002844005.1). Lineage (NCBI taxonomy): Eukaryota > Metazoa > Chordata > Aves > Charadriiformes > Scolopacidae > Limosa > Limosa lapponica. The sequence continues at coordinate 868,790 of KZ505701.1, forward strand.
CTAAGGGCTTCTCCAGACCTTACTGGCCCTGACCAGGTCCCTGGAGCTTTTATTTATCCTTAATGAAAATATAGCAAATGCCAGAATTAGGAAACATGAACTGTAGAGTAAGCTGGGCTGTGCCTACCCCTGCTTCCTGCTGTCCCAACTGATCTTCCTATTTGGACCCTGGACCCATGTTATAGGTCACATTGCCTCTAGTCTCTGAACCTGTCTTCTGCTGTTCCTGACTGGATGGAAGCAAGACATGGCTGATTTCCTTGCCTTGTCTGGGACTGTAGGTCACGGTCACCAACCTGGTCCTGCTCAGATCCTGCCAAACTGTGCCCAGGTCACTGCCTTGCCTGTCAATCTCAGCTCCTAGCTCATCTCTCTCATGGAACAGTCCTGCTTTTGCTGCTCCCTTTAGATGAAGGTCATTTCAACACTTTTTTTTGTATTCGCTGTTTTATGCATAGTTGATATGTCCTATTTGAGACATCTCATTCAAATAATGCTTGGAATATAGAAATATAAAGCCCATCCTTAGAAATAACATTGTAACACTTTCCTTACTCATGCGTGTGAACATATATATTCGGATGCCACTGTTACAAATGGAGAGGATAACTTTCTTTCAAGGGGATAGGAAGATAAAGCCTTAAGAAGGCCTTGGAAAGGTTTTCCTTCATATGAAGACAAGCAATTAAAATTAAAATATTTTCATTTCAACTTAAAGAAAATGTTATCTCTGGGTGTCCAATAGGAAATAATTTTTCAAAGCACTTAACTTTACGATTTCATAGTTTCATTGTATGACTTCTTTTGATTTGAAACTGTAAATGCTTAGCATGTCTATTTATCAGACCATTGATTTCTATGTACCCAAAAGGGAAACTCAAGTCTCAGTCTGCTACAGAAGAAATAATGGTGGTCTTGCTTTTCACACTGTTTCCCAATGCATTCTTGCAAGGCCTACTTAATTCTACCCATGCCTTCTAGGCTGAATTGAAATTTTTGACTCTGAAACTTTCTACCTCAGTGAAATACATGGAAAAAATAATTGTTAATACTCCTTTAAGAGTTATCCTGTGTTTATCCACCAATGGAAAAAATATAAAACTAAAATCTTTAGCAGCTTCGTGGCTGGTTGCATCACACAATGTTAAACATCGTTAAACAAAGTTAAATAGGGTGAACCTTCAGAACAACAAGACCCAAGGTGGGTTTTATAGCAGTCTCCCAAGACATTTAATAAAAGTGAATTTGTCTTTCAGTGGAAACAAAGCTGTCTTCCATGTAAATGTTCATGACTCCATACAGTCCCCCAAGTTCATCCTCTGGGTTTTTCATTTTCTTATAGTCCTGCCTTTCCACAGTGTTGTATTCTCTTCCTAACCACCCTTCCCCTGGCCTGGTAGCCCATATTCCAGAGTCAACCACGCATGGAAGCTGAAACCATGACACCACACAACAGGAACTCCAGCTTCATCCCGGAGGAAGTTCCCACACAGGAGCCACACTGTGTCAGCTGTCCATGTGCAAGGGCTTACTCTACAGCTAATTCTAGACATTTCTATCATTTCAGTAAAGAAAAATAAGAGCTTCAGATACCTTGAGGCATGTGGTAACATACTGAGAATAAGCATATGGAGACCCCAGGGTCCATAATACTTGCTTTGATTGTGCTAGCTCTAACAAGAAGTATTTATAGGGAAATAGCATGATCTACTAAATGATTTAGAGGATCTACTTAAGTCTACTGAGATCTACTATTAAAGGGTCTACTGTAGTATGATCTCTCCCAGACTGTGCACTCTCTAGCCTTGAAGTTTTCAAGATCTGACTGGATTAAGCCCTGAGCAGCCTGTTATGATCTCATAGCTGACCCTACTTTGAGCAGGAGGTTGGGCTAGAGACCTCCTGAGGTGATTCTGTGATTCTAACAAGAGAGTGCAAACAATCATAAGAGAGCGATTAAAAGATCAAACTAAAGTTGTTTTTTTTCAGGACTGCAAAAACTACTTAGCAGTGAGTTTCCACCTAGGTTTTCAAATTACCTTTTTTTTACAATAGTTCAAGTACAGTCACATTTAGCAGTTTCTGGACCGTGAGTAGGAGAGCCATGGAAACCAGACTTCAATGCATTTTGAAGCAATTAACCTGTAAGAACATTTTGTACTGCTGAGTTCTGTGGTCAGAACTGAACAGAGATATAACCAGAGATAAAGCACACAACAGGCAAGGTAAATGATCCACATGCAGTTCCCAATGATATCTTAATTTTAAATGGTATTTTGTTCTGTCTTATGAAGTAGTACCATTTAAAAAGCATTGTCTTTCTAGAAATCACCACAATATGTGGTGTGTGTTATAGCTGCAACAAATGAAAATGAGGAAGAAAGATCTCCAGTTTTTGTTATTATTTGCTTAATAATGAGCTGTTGGTTAACCAATTGTTTAATTTCAGTTACTTAGAGTAACTGAATTTACTAATAGCTGCTTTCCTCTAGCTGCAGTTAAGAAGAACAAATTTTTAAAAAACAAGTCATTAAAACCTTGGCAGTTTTGCCTCTATTCTATTTATATAACACTTCTTTGGCCCTGAACATTGGCTTTTCCTCTACTTTTACATTAACAGAGATCACTGTCATTGTAAACAACAATAAATGACCAACACAATTTATTCTCATCTCCAGAGAGGTCCTTCAGCTTTATTCCGTTTGCTCATCTACTGCAACTACTCCACAGCACAGCATGTTAAGATAGACCTTTTTTCACTGCGCCACTTGAAGAGGACTGAGGGGAGGTACAGATCTGCTGTCTTTATTTTCCATAAGCAGGTACAGTTGATTTTTTCTTTTCTTCTCCTCACTAGTGAAGTCACCTAAACACTTATGCTAGTAAACACAATAGTTTTCAAGGGGTTGAAGAAAAATGTAGAATTAAACATAAACAAGATTTGTTAATTTATACATGCATTCTCCAAATAGTAAATTTCTCCCTTTTCTCAGGGAAATATAAAAGTAGGTAGCTTTCCTCTCACACGAATAATTTTGGTGCATCTGTCCAGGTTTCTGATTCCTTAATCAGTGAGTCTCATACAATTTTACTAAACTTTCTTTCACAATCTGACTTTTTCATCTCTGTAGGTCTAATACACTCATTTATGTTCTGTATACCCTTTTTTTTTTCCACTTATCTGCACTTGCAATAGTTTTTCAGACTCACATCTTTCCCTTAAAAATAGCTCATTGAAGATATAAGATCCTTAATGATGATTTATGGTTCCCTTCCAAAAGCTTAACAACCAGTCTTTTGTGACCCCTTTTCAGAGGGCTGTGTGCAATCCTCATGACCTTGGCAGTGTTTATTTTCTCCTTTCAAAGAAGCAAATTTTTCTCCTTTTCTTTAACACTAGTCACCTCCTTTGTAAGTGCTGTTCAATTTGTTATGGAAAATAAATTGGGGAAAGAAATCCTGAACCTCTGTCACAGTCTTGCTAGCCACCTTTCCATCCCCTTCCTCTTGTCCTTCCCTTTCCCCTTCTTCCTTTTCCCCTTTCAAATGTAGTTTCTGTGTATTGTCTCAAGTGTACAAGAAAGCAAGGCGGCTGCTTATGCTGATCCATGGTCTGTTAACCATGTCAGTGCCAGTGCATGGGTGGCCCTGTGTTCCTCCAGGTATAGCTGAGTTTTGTGAAAGAACTGTGACATCAAAATAAGAAATCCAACTAGATGATTTTATTATAGCTCCCAAATCCATTTATAATTAAAGCCTACATTCTGTCATTTGTTCTTTGTAATTTTAGAATGGGTAGTAGTTGCAGATTTGACTTGCTATGATCTTGTAAACATAAGTGCACAGCAGAAATATTTACAATCCACAGAATAGGAAAGATCATCAGATCACAATCTGAAGAAAGTCTGGAGTTCATCTTCTAGACAGGTGGCTTTGACTTATTATCTTGTCTTTATACCACAATATTTATGCAGTTTTCCTAAGATCAAAAAGGAAAAGATACAAGAACTAAAATGTGTTTTCAAGGTGTAATGCCAATATTTGACTCTACTTTGGGTGCTTTCCAATATGTAAAGTCATCTGTGCTGGATAAGAAGACCTTATTCTGCTAAATTAATTATAATTCTAGAAAAAGTTCCTTCCTAGACATAGCATAAAATTTATTACTGTTATTCCAATTAATTTAATGGGCAGAAATTGCAAGGTTCAACAGTATATTGCACATACAATTTTTGATGATGTACAACAATAGGTCTGATTAGAAGCAAAAAGTGAAGAGGAATGGAAAACCTTGCTCAGAAAATGGATACAAAATAACTGTAACAAAGGTTAAAATCAGTATAAAAGAACTATAAATATATTGTTGTAAAGCAAAATAATTAAAGATTTTTTTGGCACCAATGTTCCCATGACAAATGTCTTCAGGGAGCTTACTTCACCAGAGTTACTCTCTGTGAGAGAGGATTCCTATGAAAAGTCTGAGGAAGTTATCAGCACAAAATATTCTTTCAAAAAAAGCCAAAATAGAGTAATAAAAGATCAGGACTAGATGGTAATCTTGCACCTGTTCTAAAGGAACTCATGTATGAAACTGCTTAAAAATTAATTAGTATGCAATCCGTCCATCCAATCTGTATAGAATTAGAGGAACAAATTTTTATAATAGTGGCACCAGTTTTTAAAAAGAGCTCCACCTACGGCCCAGAAATTACCAGGTGATAATTCTGACACAAAAACCCTTTGGAAGTCACAAATGGAAATCTGTTAGCCAACACATGGACAAATGCAGAGAAAGTCAATACATCTTTTGCACTAGGATATTATATCTTGCAGAGTATTAAAACAAGTTGAAATAATGAACTACTATTTGAAAGAAAGAACTACATCTAGTACAACATACTTTGATTCAGAAAACAGTTTTGTACAAGATACATAAAGAAAAGTCTTAAAGAAAATGTTTAAGGAATAAGAAATCACAGATTAATTAAGAAATAGTCAAGATACAGGAGTCAAGGAGTAGGAAATTATTGATTCTCACAATGGAAGTAATCTATTTTCAAGGATCCTGCAAAGATTATTTTTTCTGGAATGTTGGATGGTCAAAGTATTCAGAAATAATCTAGGAAAACAGGGAGATGATAAAAGTTCTAAGTGATATAAAATAAATCTGAATATACATACATGGTGCTGTTAGTAAAGAGTTGCAGAGGAACTAAGTCATTCAGATCTACATTGAGCCATCTGAAAGCTAAGTGCTTTATGAAAGTTCTTCTAGTCCAAGTAGAAGGAGATCCACTTATACCAATTGATGATATATCCCACCTATTTTTGGGTAGGATTTTGTAGTGTGAGAACCATTATCCTCTGAAAACGCCATATCACTTCAGTAGCCATTGAAAGGCTTTAGACATGAAGTGTCAAGAGAACAATTCTTATGAGGAGCAGCTGAGGGAACTGGCGTTGTTTAGCCTGGAGAAAAGGAGGCTGAGGGGAGACTTCATTGCTCTCTACAATTACCTGAAAGGAGGTTGTAGAGAAGTGGCTGTCAGTCTCTTTTCCCAAATAATAAGTGATAGGACGAGAGGAAATAGCTTTGTTGCACCAGGGGAGGTTTAGATTGGATATTAGGTATAATTTCTTCACTGAAAGGATTGTCAGGCATTGGAACAGACTGCCCAGGGAAGTGGTTGAGTCACCATCCCTGTAGATGTGGCACTTCAGGACATAGTTTAGTGGTAACTTGGCACTGGTAGGTTTATGGTTGGACTTGATGATTTTAAAGGCCTTTTCCAACCTAAATGTTTCTATGATTCTATGATTATGTGTAACATGGATTGAGTGTCTAATGTGCACCATCAGTGTCCCATTGTAGATAAATTCTCAGACTGGACACAAAGATTGTTTCCAGAAGATAATATGTATTTATCTCATGCCCAATATCTACACTGTACACAAAGGTTTTGAAATCTAACATATGTGATAATAATTAAGTTCAATGTCTTGCTCAGCAATAAAACTACAGGGGAGGTTGCCAGAGGGGTTGCTGCTTAGGGACTGCCTGGGTATCAGTTGGTTGGTGGTGAGCAATTGTTTTCATTTACATCACTTGTCTTTCTTGGGTTTTATATCTCTCTCCTTGCTATTTGCCTTTACTTTACAATTTATTATTATTTTTACACTGTTTTTTCTTTTATTTTCTTTTGTTTTTTATTTTATTCAATTATTAAACTGTTTTTGTCTCAACCCATGAGTTTTCTCACTTCCAATTCTGTACCCCATCCCACCAGGGAGGAGGGAGTGCGTGAACATCTGTGTTGTGCTTGATTGGTGACTGGGGTTAAACCATTACATGTAGTTATACCTGTTGCTATTTGCCACCTGACACCTGAAATTGGCAGTGTGACAATGCTATTCTACCTTTTATTTCAGAAATAAATGAGAAATGAGACAGAAAAATTATAGAATAAAATGGAACAAAAAAGACTTAAGATAGGAAATCCAGTTAAGGTGGAATAGCAAAAAGTATAAAATCTATTTAAAATTATGAGATGTGTGGTTAATTTTCAAGAATTGTAGCTGAAATGTCTCTACTAAACTTCTGTTACCAGACTTACTCTTGTCTCTGCAGTGGCAGGCAGTTTTCTCTGTATCTCCACCTATTCCATAGCAATTAAGAAAGATGAGATGAGATATACATAGTGTGGTTGGCTGATGCCCAGTACCCATCAAGCTGTTCTATCACTCCCCTCCTCAGCAAGACAGGGGGCAGGGAGCAGAAAACAAGACTGAAAAAAACCTCATGGATCAAGATAAAGGCAGTTTAGTAAAGCAAAAGCAAAGCCCATGTGTGGAAGCAAAGGTAAACAAAAAATTTATTCTCTACTTCTTACCAGCAGGTGATGTCCAGCCACTTCTCGGGAAGCAGGGCTTCACTATATACAAGTTGCTCCAGAAGACAAATGTCATAATAACAAATGCCCCCCATCTCCTCTTTTCTCTTAGCTTTTATTGTCAAGTGGTTGTCACATGGTATGGAATATCCCTTTGGTCAGTTTGGATCAGCTGTCCTGGATATGTCCCCTCTCAACCCCAGACTACTGGGGCAGAGGGATTGTTGGGAGAGGCAGCCTTGGAGCTGTGTGAACACTGCTCAGCAGCAGCCAAAACACCTGTGTGTTATCAACACCTGTCCAGCTACCAATACAAAGCACAGCGCTATGAGGGCTTCTATGGGGAAAATTAAGTCCATCTCAGCCAGATCCAGTTCACATAGTCACGTCCTAAGAACATACCTCAGGGATGTCCAAATATTATAGAATCATACGTACAAAGTACTTGTGAAAAAAGAGCCTTTTGAATACTTTTCAACTTGAATCCTAATACTGTTGAGTAACTAGAGCTATATAACTTGCCACTGATGCGTATTGCCTAGTCATTGCAGTGTGCATGAATACACACCTGCTAGCAAATTCTTTATGTGCATCTGTGAACAGATCCTGTGTTATACCCAGGACCTAACAATGCAGTTGTAAGTGATTCTTCAAAATCAATGTGAAATAGAGGTTTGATTGTTCTCTGAGATGTGAGTTAACTATTTAATCTAGAAAGCTGGATAGAATTAAAGATGAGAAAAACGGGGAAAGGAAAAAATACGCAATTTATTAGAAGTGAAGATTGCTGCATATTGTTTGATAGAAAGCTACTTGAGTTTCTCATTACCATTTTACACATGTGCAAAAGCAAATAAATTCATCCCTTGCTTATTTCCGTAGGTTATTAAACCAACCATTATGGCAACCTTTATCTTGCCTTTTTTTTGAGTAAGAAGATTTCTGCAGATGTAACTTATGCATAAAAGTTACTGTGAACACAGATTGCCATCAATTTCAGAAAAAAACAGCCAGCAGCATAGAGTTACGGGTTAGAGACAAGTAAATCTCATCCTTAAATCCGGAGCCTAAGGTTAAGACAAGTGACTTTGCTCCATAGCAGGATTCTTCGGTGATATATTTCTATTTGCTTCTGTTCATAGCTCTTCCCAATCAGCATAATGTGGACAGCAGTGTTTCACAGGGGTGATTGCATGTATTCCATTTATACAGAACCAGAAGCTGACGTGTCTTTTCAGTAACTGCGCTGGATTCCTATATTAGACAAGCTAAAGACTAATACTTTTCTAGGTAGATACCCCTACTTAAAATTTTAAAATAATTGTTTCTAAAAGACTGACCATAACAAATTATTGCAAAATTCCTAAGGAGATACAGTCCCTATCTTATAGATGTCAAGGTGCTAGGAGGATAATGCAGTCAAAATTGGAATGTGTTTAGATACCATGACCAAGGGAGTAATGTAAATAAGGGTAGGTTCGGGTTCAGGTTTGGTTTGGAATTCAGAGATTCCTGAAGAAAACAAACAGTACTATCTTCAATAGTGCAATCCAAACAAAAACATTAAAAAAAGAAAAGAACGTATGCATTAAAATAGTTCAAAGAATTATGGATGTGGGGAATCAAATGAATATGTTCAGAAAAATATTCAATCCCTAATTTAAACAGAGTAGTATAAATTAAATTTAAAAATCAAGACAAATGTTTCTAAAACTGTATATAATTTTTGTCTTTAAAAAGAATTTTATAATAAACAGGAAAATTGTTGCTGGAAACAACAAAATCAGGATTCATTAATTTTATGGAATGAATAATTGATTTTCTTAGAAAAATAGGCAATATGAAGTTTATTTATTTTGGATCCAGTTTTGAATACTTTTCTGTTAGAGTTATCATTTTAAAGTTATCAATAACTGTAATTTTTAATTCCCTGAGAGATGGACTTCTTTTAAATAAAATCTAAGAAGAAATTATTTTTTTTAATTTCCCTCCATTAAAAATGCATTCTAAAGTCCCATATTTGGGAATAGTACAATATGAAATAGAGAAAAATATGGTATTTTAAAATTGAATCCTGTTACTGACTCTATTAAGATGCAAACTTAGTTTATTAATGAGGTATAATTCCTTTGCCTAAGGAAAATTGCGGTTTTGTACTTCCAGCAGGTCAGAAGTTTTTACCATTAAATATTCCAGGAAAAAGACAAGCGATTTGAAGCAGGACCATTCAAGGGCAAGACTTACAAAGAGCAGCTGAAGTCACTTGGTTTGTTCAGCTTGGAGAAAAAAAGGCTGAGAGGTGCCCACATCGCAGTCTACTACTTCCTCAAGTGGAGCAGTGGCAGGGGAGGTGCTGATCTCCTCTCTCTGGTTACCAGCAACAGGACACGAGAAAACAGAATAAAGCTGCTCAGGGGAAGTTCAGGTTGGACATGAGGAAAAGATTCTTCATTATGAGGGTGGTCAGTCACTGGAGGAGGCTCCCCAGGGAAGTGGTCATGGCACCAAGCCTGTCAGAGTTCAAGAAGCATCTGGATGACACTCTTTGTCATATGGTTTAGTATTAGGTAGTCTGCAAAGAGCAAGGAATTTGACTTGATGACCCTTGTGAGTCCCTTCCAACTCAAGATATTCCATGATTCTAGCACTGGTCTTTGAATTTGAGTGTCCAAGTGTGTTTCTCTTAAAGTTTCCAAAAGGATCCATCTTTGTTCCCCAAGGATAGGGAACAACAGATATCAGAACTCGAATGATTCTTTATTTTCTTGCAAATCCATATGCATCCTTCAAATCTGTACATAGGCCTAACACTCCAGGTTTAGAAAACCAGAATTCTTTAGTGACAAAATAAGTGGCTGACTTTTTTTTGACATAATTCAGAGATAAGTAAAAATTCTTGAGTTAATCACAGAAATGGTAGATAGAGCTGATTTATTCATTCTCAGTGTTTCTCTTTACAATTGCTGGTTAAATTCAGAGATCAATCTCAGGTCCTGGTTTCATGACTACATGCTTGGCTCGTGCTGAGGGGAACATATACCAACAAACATCATAGGCAAGACTGCACCAGCTTCAGCTCTTTCTGTACTTTGTAACACCTTCCTACTCTATCCTAACAGGCTCTGCATCTTCAAATGCCCTTCCACACTCTCACAATATAGCTTTGATACCCTCTACTTCGTTCGATAAAAAGTGACTTAAATGGACATCTATTTCTTTGTACACTTTATTTTGGACTGGAGGGATTAGCCTTGAACAGAGTAGATTTTTCTCACTACGCCTGTTGGCCTGAGGGTCAGATGCATCTTCCTGATGCATATGCTGTGCTGATGTAACGTAAAGGACCAGCAAGAAGGGAAAATGAAGCTCGATTCAGCATCACTGTTTTCAGTACTAAAGCTCACTTATGGCCAGTTATCTCTGCACAGCACTGGGCTGCTAAAATACAGGAGTGGGCTGACAGAAATATCAGAGGAAGCCATAATGATGCAAAGCATTTTAGCATTCCGTTTGCTGAGCTAAGGACTCAATATTATAATGCTATGGTGCACTGGCATATCTTGCAAAAAGCTCATGTTTCCTCAGATCAGTCAAGCTATTACTAATTCATGATACTTATTTAAAAAGCTGAACTATGGTTATACAGAGATAGTAGTTCTGTTTTTTTTCTTATAACTGACCAGAGAAATCCAGACATCCTCATTGATCACGTTTTTACAACCAATTTTTGTTGTATTTCAGATATCCCTCTAGTTCTATTAAACTTATTCATGAGCTAGTTCTCCACACACTATTTCTTCCACTATGCTAAAGTAGGCTGTGCATATTTTCATTTCATCATATCTGTTTGTGCATCTTTAAATGATAGCCATAAGCTTAAAGCTTATGACTACCTTGTATGCAACTGATTTAAAAACAAACAGTCAAACAAACTAACAAAAAAAACCGTAAGAAGCAATAGAGGAAAAAAGACAAACAGTGAAGCTAAACAATTCAACTCCTACACAGCTGCCTTGAATGTATCTCAGGCAGAAATAATTAGTGTTACCCAGATCAAAAGAAAATCACCTTCCTTTCTAGGATGATTAACAAATTTTTTTTCTTTTTATATTGCCAATAACATGACTAGTTCTATCATTACTTTCTGTATGTAAAAGCATAAAGCATTCAATACATCATATTATGGAGGTATTTGAAAAGCAAAGGCTTAGAATTCTTTATTTCGTCTAAAAATGCAGTCAGTAATATGAATAGTAATGCTAAGGAAAAAGTAATTTGAGGCTTTCTAGAAACAAGAAGAAAAACTAAAAGAGCCAAACGCCTGTTATCACAAGGAAAAAAAAATAGTCTCAGTGCAATGCTGAACGTTACTAAAGTGAAAGCCACCAACACAGATAATTAACAGTGCTCAGAATCACTTTCTCTGAACATACCTTTTGTTTTAGTCTTACAAAAGTAGCAGACAGAGCTTTAGATAATACTTCTATCTCCAAAAGATTGCTTTAGGAAATATTAATAGATGTTCCGGTACTCTTCACAGTTTATACACAAGCTGTCATTTTTCAGAACAGAAACAATGAGCTGCATAATGCAGTCATAGTAACATAGGCTTGAAAATGTCTTCAGGAGATGATTTGGTGAAGATCACTGCTAGGGGGCATAACCAAACGGGTCTAGACCAGGTCTGACAGAATGCTATTGTCCATTATTGTTTGAATATATCTGTTTTAAATAAGGTCTAATGTTGTGAATTACACAGTCTCCCTAGGTAATGTGCTTAACTATGATATCCTAATCTATATTTATATACTTTTTTGAATTAATTTAGGGTCATTATTTTATTAAGTATTTTTATTAATATGCATGTCTGCCTTTGATAGATATAAAGGACTATTTTCAGTATCTGTTTTGACAGAAGCTTTTTCATATTTTTGAAGACTAAATTAAATTCTTAAATCTTTTTCCCACTCCTTTGTTGGCAATCTTTTCTAAATCCATTTTAGCAGGAGACCATTACACATAATGTTTACTATCAGTTTAAAGAACTTGGCAGGCAGTTGAAAAAATTGTCCCTCTCCAAAGTGTTGATAACCTAGTTAAGAGATCAGATTATGTCCTGTTTATTGACACTTAGGAAGAGTTGTTTAAAGAAGCCAGATGTTCAAGCTCTGTTGTTGCTACTGCCTTGGAAGAGGGACTGCAAGTTTGCAATTGCTACAGGCTGACAAAGCAGCTTGAAAGAGACTGAAGGAAAAGAAGAAACTGGTACCAAAATGATTCATTATCACTCCTTCATGATAACTGACACACCTTAAATAGAAACATCAAATTTTGATCTTTCCACTCCATCTTATAGCAATAATTTAGCTAGCTATGCTAATGACTATTCAAATGACTATTCCCATCTTTTTTATTAGTAGGACAAATTGACAGATATGGGCTATTACTGTAATTGTTATGAACTCCTGATATAACATCTGGTTTTGAAGTGCGTAACAGGTGATTATAAAATAGTTATTTCTTTGAGTAAATGCATTCCAAGTGTACAGTTGCTAGACCTTTTTGTTTATCTTCATGTCATTGTCAGATGTTTCTATAGAATTTTATTGTGAATTGTTCACAAAGAACACGTAGAAATATTTGCTGACATTCTATGGCTACAACTATGTTAACAAACAAAGCAACATCAGGATCTGTCCTCTTAGGTTAACTACATTTTTTTTGCCACTAATAAAATCTGCATCCTTTGAGTTATAACAGTCAAAAACTACTATTTTTATTGCAAGAATTAATTCCATCTACATATATTTGAGTCCAAAACTTCTAAATCCACTTTTCCTAAATACATTTTGATATTAGCCCTAACAAATGTTGTTTCAGTGGCTTTATAGTACATAAAGGTTGTTATGACGATTACATTCTCAATCAAAAAAAACTATCTCCATTGACTGCCTTTCAAAGTGCCTGTAGATTTTCTTTTCCAAACAAGTATATGTGAGTTGATTTATATCTAAATTAAAATACTGCTGTTTTAAAAAATTAAATAACTGTGATATAATAACAGACGCCTAGAGGGAAGCAGCAAGTATTCCAGAAGATTGGATGCAACACTATTAATCAACTTTACAGTTCTGTTAATTTCTTAGATTGTAAACCATGACAGGGTACCCCTAGAAGAAAGGATTTTTTATTTGGTAAAATGCCAAGTTATGTATTTAGACAAAATATGATAATTGCAAATATATACACCAGCACATTGAATGCTTTCTAGTTATACTGATCTTACTGAATATTTTAAATATATAAGTGGATATATAGATTTCAAGTGTATATTTATCTGTATAGGCATACCAACTGATGTTTGTTGTTATACTGCAGTTCAGTAGTTTTAAAACATCTCATAAAAAGCTTCTGCATTTAGCTGGATCAAACCTTTGCTGTTTAAGTTACATTCAAGTTCACGTGAATTCATTTCCTTTTTACTTCTCCACAGGTTTGTTCAAACACCTGTTGAATTTAGTGGAATATACCATCTGTTAAAATGGAGTCCAAGTCCTCTCTCAACAGCCAGACTGTCCTAATACTCACATTGTAAACATTCAAGTTCACATTAAAAGGTTTTCTCAGACTATATTCCAGAGGATGTTCAGGGACTTGGACTGCATCGACATTAGTAAAGAAAAAGGTCAGACACCGGTCTAAGGACTAGTACATGATTTTCAGTATTAATGAATAACCTGATCAAAAATGGCTGAGTTTTGGCTTGGGCAAACAAAATCCCTCCCACCCTACGCTTGATCATGATTAGTGTTAGCCAACAGCCTTTCACAACAGGCAGCTGGAACAGAACCACACTGTTTTACAGAAAAGTGGGAAGACTAGCTGCATCAGCAAAATCCTGTACTTGGAAACTCTGTGTAGTTGTTTTCTGATATGGACTTAGCAAAGAAATACTCAGACATCATCGATATCTTGTTTCTGGGTTCCAGCATTCACTTTGCCCACAAAGCCTGAGTTTGGGCTGCAACCAAAACTTTGCACAGAGAATGTGAGGAAGGTCCTGGCCCTCACTCTTCCCAGTCTTCAGATCTTCTCTTTACTTGGTGATGGAAATATTGCCAAGAGTTCCTCTGTTGCCTTAAACAGATTTATTTTACCCCCAAATTCTCAGAATCAAAACAAGACAGAAAACACTGAAACAAGATCCTAGAAGCCACTGCATTTATTTTGCTCTCAATGTTTAAAAGCTGTGTTTGTCTTGGAGGAAAAAAACGAAAACCTATGAATTTAACCTACCTCACAATGTTAAGCTACTTTACTTGAAATATAGGCACTTATCTATAATGGAGAAGATATCAGTGACATTAAAAGCAATGAGGGGTAAATTATGATTATTCAAATTTAATAAAAAATAAAGAGTGTATTTCTAACCAAGAGTTATTTGTTCAATCTTGGCCATGTAACATTTCTTTTTAAAAATGCTGTAAGATCTAATCCATTTTAACTCTATAAATTCCTAGTGCCTACCAAAAGGTAAACACTCAGCTCTGTTGGCACCCCTTGATCAGAGGCAGTTAGCACACCGCAAAATTGCTAGCCTGAAAATTACCTTGCTGCCTGGATACATAGTGTTTCTTTATGGCTACCTGCATAGCTGAAATGATCCTATCCAGCATGGACTTTCAGTATTCCTGTAGCGTGTGAAGGCACGGGCCCCGGTCGGAGATGCAACCAGAATCGTTTATAATCACAAACACTTTGCTTATATAGAACCAAGCACCTTCTTTCCCAACCGACACGCCCCTGCAGCCCCCAGCTGCCGGACGGGCGGAATTCCCCTCCATCAGTCGGGCGCCAGGCATTGCTTACGGGTCGTCTGGACTTGCAGGCCTGCTGCTTCTATTCCTTCTTCTGGTCCCTGCTTCTTCCACAATCCTGTTACCTTCCTGTTCTCCCACACATTCCCCCCCTTTTTTTTTTTTTTGGTGTGTTTTGTGATAGCAACTTTTTCTTCAGAATTATAGATTTTTATAACTTTTCCTGTCCTCATATTTGCTGTAAGGATACAATTAAACTATATCTTCATTTCAACTCTGACAGACAATCAATTATAAGTGCTTCCATCTGTGGCCTCTAATTTAGAAGAATGTCTTGACAATATATGGATTTTTTACTTTGATTTAAAGTCATGATAGATTTTCCATGCCTTACACTCCCTTGCTGCCTTTTGTATCCCATTCCTCACAGGGAAGTATTGCTTGGTAAGAGTACCACTAGGATAATCAGCAAGGCTAACTTTTATGCTGACTACAATTTTTGCTCATCGACACAATCTGACATCATGATAGATAAGTCACAGTTTTTTTATTTGATGATGGGTTTCTATGTAATGTCTTATCCAAAACTTCTTTGGTTTGGATAACCAGGACTTACTATTTTTCTAAAAAATCATCCATTTTTCTATAGATACATTTAGCTTATTAAGATTCGCAGGGATTCACATTTAGAAACTGGAATTTGCTTGAAAGTAGTTCAGTAATTGATGGAAGGAATGGATTTGTAATTATTATTCAGAGTTGAGTGTTCAGCCAGCTTTATCTGGTTCTGTATAAAGAGAAATGTTCTTCCTCTTTTATTTTGAAAACTTTATCTCGCCCATTCTACTGCTGGAGAGAATAACTTAAGCAATAAAATCATTTCATCATACTGTAGAATGATTAAAGTCTAGTCAGTGTCTCTCTAGAAAATAAGAAAAAATCTAGTTCTTTATGAGGATAAGCATCTAGATCTACAAAGATCTACTTTGTTAGTATCTACTAATTATCTACTTAACATACTTACTTTACAGATAATTATTTTTATGCCTAGTGTCCACATTGCCCATCCAATGATACTGTCACGTTCCTTTCCTACCTAAAAGATTTTATTTGATTTTTCATGTGACAACATTATACTATTGCCATGATCTTATGGGATAGTGCTTCATTAATCATTCTGTACTAATGTTACTTGTCTTTTTTTATCTTGCCATTTCATCAGTGCTGTATCTTATAAAATTTTGCCTTGCAAATGGTTTTGTATGCATGTTACCGTATTTATTAAAGTTTCCTTCTAAGGCATCTTACTCATCAAGCATTCCTAATGCGTCTACTTCTTATCTTGTGATGTAAGATTAATGACGGACTGTGTTGTACATGAATTATAAAGACTGTGAGTATATGCAGCAAATAAAAAGACAGACTGAATCACATGAAACTACATATAATCTGTTCCAAACAATATCCTGAATATTTTTCACTGCAAAGCTGAAAGCAAACATGCTGGAAGCAAGTGTTATAAGTAAAAGGGCTGGAAGCAGTAACATTTATTTGTGAATTGTTTATTTAGTAACCAGCTTGTTGCCTGTTTCTGTCTGCATGAGCTGTGAAGATAGTGTGAAAAACTGGATATCCTATTTTTAAGATATATCATCTTAACTGCCATTTTGCAGGATGAGTGAGCAGTTTACACTAAATATGAGTAGTGAAAATTGTGAGAAAAAGACTATTGAACGTTCACTCTTCAAAATCTGTAGCCGGTATTCACCTGAAACGCATTACTAAAGATTATCACATTTTGTACGGCCTAGAAACTCCACATATGAAGCTGAACTGAGCTCTGCCTTAATTGGAATTATTATAGGGATAGGTTTGGTTTATGAAGTTTAGTGTTTGAAGTATTTTCACCTTGAAATAATATTTCTTTATATCAGATAGGTATTCAGAGTTCAAGCTCATTAGGATTTGTGATTTTTTCCTTTTATAAAAGAAAACAGACTCATGCTAACACCCTCTTCAGCCATAAAAGTCTTTATGACTTTATACCTCAGATAAGTTCATTAAGTTCAGTGGAACTATAAAATTTATGCTTATATGCCTTGCTGATGGAACAATTCTAGTCTGTGTTCTAAATTAATCTTAATCATTTATGAATAGAAAGGGGAGAGGAATAGCATCAGAAACAGCATGAGCCCTCTGCCTCTAACCCAGGGCAACATTCTCCTGAACTATGGTTATGTTGTTTTTTCTCTTCCACTAACTTTCATTGTTTTCTTCCCATTTTATACGCATTCGTATCTGCCTTGGGTTCTTCAGTTTTCTCAGCATGACTCTCCTCTTATTCATCTAACATTTCTATCTGACACATTCTCCTCACATGCATGTGCACCATTTATCACATGTGGTATCAAAACCCAATCTCAAAAAGCTAAATTTATTTTCCTTGTAGTGCTTATGGGGTAAGTTATGAGGATATATTTCTATATTGGTGCTACTTCACCAGAAATAGAGTAACTTTGCTGACTGAAATGGAGTTTTTCCAGGGTCATACTAATACACAAAATACTTTTTTGATCCTCTCCACTAAATTCCTCACCTGATTTGTATGGACAAAATTGTAGTGAATACAGAGTGTTAGAGTTAACAGCAAGATATAACTCTGCAGTTCTGTAGCTTTACAAGGTATATTCAATGGCAGTTGATGACAAGACCTTATTCCTGCTCTGTTTGAAATTTCTTTCCTACCCTTTTATTTTTCTTGTCTCCTGTCTTTTCTTCTGTGCATCTTATATTTACATACTTCTTTCCCTACTGTTCACTGTATTTGCAGTATATGCAGTAGATATTCCAGCTGTACTGTAAATCATAGTATCATAGAATGGTTTGGGTTGGAAGGGACATTAAAGATCATTGAGTTCCAACCCCCCTCCATGGGCAGGGACACCTTCCACTAGATCAGGTAACTCGAAGCCTCATCCAACCTGGCCTTGAACACCTCTGGCGATGGGGCATCCACAACTTCTCTGGGCAAACAGTTCCAGTGTCTCACCACCCTCACAGTAAAGAATTTCTTCCTAATATCTAATCTGAATCTCCCCTCTTTCAATTTAAAACCATTACCTCTCATCTTATTGGTACACTTCTTGATAAAGAGTCCCTCCCCTTCTTTCCTGTAGGCCCTTTTTAGATACCAGAAGAGTGCGATAAGGTCTCCCAGGAGCCTACTCTTCTCCAGGCTGAATAACCCAAACTCTCTCAGCCTGTCTTCATAGGAGAGGTGCTCCAGCCCTCTGATCACCTTCATGGCTCTCCTCTGGATTCACTCGAGCAGGTCCATGTCCTTCTTATGTTGGAGGCCGCAGAACTGGACCCAGTACTGCAAGTGGGGTCTCACGAGAGACGCTGAGGAAGGTCAGGGGAAGTTGGACTAGATGATCTTTAAAGGTCACTCCCAACCCAAACTATTCTATGATTCTTTCTGCTAATTCAGTAACTGTCGGCTATTTAATATTTCCAAATACAATTTTTAGACGACATTTTAAATCACAATGCCAAAGTATGTGTTTAATTGATAAGGGAAAGAGAGCTAATAAACTAAAGATTTCCTAAAGTTTACCCAAAGAGGCTGAAAGCAACAATCACTAGGATAACCTGTTGCCCTAAGGATCACTTTAGGCATTTTGAACTGGTTGTGAATCAGGCCACCAAGAATACAGGGATTCACTTGTAAGACTTCAAGGTTAAAGACATTCTAGAGGATAGACCACTTTTGGTCACCTCAGGAAATAAAAATGTTAACCATCTTCACTGGTTTTAAATTGCAGTAGACAGGATCTGAAAAAAAAAATCTGACCCTTGTCATATTGGATTTAACTCCAATCTGGCAAATGCTTATGCATGGGAAGAGTGACAGCCTTCACTAATATTCATGTGTTTAAGGCTACTCAGAACTGAATATGTGCCAGGCTTTTAAAAGAAGACACTGAGAATACAAAAGCTTGAAGGAGGGCTTGACACTCTGCAAGCTTGTCTATTTCTTTTTTCAAATTGTCATTTGGCCTAAATAAACAGTCTTAGCTCTCTCTTCAAATATGCTTCAGCTCAAGAATATAGTTGCTTACAAGTACCAAACAAAAGGTGGACAACAGCTCACTGCTTGCCTTAGAATCATTTTGAATTTCCTGACTTATGTCAGATAATGAGCTTTACCCTATTCCAATGAAGCTAACAGTATATATTTTTTGAATTCTTGAAGAACTTCAAAGGGAACAATACCTACAAAGAGAATAAACCTCTCAAATTTTTTTTTTGTGTTTAACATAAAAAAAGATTATGTGGAATTTTTCTTTCTCCCTCTTCCCAAATATCACTTTGAGATTGCTATCAAGTTCCCACAAGGAACATTCCTACCTGAAATCCCTCTTTTTTCTCTTTTTACTCCTGCTTAGATTTCTATGTTTTTTTAATTTTATCAAACCTTTTCACATTATAAAAAATACTTGTATATAAAATGCTTATAATTTTTAAGCCACAGTTTGGATAGTCTGACTCCCTACTTACCTGTTGTCAAATACTGGAAACAGTTAGAACAGTACCATAGTGAATAAATACCAAAATCCACACAAAACATATATTAACAACCAGGCATAGATGCTGTTCTGCAACCCAACCCAAAAAGACTACCCATTATGCTACATAATGTAACAGAATCCCAGCTGAATAGAATGAGACTTCTCTACAATCTAGCAGAAAGGGCTTGCTGACAGCAGATTGGGGTTGATATCCCAAAAAAGGGCAAAAGAAACTCAAGTTTTGGCATCCACTTTTTAGGTGATGCTTTACAGAAAAGAAAGGTCCTCTTTAGGATATGCTTTGCCAGAATGATTGTCACTTTTCAGTATTTAATACAAATGGTATAGAGAGAACAAGATTTGGGATTATAATTCCTGAATAGGAAGAAGCATGTCTCTGCATCTCAAAATTGGACATTTAGGTCTGAGGGCGAGGCAGGATTTGAGGCACATGAATTCGATTAATTTGATCTAAAGTAGCTAATTAATTAGGCTCTTAACATTAAGTGAAATAATACAGGCCTTAGATATGCTGCAGTCTCAAGAGAGTTGCTCCTAGGAGCAGCTGACCCAAGCTAAGAGCTCACTGTTTCAGCAACTTGAATTTGAAATCCTAACAACTCCCTTTTGCTGAAGACTTCAGTTCCATTCCAAGTGAAAAGAAAGCTGCTCACATTTTTCCTCTGGTTTATATTCCACTGGTCATGTAAGCTTTCCTGGCTCACTTGAGGGGTCTAGCAAAATGAATGGGTGCAGCTAAGAGCAGAGGAGAGAAATAGATGGAACAAGAGGGTATGACCTCCTCATTTTGATCGCAGCAAGTTGTTGGATTTGTTTGCCATAAATAGGATTTAAGTCTGCACTCCCAACAGCGGTATTTCCTCTGCAGATTTGCAGATGTAGAACTTAACACCTTTATAGCACTCCGGGGGCTAAGTGCTGTTGTTTGAGAGGGAATAATTGCAAGGAAAAAACATCTACTTTCTCTCTTTGTTCTTCACTCTTCCTTTAAAAAACACACTAAAAATATATACCAAAAAAACTAGTAGAAACAGAGATTGCAGTGTTATTCTCTTTATTGTAGCTGCTTCTAACTTTTGATTATGCTTCAAGTACCTGTTAGCATCAAGTGAAATACCAATGATATAGAATTTCACCAACCCAGTGATATATTAACAATTTTTTTTTTAAAGCATGGTGCAGCTTCAAGGTGCCAAACATGCACAACTCCTTTGTTGGAGCTAAAAGGGCTACTGTGTTAGACATGTACAAGAGGATGAAGCTATGAACCTGCCTCTCGTCGTGGCCTTGTAGGCTACTGCAGTCTGGAACACAGTGTGAAGATACACGTACAATGAGTTTCAGTCATTACTGGTACAGGCACATACTGTTTAACACAGGTAGCAAATGTTTAAAATGAAGATACAGAGTAGGAGACTAGTAGCAGTATATGTGGTAGCTCCTGCGATGGAATTTGTACTTTTATACAATCACTGTCATGCTTTTTACATGTTGCAGTTTGTTTAAAGACTTTGTGGGGTTTCCAGTTGAAGAATAGTCGAGTTGTAATTGCACTGTAGACATAGGCTTAGTTGAAAACAAGCTGTGCTAGTTGAAATTGTCTTTGTTTCTCTCCATAAAATTAGGGAATAGGAGATTCATCAAAAATGAAGTACACTAATCATTTAGGAATATACAAAAGAAAATACGATGTCATCTGAAATAAACCAACTAAACAATCCTTCTTCATTGCAAAAGATCCGCTGAACTTAATTTTTGAACAAGTACAGAAAAGAAAGTGAAATGCCACTTTTTCTCATTATATAATTGCATATTAGTAATGTACAATAAAGTTTGCTATTTGAATTAGCTGTCCCATTTGTGGATGTTATGCATTTATTGTGTAAATGTTCAAACACATACACACATATATATACATATTTTTACTTTTTTTTTCTACTATGTTGCAAATAGAGTAGTGTCTAAAAAATTCAAGTAGAACAGAATCTTGTTCTTATAAGTTAAAAGGACAGAAAAGATATGTTCCTAAACAGTTAGTATTTCATATTTAATCCATTGGCTAGATTTATAGTTCCGGCTTTAAAGACTAGATTTATATCTGGAAATCCAATGAAGTTTAGGCCATAAGATCACAGTTTTATCTTAGGTATAAATGGAATAAAACCTATGTGTTTTATTTTTATTTTTAAGACTTCTATCTAAAATCAGTGAATCACCTAATGGTTGAAGTTGGAAGCAATCTCTGAGGGTCATCTAGTCAAACTACTCTGCTTAAGTAGGACCACCTATGTCTGGTTGCCCGGGACTGTGTCCAGATGCCTTTTGAATATCTTCAATGTTGGAGATTCCACCATCTCTGTGGGCAACCTATGCCAGTGCTCAGGGACCCTAACAGTGCAAAAGTGTTTCCTGATGTTCAGATGGCACCTCCTGTGTTTCAGTCTGTGCCCATCACCTCTTATCCTGTCACTGGGCACCACTGAAAAGACCCTGGCTCCATCTTCTTTGCACTCTCACTTCAGGTATTTATACACATGGATAAGATCCCCATGAACCTTCTCTTTGTCATCCTTTGTTGGACTCTCTCCAGTATGTCTATATCTCTCTTGTATTAGGGAGTCCAGAACTGGATGCAGTACTCCAGGTGTGGCCTCACCAGTGCTTAGTAGAAGTGAAGGATCACATCCCTCAACCTGCTGGCAATGCCTAATTCAGCCCAGGACAACATTAGCCTTTTTTGTTGCAAGAGCACATTGCTGGCTCATGTTCAAGAGAAAATCTAACTTAGTAAAATGCCTGGATAATTTCCTATATTCACGTGATGAAGATAAATTTATGGAATCTTTTTAAAGGATGAGATTTATCACAGAAGACTCAATATAAACTTTTTAAAACAAGTATATTCATGAGTAAGGAGTCCTAGTAAACAGGTGAAAGAACTGATATGGATTTTGTGTTTTAAAAAATGTTTTTCTGCTTCTACCTTCATATCACTTTCATCTTGCAGTTGTCTCTGAATTCCTTTGCTCCCTTTGTTGAGTTGATGGATATTTTGGGCTTTGTTTTCCTTTGTAGTGCTTTGTTTTCCTTTGTAGTGCTTTGTTTCTATGACTTTGCTAATACTTAATGTTTTCTCTCTGAAAAGGGGTAATTGAATACCCCAAAAAACAAGAAGCAATTATACTTTTCACTGGAATAGTTATTGCCAGTGCTTGACAACTGTTGACAGGTTGGGGGAAGATAATATTTATTTGGAATATATTATGGAAAAGATATTTCTTTCTCACAATTTAAGCTCATTAGTCCTACTTATATGTCAGTTATTATGGAAGGGATGCTATTAAGGCTCTAAAAAATGGGATTTAAGTGAAATTCAAAAACTTAGGTCCAAAAATGTGATTGTTAAAACACACTCAGCTGTCATCTAACTCTCTGTGTACATTGCATTTTTAAACTCCAAGTTTGCAGGGATATCAGGTTGTGCCTCTGAGCTCATGAAGAGCTTCAGCCTTTGCCAAGTTAAGCAGTGTTGTGCCTTGCCCTGCCCTAACTAACTCTCTCATGCTTTTCACCTACTTGTAGGCATTTTCAGACAATAAACTGCAACTTATAACCAGAAAAAATTAGTTTGATTTTTTGAAAGCTGGTGGTGGCAGCGTATCAACAATACTTGCTCACCTTCAGGTCTACTCTCTGCCTAAGGGTATTCAATCCCATTTCCCCCATGAAAATGCTGTAAGGATATTCATAGCAGCTGATTGGGAAAAGGAAAGGACTGCAAGCAATCTCTCAAAACTGCATTATAATTTAGAAGGGGTTAGAAGAACCTGAACCAGTAGTTCACAGGAACTTAATGGGGGCATTGGAACTGCTGACCTTTTATTTCTCCCTACCTGAATTGGGTTTGGTGCTAGAATGCTCTTTGAAGAACTGGGAAAAGTGTTAAAAGCAGGTAAAATTTTTTTTCTCAAGCCTGTTCTTACATTGCAAAAAAGACAAAAGTGCCAGCATCTCTACTCCAAGTAGCAGGATATTCTTATGAGCTACAATATCTCAGTGTTCAGGTTACAACCAAAAAGAAAAGAACAAATGCTCCATAATCTCTTAGAAGAGACACTATTGAAATGTTTCAGAAAAATATTCAGGGCCACTCTCTTTGAGTGAGACTCCAGAAAAAGATAAATGAAAATATACCACAGTTACCCACTTAGTGTTATTTCATGTTTCTTCCCTCCCAATCTGTGTTTTTTACCAAGAAAATAACATACCTGAATTTATACAGGGAGCACATTTGTTAAAAACGATAATGAAAAGCCATTTCAAAATGACTATTCATCAGTAGGTAGCATACAATGACATCAGAGAGACTGATTTTCTATTTCCTTCATAGTAAAAGGATTCAGTCCAGAAACATGCTCTCTATTGGTCAGTGCTGACTTTTTTTTTTCTCTCTCTCTTTTTCTGTTTTTTAGTGCATGGAGCAATAGAGTATCTGAAAGTGTTCCCTTTTCTGCAACAAGTGAGAAATAAGATTAAAAGCAATTTTAAAAGGACAAATGCTAAAACATAATTTATGCATATCAGATACTATAGTATCAGACTCTCTAACTTTTCTTATCCAAAACTCATCTCTTAAGATATTTTAACTGTTGTCTTCCACCTGTGCTGTCTTCCATCTATCTCCATTTCAGCTCCTGATACCTATCCTCATTTCATCCTGACTTTCTCAGGTATTTTCTGACTTTTTTTTTTTGAATCAAGTCTTTTCCACTCCAAGATTTCAGACTACAGCAACACATATTTCTCTGTAATTCTGTCCTGGAAAATGCTTCTTATGTGTTTTCTGTTTATGCAGACTATATAAAAGCCAGTCTGAATTTTGAAAAGTTATTATTTCTCAAAGTGTGCATGCCTGAAAGAATCATAATGTACTTGATTAAATAACATATAATATCTGTAATCTTGGCAACTCACAGATTCTCTGAAAGAGTTCATTTTGTGCCAGGTTCAAAGCATATGAAGTTGTAAGGGTTAGAATGAAAGGAAGGTGATGACTCTCCAGGTAAAGTCACATTTAAAATATATAAAAGGATTTCAGGGCCATTTATTCAATAGAGTTAGTCTCACATTTTCACATATAAGCTCAGTTTGATTACATGGGAGTTACTTCCATTCCCATTGACTTTAGCTGACTCAGTAAGTAATCCATTTGACTTCAATGGATCCACTTGAATGAGACGTATATAAAGTCAGTGGTAACTGTTGAAAATGTTTCAAAATTAATGCCAGTTTGCTGACTTTTGCTGCTCTATTGAGAGCAATGATTACTGTGACATACAGGCATGCTGACAAAAACTACTTATTTTTGTTCTCAGCTATCTGACAGGAAAGGCGAATGAAAGATTACCTCTCTGTCACATGACAGGAGGTGTAGTCAGTCGACTGCAGCATTTCCTTCTGTAATTACCTACAGGGATGCTATTTTCATTATATTCTTTAAAGAGTTTCCAGTGGTGTGGTAGGCATGAGAGTGGAAAACATGAAATCACTGGCAATACAGATTTCAGTCAGTCTTTCTTTTTCCTTTGTTCCAAATACGCACTGTTAGAAAGGTTAAGAGTTCTCTCTGATTTTTGATTCATTTAATTTTTTTTTCCAGGCAGCCCAGAGCATTCATTTCAACAATGTGTTTCAAATTAACTATGAAATAAATGATAACTGTATTTTATTTAAATACCTTTTTTTCTGTCATAAATGGGACCATTATTTTAAATCATTAGCTCTAGAAGAGCATAATTCTGTGAATATTAAATACGCAGATTATCCTACTTATGTACACTCTGTAAGAGAATACCTTTCAATGAAGCATTAAAGAAGCAATAAGTCTATAAGAAGCATTTGAGATGATGTTCTGGTGGCTTTCTCTCTTCCAATAGCTGTCTTGACTCAGGGAAGCTGAGAAGTTTGTACTCCCCAGCAAAATCTGACTTGTCAGACTTCTGATTTCTGTGATATGGATAATACTTGCATCTAAATGTAAATATTCTAGTGGAAATGAGTAGAAGGAATGAGGACTAGTTAACAAACAACTACTTGGAGTGATGGGAATTAATACAGATCTATTAAATTTTTGCAAAGCCTTGCATTTCATTTTCAGATGAAATGTTTTTCATATTGCACCAGTTGCTCCCCACTAGTGCTGCCCTATTTATCAACATTGTTTAGAATCTCTGCAAACCACCGATCTGACCATACCAGTTACAATTCCCACATTTTCACAGAATTATAAACCAGCCAATGTTGGAAGGGACCATGAAAGATGATCTGGTCCAGCCTTTCATGGGAAAGGATGCTTAGATGAGATTATCTAGCACCTTGTTCCATAGCATCTTGAAAAACCACAGTGATGGGAACTCTACCATGTACCTGGGGATGTTGTTCCAGTGAATGATTGTTCTTATTGTAAAAAAATCCTTTCTCATGACAAGACAAAACCACTCCCAGTGCAAATTGAACCTATTGCCCCTTGTCTTCTCTATGTGGCTCCTTGTGAAGAGAGAGCCTCTGTCCTCTTTGTAGACACCCTTTAAGTACTGGAATACTGTGAAGAGGTCCCCCTCAAACCTTCTCTTCTCCAGGAAGAGAAAACCTAACTCCTTCAGTCTTTTTCACAAGACAATTTCTCCAGCCCTTTGGTCATCTTCATACTGCTCTTGCTAGACCATTCTTCCAGCCTTTCCAGGTCTCTCTATATAATGGGTCTCCCTCCCATGTTCACCTCAACACCCAGTTTGATGTCATCAGTAAACTTGGTGAGGGCGCTTTCAGTCCCATCATTCAGATCATTTATAAAGGTATTGAACATCATAGGGCCCAGTAACAATCCCTGGGGGATCCCATTTGTGACAGGCTGCCAGCTTGAGTAAAAACAATTGATCACCACTCTTTTAGCCAATTTCCTACCCATCTTGCTACTTCTTTTCTGATATTAACTCTATTTTTTTACCTCTGCAAATCAACTGATCAAAGATCAATCTTATCTTCCAATGGAGATGGCATTCCAAGACAGGTCTAAAATGAAAACAGTGTGAAAGGTTGCTGTGTCCAGGCATCTCTCACCTGCCATGCCAGCTGGAGAGTCAGTGGTTACTGCTGAGAGTAACAGGCAACAACAGTGTAGCCATGTTTTTGAAAAAATTTTCAACCCCAAACCCTCTTATTTCCTATCTTATACTGTTATAACACTACAGTGGTGATACTAAAAAAAAAATGGTAAATAAGAGATGGCAAGGATTGTAAACAGGGCACATAGGAAAGCTCAGAATTTTGGAGCTGCCTAAGAACCAAGCAAATCATTTTTCCAGAACAGCTATGATAGAAAGTTGTTTGGTTGGTTTTCTTGTTTAGGTCTTTTTTAATCTAAAGTTTGAACAAGGATATCATCCATTAAATGACAATTTGCATGAAATCAATTAGCTGTAGTGTCTAACTATTTTACTGTTTGTAGTAGGTTTAATTTATCTACATTTTACTTCTATTAATCTATAGATGTATTTAGAAAAAAAAAAAACATTCAGAATTAAAGAAAAACATTATAGAAGCCAATAAGTTTATACCGAACAATCCGTGTTGTGATTTAGAGTCCTAGAATACATTATGTAATACATTTTATGATGTGTACATATAACAGTATATATACAATGGTATATAATGTAATATATCAAGCCATTACATACCACTCTACACAGTTTATTACCAGTGAATGCCATGCAGAGTTAGAAATTATTTGCTACTTTCAGTATTATTCTTCTAATAATGTGCCAATATTATTCTTAGATCTAGTTGAAAACTTTCTTAACTGGGGTAAAGTAACAATTGTGTTGATTATAATTAATGGCTTATAAACCAGTACTCTTTCTTAATGCTAATGGTTTTAAAGGTTATATTTGGCTTGTATTTTTCAGCACATAAGTTACAGGTCAGTTTAACAATAAACCTCTTCTAATTCTATACCATTTCTCCTGTTTCATGTTATTGTGTTAGCACTAGCACAGTAGTGGAAGAAAACAACAGAACTGAAAAACACAAACTTTGGTTTGAGGCTGTCATCAAAGAAGTCAAAGCAAAATGAAAATTCTTTGCATGCTGCCCCTTTCCTTAAAGGAAAATGAGGGTGTAACTCATAAGGGAGAAATAGAGCCCACCAACACAATAAATTCAAAAAGCCCAGGACTGCACATCTGTGGAGTTACTGCAACCATCTATAAATATTTCTTATCATTGAGGAGACTATGTTGGAAAATATTGTTGAGCTAAGCCACCCTGTGCAATTTCTGTGAGAAAAGAAGGACAATGTGCATCCCCTGGCTCCTGCTCAAACCTTTCATTTATTCTCAACTTTTTCCACTAAGGAAATAATTTTGACATATGGAGCTAGTACTTTTTGAGGTAACCATCTTGTTTCACTTCTGAGAACAACCTTCCTTTCTATGTGATATGGCCCTTTGAAAGCTTTATGATGAAAGTGAATGTGAACTACTCTGTAAAATGTGATAGGTTGTATGTGCTATGGAGAGAAGAGTAATTTTCTGTGGGCAACTTCCTCCACAACCAAAAATAAATGTCCTGCTAGCTTAGAGATAAAAGCTTCTGTGCTGGCTGAACATACGAAAAATAACATCTGTGAGTTCCAGGTGTAGAAACTCCCTCTGCAAGACTTTAGGAAAGGAAACGTGTCAGTCTGCTCTGCATACTGGTCAGTGTCCTGTCAGTGGTACTGCAGTCCCTTCCAGCAAATTTCTGATCTGTGCACTGTGCAACAGCACTGCAACTATTTCCAATCTAGGAAGAGCCTCTCCAGGAGATTCGGAAATCACAAGTATCTGTTATTGCTGCTACTGTTACTATTACTACTATGTTTCTGTTTATCTGGCTACATTTTCTTTTCCCCAAAGATGAAAAGAAGCTTGGTTTTATAGCATTACCTAGTCTGGAAATGTGTCCTATCAGACCTCTGCAAGGAAATTTATCTCTCTATATGTTTATCCTCATTCAAAGAGGAATTGGGTTGTATCTTTCTCCTGTGGGTAAGAATCATAATGGCTATGTTTACTGAAGATCTGACCTTTTTCTCTCTGTGTATCTATTCTTCATCTGTTTAAATGGATTGATCATATGTTCCTGCTTCACAAGCATCCTGTGAGAAAAAAAAATATTAAAACATTGGTCTTGCAACAACAGGGCTCTATATATCTAGACAAAATGAATAAGAGAAAAAATAAATCTAATAATTGTAATGAAGTGTACTTTTGGTTTTAGTAATTCATCTGGCCCTGAATAGGACATGTATTTTTCTTAGAAAATAGATTTGAAAAAAAAAAATCAAAGTTTTTTTGCAGAGAAACACCATCATCACAGATGTAAATATCTATAGTGTATACTAAAGGCAAAAGCAGCCAAGTAAATGATCCAAATGGAACGTGGTATTCCTTGACACTGAAATGGAAGTGTAACTGCCATTCCCACAGCATGGGAAGACTGTGTTTGTTTCCACTTTGTATTTCCCTAAGGACACTTTGCTCTGCCAGTGTAATTAGGATGACATTTGGAGCTGCTGTATGTCAATGCAAGAGTAAGAGACACTGTGCAGCTTGACAAGAGATTACGATGTCAAGTCAATTGCTGCTGCAATATCAATATTTATTCCCTTGCTCCTTGTGTCTTATTTTTGTTCCTCTTTCTATTATGCACAGAATAATATCTAAAAACTATGTTGTTCTTGCAACATACCTTTTTTTTGCTCCAGATGTCCTTGCTTTTTCCCTGTTAATTTTTATCATAAATCCTTTCCCTTCTCAGGTGAATTGTATTTAACCCTTTCGCTAGTGCAATTACTTTCATAGAACGAATTCTCAACTAATGGTGAGTACTATGGATACATACAATGGATATGTATGGTGAATACAATAGATAAATACAATGGGTATGAATCCACCATCAGTGAAGCAATTAACACTCAAAAAAATGTCGTTATGGTTCTGAGATCATTCTTTGGTGAATTTAGATACAGAACTCATTAGAAATGTTGTACTAGATCAGTTGAGGTCCAGGGTTTGCCTTTAAACAGGCAATGCTTGCCAGCACCACATAACATTACCTGAGATTCTTGAAAGTTTCATTTGGTGAAGAGGGAAAGAAATACTTTATTTTTATAGTGTAGGAGAAAAAAAATTACCCTGGAGTCAGATCATCAGGTGTATTCTGATGAACGTTTCAGAATTATTTATGTGGAATAATGTAATAACAACAAAGCACAGCAACGCAGATGCTGGAGTTCAGAGCCAGCAGTGAAACAATTACATTTAATTGATATTAGTTTAGTCTGATTAATTTTCTTTTATATTTGCCTGAATTTGTTGTAGAAAACAAAAGTATAATTATGTTCAGTAATACATTTTTTTCTAAGAGAATGTTTCACTTTCTTAGAGATATATATTTGTCTCTTTATAAGCAGATCTCTCTCATAATGAAGCGCAGTATCATTGATAGGATTATTTTCTAAATGGATCAGAAAATCAGCCTCCCAATTTAAGGGTCAGTTAAGCTTTAGTGCATTAGCTCTTCTTTGAGAATTGTGTTTATTTCTCTATCATACCACCAAGAATTTTTTTGATGTATGATCTCATTAACTTTTTACCACATTGCTAGATGGCAGTGTCCCTTCCAGCCTTTATTTGTGTTTCTGAACATCTCCAAGACATTTAATTGTGATTCATAGTTGTTCAAATTCTATTAACCACAGAGCAAACACAATATTAATATCAAATTCATTTATCTTCACTAATAAACATAAGGCAAATATAAAAGGAAATAATGATGTTTTCCTCCATTTACTCTAAGGGGTTTACAGGTATTTATCGTTGCCCAATTTTATGTGTAATGCACTATATCAGTATGGAGAAGTCACTTGTGAAATAGTTGAACTTTCCTGAAATAAATTCTCCTTTTTTTTTTTTTAAACCTTTACTGTCACTTATTAGCTGTTTTCACATGGCTCCAGATAATTATTGAAAACTGTAATTTTTTAATAATATTTTTTTTTATGCATAAGAGGGTTGGGGAGGAGAGGAGAGAGAAGATAGTGGAACCCTTAGGGTTATAACCTTACACTACACTATGGTCTATTCCAACGTAATTTGTGCGAGTAGGAAGAGACAGTAGTAGAGTAGTAGAGTAGACAGAAGCTGAATTTATAAATTCAGCCTCATTGAGCCTGGGCTCCCATCGTGCCCGTTATAAAGAGACACCTTCTTCCAGAAGACAACTGGAATAGTTATGGATGGGTGTGAAAGTAGCTCAATTTGGGCTTTTAGGAGTTGAGCAGTCAGAATATGCTGGCTGTCTTCAACGCCTCTGGCAAGACAGGCATTTCCACAGACTCATTGTGTGCTAGAACAGCAGTTCACTCATTCATAATAGCCTTGGGGCAATCCAGCTCACCCATTTTAGATCACTTGCTGAGGATGTATTGTGCAAGCCTGTGAAGACACCTGTCTTTCTCTATTAACACCTAAACTAAATGCACCATCAAATCTTTTAGATATCTAAAAGTTAGTCAGAAAGAAAATTACTCTGAATTAGGCTCCTATCTATTTATTAAAATTGATTACAGAGGAAGCTTAGGCTAGGTTTGAGCTAACCTTTATGAGTACTTCCTCTAAATGTCTCCAGGGGTTTTAAATTAGTCTGCAACTATGTGGTAGCAAATGTATACCTGTTTCATTACCAAAGGAAACATCTGACATTCTTGATTTGTTCAAGTTCCACCAAAGAAGAGACATAAAAAAACAAATTCTGGGTTAATGCTCTTCTTACTTTGAACATGGATGTTTCTCTTTTTTGTGTCAACTAGAATGTCAGTACTGCTGACTGTAAAGTTTTGTGTTCTGTCATAATTATGGTTTCATCACAGCTGGGTGGAGCAACTCTGAAACTGCAGACACTTTAGCAACAGTTGAAATAATTACACTATTATTTCAATCTAAGCAATGAGAGCTACACAAGAGAAACCTAAATCTTTAGTAAAACTTCTTGTATTCAGTTTAAGTTGAAAATAAAAGTGAGTCTTTCTGGTTGTGAAATAGGACACTGTTACCTCTGAAAATTGTGGTGAGAAGTTCGGTCCTTCATTCTCACAAATGTCTGTCTCAGTCACTTCACAAAAAGAATGGTGCAGTATCTATCTGAAAGATATCACTTCTTCCAAAAGTGAGCAATCAAATTGCAATTCAAACCTGTATTAGCATAGTCAATGTGATTAAAGAGATTAAAATACACTATTTCTTAGGTATGTTTAGCTAAATTCATGACTTATGACATGAGTATTTTGTGAACATATGCAGTTACTTTCTCATTGCTTGCATGTTTGGCTTTATGAATGAGTGTACCTATTTCCATAAATCTTTGTAAATTGTAATGATTTATATGCAAGCAAAACTTTGCATATGTCCAAACTTTCAAATTGGTTTGCCTAATGGTAAAATTTCATAGGTTTTATTGAAGTTCCTGTATAAAAAATGGGCTTATTTTCAAAGGTTATATGCACTATTGGTTTTTATGGGACAGTAGATGCTCAACAGTTTTGGCAAATGAAATTTTGTTAAGGTATATCACTATGGAAGAAGCCAACTTAAAAATCCTAAAGGTTTTTTTCCTAAAGGTACTCACTTAAAACTATGATTGCTTTATTTTTAAATATGAACTTGGTTTTGTTCTTTGGTTCTCTACAGGTTGTTAATATCCTGTTTACGTCCATTTTTTGATTTCTTTATTTATTTTCATTTTGAGTCACCTTTTCCTTCATGTTAACCTTTCCCTATGCAATTTTATAGAGACATTTCATTTATATTTTATTATTTATATTATGAAATTAAATACAAATATGACTTATCACAATAACATTTGTCTTTTTTACTGCCTCTAATTATAATTTAATTTGCATATTATTCAAATGCAAATGTTGTATGCAAATGTTGTTTATTTTTCTGTTTTATAAGAAAAAGTTCCTAGAAACTGATTTAGGACAAAAACGATAAAAGAAATAACAAGAGTAAAATCAAAGGTCATTATTATACCTATTAGAGGAACATTTATGCACTATCAATGATGGAGGAGTGCAATGTTTTTCACACTCATGGTTAGAATTAGTTTACTTCTAAGGTGCTTTCAACTATTATTTTCCTAACTGGCAATACAGATTTAGAAGCATAAAACCTTTGTTCTGGGAGTGGCAAATAATCCATTAAACCAACCCACATTTCTGCTCTTAACTTTTTTAATGTAGAGAACTCTTACCTCTTGCACATTGATGTTGACAATTATTTTACAGGGACAAACACATATTTTCCCTGTTAATGGAAGCAGTGGGTTCAGTTCTATCTGCAGGCTGGAAGGGCACTGAGGAAAGAATAGAATTTCATAACATTTTTTATAACAAGTGAAGTGAAACTGTACAGAAGTAACATTTTAACTCTTCCTTTAACACCAAAAGATCAGTGATTGTATGAATATTTTATTCTTAGCTCTTTTAACCATCTCTTTTCCTCTCTTTGATTGTCCAATATTTTAGAATCTCCTTAAGCATGTGCTGCTGCATCTTTTATTCCTTTAGGTTTCTTTGTTAGAAACGATTTTCATGAATGTCAGAAGTCTCTAAACTATCAAGCACTTCCCTACTAATGGCTTTCCCCATGGCTGCACCATGGTTACATCCAAAGGATTTGTAGGAAGTGTGGAGAATTTCATGTCACTAAAAAGCTGGTGATGTGGCTTGATTTGCACCACCTAGGAAAAGGTAATGAAAGCTTTGGGGCAGATAAAGATTGTGTTGAATGTTGATTTTTTTTTGTTGTTGTTGTTGTTGTTTGGGCTTTGGGTGGATTTTTTGTTTGGTTTTGGGGTTTTTTTGTTTGTTTACTTCTTGGGATTTTTTTTTGGTTTGGGTTTGGTTTGCCTTTTTTTTTTTTTAATTGGAGTGGTTTGAGGGTTTTATTTGTGTTTAGTTTATGATGTGGAACTATCATGGTCCAATATCTCATCATGCTACTCAGCCTCTGGACACAATAGAGAGACACATCTTCTGTCATGGAAAACTATTAAGCCAAATACAAGATAGTAAGAGAAAGATGATCTCAGTTAGAAATATGGAGAGCAAAAGGAAATTACAAGATGGAATATTAAGGACAATAAATTTATTCCAGTTTAAGTAATATCTATTTTAATAAGTAAGACTTTGTCAGAACTTTTTCTAACTAGAATTGTGTATACTTTAAGTCAGGAGTGATTTTCCCATATATAGCTCTCTGTGCTTCTCTTTCTGGCAAAGGGATTATGTTGAGATAAAACTATGTTTAGCACATACAGGAGTCTATGATGACTGAGCTACATGTTTTTCTTCCACATATACTTTTACTAATCCTCAGAAAGAACAAAAGGCTCTTCTGACGCTTTCTGCTGTTACTTTTTTTTTAATTACTTCATTAGAGGCAAGCAGCACAATATGGCAGCATTGAACTACAAAGATGGAGATAAAATTATAAAACATTTGATCATGATTGTTCACAAAACAGACCATATTTTCACATAAAAATATGTAGGCCTTATGTTGCATTTATCCTTTCACTTACAGAAGAGGTTACTATACTTCTGCAAGTTAAATCACCAATGCATTCAGAATATCTAAGTGCCAGACTTATTTGCCATGTCAGGTGATCAGTTTTCCTAAGCAGAGAATGATAAATCTGTTGATAAAGTCAGTTTTTCAAGTAATTGAAAAGAACATCACTCATAAGCTCATGTTGATCCAATGTCACAACACTTACTCTCCAAAACAACTACAAGTTGCTTAGCCTATGGTAATGGCTAAGCATTATGTAATCAGAAAAGTTCAGGTTTAGAGACAAGCTATTTTCTTACAGTTGTTGAATAAGCATTGCAATTGAAAAAAAAGATGAACAAAGGCCATATCCTTCTCATTCACTGGCATAAATCAAGAGTAATTGTTATTTCAAATAAGTACTTCAGGAAAAGAATACATTTTTTCTGATCTTAGTTCTATAAAAGTAATAACCTTAGCTTCAAAGGAGAAGAATGACAAAGTGGGTCTTGTGCTGATTTTTGCAGAGCCTCTTACTGTTTTGCTGCTCAGTGTGTTTGGGGTAAGTCACAGGGTACTTGTCATGTGTTCTGGTTTGTCTCCATACTCCAGAACATGTATTCTGTTACTGTAGGAAAGAATCCTAAACACAAGAAAGAATCATAGAGTATTTAAGGAGTTACTATGATATGGCCTTCTTCAGTACAGAATAGACAACTGGGAGAAGGACAGGTAATTGGGCAAAAAGTAGTACTGATTAGCAGAAGGAAAAGAAACAAGTTACAGTTTAAGCAACATGGTGGTTTTCGTTCACAGATTCTTTCCAATGCCTTATTTAATAAACTGGTATTTTTTTCCATTGGTATTGTGCAAGGATCAGGTAAAGGAATGGTGAAAGATGTGTGAGTAGCAATTGAAAATATAAAATATAAGTTTGGAGAAGAGATTTGAAGGAAAAAATGCTTAATATTCTTCATATTTTCTTTATGCTTTCATAAATTTCATAAAATTCTTTTTAATACAGAAAATATATAGAAATATAAAGAAACCTCTGTGATGTTGAAATGTAGTCTTGGATTGCATAAGGTGCAATAGTTTTCTAAGTCTTTTTCAAAAAATATGCACACATTTAAAAATCTATATATCTGAGTTTCTCAAAGGAAAGTTTGAAATATGAATGTGTGTTGAGGGAAATCGACAATTAGAAAATAATTCTCTTAGTCTTAACAAGACTAAAATATCTGAAAATGCAGTAATTTCTGACATCTCTTTAACATTTAGTTACATACAATACAAAAAGTATTTTTTGTTGCTGTTGTCACTTACAGTATCAGCTAAGAAAATCAAGCTAGCCTACTGTTTAATTTTCCTGCAACACTTATCTGAAAACTTGTTTATTTCTTACCCTCTTATTTTCATCCTGAAGTGTTGGTGTTCATGAAAAACTCATTTTGGTGTGGTAGCTGATGCAAGGGCATTATTATCAATTACATTTATGACATTATTTGCCTTTGACATGATGGCTGTTATCGGAACTGCCCCTTTTACCCACTGGGGCTAATTAGCATTTGCTATTTCATTGAAGCTGATAATGGCACCCAATGGCCAGAAGATAACTGGAGGGTCCTTTTTAATAATCTTGTTTGTCATGACACTTCCTTTCATGTGCTGAAAAATTTGCTTACTCACCTAGTTGCCTCAGAAGATTTAATGTCGTTTTCTCTACGTTGAAAGAAGTATTCCCATCTTCAGTGCAAAATCAGGAAAACGTTTTAAAAAGTAGCAATTAATGATCATATATTAATTTTCAATATTTATATCTAGGTACTCTAAAACAGAGAAAAAGATTCCATATTATATTGTAATCACGGAATAAATATCATGTTCTATTCTGGGATGCCACAGGTTTCCAGTATGCAATACTCACATACCTACAAATTTGCCCAATAGTGTTCATGTATCATATAGAATCATAGATCATAGAATGGTCTAGGCCGGAAGGCACCTCCAAAGGTCATCTAGTCCAACCTCCCTGCGGTCAGCAGGGACACCCCTAACTAGACCAGGTTGCCCAGG
>KZ505701.1:910610-964467 GCA_002844005.1 Limosa lapponica baueri
TAGAGAATGTTACTCAGGACTGCATCCAGGCGGGTCTTGAAAATCTCCAAAGAAGGGGACTCCACAACCTCCCTGGGCAGCTTGTTCCAGGGCTCTGTCACCCTCACCGTGTTCACTAGAACATTTTTGATGGTGAAGTTAGGAGCAATGTGTCAAGCCCTCTTCAAAGGAAATGTGAGATAGAGTCCTGAAATCCCTTTAATTTGTGTATATATTGATATTGTTTTCTCTGCATCTTTGCAGTTCATACCTTTTGCATACTTTAAACTGCAGAAGTAGTGCAACAGGCTGCTCTAACACTTAGAGGACAATTATAACTGTCCACCTAGCAGTTTATTAATATGTTTTTTCTTCAAATTAATATAGTCAAAAACTCCAGAAAACAGCCAACCCATAAAGGGCCCATGCAAAACTGTGTGAACTGATGCAGGCAGGACACAGGAACAACCACAAAACCACGGATGAAAGGCAAAGAACAAATTTAATCTCAATACCTCATGGATCGGGGAATCTCTGAAGCGGCACCCAGGCAGAGGGATGCAAGCAGGGGATGCAGGCACCACGGAGCGAGAGAGAGTCCTTATTAGCAAGAGAGTCCTTGTTAGCAAGGGAGTGAGAGAGCGAGAGCTCACACTTGCTGTTCTGGCCTGTATTTCAAGGATTCTGGCAGGCAGAGTTTTCCACTGTGCTTTGATCTTCAACAGCAGGGCAGGTATCTCGAGCAGGTTTGATAAGGTGCCCCTGAGTCCATCTCGGGCCTATGTTATCTAAGTGCAGACGTTATGCTTGTTGAGCACATAAGACTAAACAACAACTAGTGTAATTTATGTGTTTTCCAGCACCCCACGTGCGAGTCCTCCTCGTCAATCTTCCGTTACTCTCCCACAAAAACATTTATTTCAAAACTCTGAATCAAATCAGTCTTACTTGGTATAGAATGATACAAATCCAAACTGGCCTACAACTCCAATTTGCCATGGCAGAGTCATAGAATCATAGAATGGTTAGAGTTGGAAGGGACCTTAAAGATCATCTAGTTCCAACCCCCCTGCCATGGGAAGGGACACCTCCACTAGAGCAGATTGCTTAAAGCCCCATCCAGCCTGGCCTTAAACACTTCCAGGGATGGGGCATCCACAGCTTCCCTGGGCAACCTGTTC
Organism: Limosa lapponica baueri; assembly: GCA_002844005.1. Taxonomy (NCBI): domain Eukaryota; kingdom Metazoa; phylum Chordata; class Aves; order Charadriiformes; family Scolopacidae; genus Limosa; species Limosa lapponica. The sequence goes on from KZ505701.1 coordinate 911,771, forward strand.
CAGTGCTTCACCACACTAAGAAGAGTTGATTCTGGTTTAGAACCACATGCGTTTGAGGATTATGCTGCTGAATACCCACCTTACATATATTTCACTTCCACGTACATTTCCTGAATCTGTTTCCATTAACATCTGTGCTTCTTTCTCTTCTCCATAGTACTGCTATCAAGAATAATACATAATACTGTATCTGCTTTAATAACCAACAGCTAAACTGTAACCCAATTTACATGCTTTATGTTTGTATTGCCTTTACTAGATAGCTTGTTCCTTAGTAAATAAAAACCTGGAGTTTTTAAGTGTTCATAGAAGTAACTAACCTCATTAAATAGAGACATCTTTAATTTATCATTAAAACTGTGTATATCAGCATCTTTCAAGAGTTCTTCCATCACATGCTTATTTTTATTTTTACTTAGTCTGCAATGTACATTTGGCACAATAAGGTCACTCTGCTCTACAGTGTTAAGCAAATTTTCATATTCTTCATTGTAATAAATTTTCTTAACTGCACTATACATCAGTCCAAGGGAAGATTCAGCAGCAACTGCTTTTACTTGTATTGAATGCCTCTTATAAATACCTTGGATATTGCCAAAAATCCTTCAGGATTGTTCCCTTATAAATTCTTCAAAGAATGATACAGCTGCTTTGGAAATCAGCAGCAGGTTTTCCATAAAAGACAAGGTTATTAATTATTGATTTAAAAACATCATACATTAATGGGGAAATATCCCCATAGGTCATCAAGGACAAACTGAACTAGTAACTAAAAAGAGTGTGGGCACACGCATGTTACCTCATTTCTGGGCAGAGCCAACAGGCCACTGCCACTCCAGTTCCCTGTTACCAGTTTTGATTTGGGGTCCGCTATGAGCTAACGGACTTTAGCCAACAAGAAGTTTGGATGTCAGCAACCTCTTTTGGGTACCAGGGTGTGTAGCTGTAGACATGGTCTATCAGCTAGTCCAAAAGCAAGAAAAGGGTTGCTGGGCTGTTTTACTTGTCTGTAAAAATGTGTCCTTAGCAAGTGGGAAGGTAACAACCAATCAGCCATACTGTAGTTGGTGTATGGCAGACCTAAGATCCTAAGATACTTTCTTCGTCCTAAGAAAAATACATTTTTCTTGTCTATGTTTTAACAAACATAGGATCAGTTACCTGACCCTTTAACAAAGGGGGTCACTTACCTGGTTACTGCAGAAGGGCCTTGGTCATATGCTATGGCCAGATTCCAAAAGGAAAATATTCTTTTAACATTTATGTAAAAAGAAAGTTAAAATATAACAGCTTGTCTCCCAAAAATTGATTTAATTTCTTTTTAATGTTCTTGAAGGGTTGCCAAGATTTAAATTGAACTTCTGAATTTTATTTTGGTTTGCAGAATATGGTATTAGTCAATGCTATCCCATGTGAAGAAAAAAAGAAAAAGTTTAGGACCTGGTCAGTAACAAAAAATGTTCCAAGCCATGTTTCCTCTGTGCAAATTTAAAATACAGTTCATGAAAATACTCCGTAGGATTTTTTCTATACATGTATGTTTCCAACAATCCACATTATTTCAGTATTGCAGGCTTTACACTCAGCGATTCCATTGCACAAGGGGGCATTCTTTGCTTAAAAATTCTCAGGATTTACCCCTGCCATTAGACTCATGATGCTGAGGGATAATAGCCTTTCTCTGCTCTCTTCCCTGCTGTGTCCAAACTCGTACAGTCCCATCACCATAACATAAGGTGAGGAGCACCATGCCACAGCAAATTTGTAGTTTCTCTTACTGCTGGAGTAATTAAAAGCTATGCCTAATTGAATGGTCCCAACTATGGTTATTATGGAGGTGGAAGAGGTCTTTGCATTTTCCTCTCTATCGGTAAAAGCTGTCACTTTATGTCTTGCAAACTTTGGCTATTCTCCTGTTTAGGGCTTCAGTGGACTCTGGAGCAATGGTGAGGGGGAAGATAAACGTGAGATTTCTCCCACAGAAAAAAATGCGAACAATCGACATTTGCAATGCATTTGGGAACATTACATTTTCAGAATTGCATAGGAGATTGCTTATATATCCTGAGGGACTGCACCTGGAGAATTTAGAACCATTTTAACTCTACTCTGGAATTCAATATGTCCACACTATGCAGCTCTAGGAAATGATTTAAATACCTAGCATATAAGATCTCATTCATTGTATTGTTTCTTGGCTTTTAAAAACAGCTTCTGTAGGGAAATAAGTAAAACAGCTGTTTACTTTCCACTGTTGTTTCTATATGTACAGCAAGGGTTTTTCATCATCCGTTCCATAGTTGTAATCACCTAGACTAGGACAGACTCATATTAGCATGGGCTTGAGTTTATGCAAGGACATGGGTGGAGTGCAGGAAGGGATAATGCAGTTGGGTTGCATGCCAGGACAAATCCACACCGTGGCTGTGGTGTGCACCAAATACCAGTGCTTGGAAAATCATTCCAGGGCCTGTTGTACAGACTTAACATAACGGACCACTACACTTTTATATAAACCACTCAAGAGCGAGCAAACACCTTTTATAGTTTTCAGGAAGTATTGGAGAAAAAGTTAGTGGCCTTTATTGCCAGAAACTATAGACATAATCATATTACGTACCATCACAATCTTCAGCTTTATTGGATTTAAAGCTAGTTATTATGTCTTAAGAGACAACCCTTTTAGTTAATCAAAGGAAATTTCCTGTCAGAGAAAATAAAAAGGGAATGAACTTATCCATATCCAAGAAACTGTACAGGATCCTAGGCAAAAAATATCTTCCTGTGTTTCAATTATATCTTCTGTTTTGTAGTTACACCTTCAATGGTCATGTGCAATAAAGCCAAGGCAAAAGTATTTAGAAAGTTAAAATGAAAAACTTTTTCCCAGATTAGGAAATGTATTCCTGTGGGAAATACTCGTAGGACAAACTAACAAAAAATTACGGAGGAAAACACTTCAAACTTTCCACTTTGAACATTAGTGGAAAATTTCTGTAATAAAAAATGCTGACAAGAACAGCAAAGAAAATTGTGTTTCTGCCTTCCACAGATATGCTAGGAATAATTGGATGAATAAACTTATTTGCTAAATCTAATAATGCCATGAAAAAAAGAAGACAATTTTCTGTGGAATAAGAAAATGGTATTGTTGATCAGTGGCAATCATATTCCTGAAATTTTTTGTTTAGTTTGGTGTGTTTTTCTCTAAGCCTATTTAAAATCAATATTAAAGCTATTTAAAAACAACACTGTAAGAAGGTTTTTAATGTAAAGGGGAATTATTTCTTCATCTTTTTTTTTCCCAGAAAAGTATAAAAATATTGCTCAAACCAAAAAGACAAACCGAAACAAAACAAAACAAAAAACCAAAACCAAAACAAACCAACAAACCAAAAAGCACACACAAAAAAATTATAAGTTCATTACAAACTGAGATCGCACTGAGATCGCAATTCCAACCTGGAAAAGTGATAGTTTTTCAGAGTTATATGTAGTTTAAAGTTAATACTGAAAGAGACCTTTACATGGAATTAGTTATACAACCATAGCTCAACATTATTGCTATATATATAAAGTAATGTATGATATTAACATTTATATTTAAATTAAATGCTTGGAAAACATACAACATAATTAATTCAATATTATGTTAGGAATGATACTTTTTGGAATACCCTTAATACAGGATTCACAGCTATGAGAGAATCAAGTCAGAACAGGTTCCACTTGGTGAATATTTTCAATCCTAAAAACAAAGCATCTGAAAGAAAAAGTGAAAGCAAAAGAAAGAAACAAACCAAGAAATAAAAGAGGGATAAAACATCTTTAAAATTCTAGTCCAAATTAAGACAATGATAAATCTCTTATAGGGCCAGAATTTCTCCTGTATTTTTTTCAACTATCGGTGAATAGTTTAAGGCCTGAATTTTCAGAAGAGTGTTGCTGCTACTGAAGCACCAAACTAAGCAACCAGATTATCAAAAGATCTCAGCAGCTGATATAAAGCTGAGTTTTTTTGAAAATATTCTAGCTTTTCTTTCATTAAGAGCTTTAGAGGCATCATGGAGGCCAAAACAGTGTCTAAATCTAAGAATTTAATAGTTTGGACAACTATACTTCAGTGCCGGACCCATTCACTATTTACCAGTATGGATATAGCCAATATGTCTCAATATAGCTGTACTTACAGAACAATAATCTCTTAATGGCATTGGACTGAAACAGGACATCCTAGGTCATGTGATTTTTACCAAGTTTTCCTTTTTCAGCCTCTATGCTTTTGGAGTTGTATCCCCCACCCTTTGTCTGCCTTACAACCCTCACATCCTGGACAGGCAGTTGTTTTTCTTTGAAAATTTTTTTCTACTGCTTTCCCCGCCGTTTTTATGAAGGATGGTCACAACTCTCTTTTTATCTTATTGCAGTATTTTCCCCTCATTAACCTCATTCATTAACCTCTGAAGGGCCTCCCTTTCCTCCTGAATAACTGTGCAGCTAACAGGCTGCAGGCGGTGGCTGAGATGCTCTAGGTCATTCCTAACATTTTGTCATGTAAAGCATACTCTCTTTCCAAATCTAATGAGTCCTTTCTAAGAAATTATAAAAACAGAGGAGTAAACAGTAGATGTCACTGCTTTTCTTATGAATTGTCCTCAGTATACTCAAACCAATGTGATCTAGGGGTCAGCATCCCCAGTAAGTTACTCCCACTCCTGAAGCACTGTGACAAATCACTTGACGCAAATTTCAGATCAGTTACAGCATAGATACATCATTAAAACCCATCAACAGATTTCATTTTTAAACAAAATTTATCAAAATCAACCTGTTTTCCCCTTACCTGCAAAATTATTTTCTTTTCTTTCATAGCTCAAAACACCTGGACTTTTTCATAGACATAGGTTTTAATAAGCCCCTTAAGCATCTGTTGTAAAATGAAAGCATCCTGTAGTTTGGACACTTTCTCAGAAAAAAAACAAAACCAAACAAACAGAAAATTGTAAACTTTAGAAGTTAATAAATCTTTACACCATTTAGGGAACATGTTGCATTCATATTTCATGCTTACACCACATTCTAGCAGAGCACATCTAATGTCCATTTGATTTTGTGAGGCTTATGAGTTTAATTATGCACTGAGTAAAGGGCAATGGACTTGTTGCTGGACTCAAGGTTTTATGTAAGTAAAGAGAACCTACATATATACACTTAATGTATTTAGAGTGTGTATATATGTATATATATAAAGAACTTACATATTTTCTATGTGTACAGAAGATGGTTTATAAATATATAAATGTATATACATATATTTACATATATAGTGTAAACATACCTCTGCTCACAAACATATACATAATTCAACATATATAAAGAACATATGTATATATATGTAAAAAGGCATGCATAGATACATAAACTTACAGGCGCACATCTTCATTTTGCTGTTGCTTGTGATGATTCCTTTTTATACTTGACTGAGTTCCAGTGTTAACAGACATCAGAGAATAATAACTGGATGTAACTGACACATCTATCAATCCATCTAGCCCCCAGTCTGCCTCCCCCAGTTCTCTGTAATGACTGTGGTTATTAATTAGTTCACTCCTTATACGTAAGTTAACAAGCAGGGAACAAGAAAATGGAATGTCCCAGTGCACTGTCATAACCATGAAATAAAATCCCTGCAAACCACTTACATGGTAGACTTTTGGTGAGCGCCTGAGGTGGTAGGGGAATTACTTAAAATCAGGAGCAGGAACACCCACTACTGACCATGTTCAGATTGAATCCAGGTATTCTGGTGAAATCAAGTCTTCATCTTCAGAATAAAAGAGATTTTGTGACTCACTCTGTTGTAGTCCAGTCTCCTGTCTGCACCTTGACATTGCACCTATATGTTCCTTCCCCAGCACAGCAAATCACAGAGCAATATGGTTTTTTTCCAAAATCAAGCACTGACTTTTAAATTCCCCATAATCACAAATTTTTGAGATGGGCTATAGAATAGGTTTATCTTAACTCAGTATGAGAAAGGATGCCTTTACAACCTAACTTTCAATTTGTTAATATTTTTAGCCTAAACAAAACAAATGACTCAAATGCCTTCTGTTTCCAGAAAAGTGGATTTTCTTGTTTCATTGCCAATAGGACTTTTTCCAGACTTTCTAGCTTAATAGTGGATTTGTTTGAGACAGTGTTTCAGAAGTCCTTTAAAAGTAGAAAAGACATTCAAAAAATATAAAAAATTAACTGAGAAAAATTTTTATTAATAAGCGTGTAAAATCTTCATGTCAAAAGTTTAGATACAATTTAATGTCCTTCAGGAGAAATAAGTTTGTCTGTTAATGAAAAAAAAATACAATACAAAACTTTTGAATTTGCCCCCATCTTTAATGTCTAAAGCTGTAGTACTCTGAGCTGTGCAAAGAGTTTTTTTCCCTTGTTATTTTGTTTTGTGTTCAGAAAACATTGAGCTGTTTAGCGTTCTCAAGATTGCTATTTCAGCTGCAATAATTATTTTTTCTTCAAAGAAATCAGAAAAAGAAAATAAAACCTTCATCATTGTATACTCATGTTAAACTGTGCTCTGTTTCTTTTCAAACTTTTGGTTTTTTTCTGATGTCTTGGACAGATTTTAGGATTCTCTTCTTACTCTGTGAACTTTTCAATACATAGTATTTCATTTGCTTTTCACTAAGATCCAGTGTCTCTTGCTGATTTAATTTTACCATTAAATTGAATTTAACATTAAAGTTTCACTCTTCAAAACATCACTCTTATTTATTATAATTAAAACAAGAATATTTGGCATGCTCAAGCCATTTACAAAATTTATATGTACATATACAGAACACATCTAATTAGAAAGAAGTTGTATTGAATCTCAAAGAGGTTTGAGAAACATACCTTAATATTCTGTTCGTGCATATTTTCTGTTAACATTGGTCCCTCTTGAGATACCAGTATAAACATATATTTGCAGTTGCATGTTGTATTATTTACAAAACTGTCTTTTCTCCAATAAATAATATTTTATATCCTCAGACACTTCCTAAGACACAATAAGCAGTATAAACCTAGAGAAATCTGAGAAAAAACTACAGAACACAGGAGATTTCCTGACCTAAAAATTGGTTAAGCATCTATTTTTACAGTGAAAAGGAAAATGTTTATTTGGTTTTCTTGCAATTTGATGAAGGAAGTATGATTCTGCTTACACTGACACCCATGGTGATAGTCTCCCCTGTCCATAACAGAGCAGCATAACTTGAAGGATTAGAACGCTGAGCCTGATCTTGCACGAATTCCATACAAAATCCTCTCTTTGCTGTATGGGAGGACTTGCTGTAGCGAAGGTAGCCCCTTAGAAATGACGGAGGCAAAATAAAGTCACTTCTGTTGCTCTTAAAATCACATAGTGTTGGTCTTCATGGCATCTCTATGAATCTCCAAAATCTTCCTTGCATGAAACCAAAGATCAAGACCTAAGCAGTGGTGCCTTGAAATATGATCATTGTAAACTGGATTTGTAATGTCTCATTTCTTTAAGAAAAAACTTAGCCAACTAAATTTTCTGATACAATAACTCTACAAGCCATAATATAATTCCACATTCCATAGTTCCATTCCTAATTATTTTTGTCATTATCTATATTATCATATCTTGCGATGTCATTTGGAGGGAAAAAGTGAGAATGTGTCCCATTTTCCTACAGATTAATTAGAAAATTAAACTAGGATTCATCTTACTTTCCATAAGCATCTAAAAGCTTAATTTACATTTGCTGTTTAATCTTTCTCTGCAATCATAGAAAGACTTGGGCCTAAGAGGTGGGTGCTTAGAAAAGTGGGGTGACTTCTCCTGAGGAAGCGCCTCATTCTCTTTCTTGACTGGGAAGGGTTTATGATTAACTTAACTCATTTTCAGCTAAGGTAGTGTCTGATGCATCTCATCCATAGGGAAAGAGAATTTGTAACTGAAAGGATCAGCAACATAAATAACATAAAAGAAAACATCTTGTCCTTAAAGCAATTAACACGGTATCCCCATCAGAATTAAGCATGTTTGAATATTTGTAGGAAGGCATTAATAGAAAAGTGTTCAGTTACGAAAAAAGTACTTAAGTGTACCCTGAGCATTACTATTTTTGTTATTGCTACCAATAAAATAGAACTATAACAAATGCACAGACAATTAGAACTGTCCATTAAAATAATCTGTCAAGGGGGATGTACAAATAAAACAGATGATTTATAAAAATATTGAGATTCTGAGTACAACTGAAGCTGGAAAAGTTATACCTAGGGAGTAAATGCCACACTTGAAAGAGTAAATTGATCCCTACATTCCATCTTACTAGTTTTCTTGTTTAGGTAATACATTTTTTTGTTTGTTGCACAGGAATGTAATATAGAAAATCAAGGAGTTTAATCCTGAATTTTTTAGTATGCTATGTAACTTTGAGTTTGACTATTTTATATAAAACTTATTTCTCAGTCTACATGAAGAGCATGCAATTATGTATCTATATTACTAATGCATTTCGAAGCTTCATTGCATAGTGTACATCAAACACAGAGATCCTTAGCTGAAAGAATGTATAAACATGCAAATATTTTTTTATTATTAATACTCTCTCATTTACAAATTCTTTATCAGGGCTGCAGTCTAGAACATAACATTTAACAGCTGTTTAAGCATCAGTTATCTGCTCGGCACCGGGGACTGCTTTCCTTTTCAGTAGCATTTTGCAAACTTTATGATTCCCTTCTGTCATATCCTGAAACAAAATGCTTGCTGACACAGACCACTTTTTCATGTACTTAAGTACACCGTAGATTTTCAAGGCATTTACATCAAGTCTCAAATCTTCAACTTTATAGCCCATTCCCTATGAGCTCTATTCTCTCTCCTGATATATGCCATTTCTGGTTTATTTGGTCTGATATATGCCATTTCTGGTTTATTTGGTTTATTTCCCATATCATGTTTTCAGAAACTAGCAAGTCTTGTAAAATATGCCTCATGGGTGTCAATTTTAACAGAATAGTAATAGCAGGTTGAGGTTAAAAAATGGCCTTGGACTGCAAATAGTGCATACACTGTCTGAGAGACCATCCCTGTTGAAGGGTAGCAATGACATGCTGAAGAAGCTTCCAGGAGAATGCTTGGGCACTTTTCTTTATCATGACATCTCAGGGGAGCTGTAAGGTGTCTTTTTAATTAGTCACTAAATGATAGAAACAAATTCATCCCTAAAAATAAATATTGGATTCAGTGCAACTAAATCTGGAAATTAATTTCGCCCAAAGTATTGTGATAGATCTCATTCCCGTTCTTTAGATTTTCAGTATAATGGAGTTTGTGGTTGGGTCAGTGATCAGGCAAAAATAGGTGTCTAGAGGCTGGGCAAGTCTGTTACATTCAGAGGAAGAGTCACAGATCTAGGAATGACCATGAGGATGTCTCTCAGGTTAGGCTTTGATGACCTTTCCTGACACCTATGACTCTGGGAAACAAAAAAAGCACAACTTGAGTTTCTGAGTCCAGGGAAAAGAAGGACAGTGACCTGAAGAGAAACTGAAGTGGTTCAGACTCAGAGTGGGAGAGCAGGCTGTCTACAGGGGCCTCAAGACAGAAGCTGATGGCTGAAGCTGAATAAAAAAAAGGAAGATATTTAAAAGCCTCAGCACTGACTTGGTTATGTGATGCAGTCATGACAGAAAATCTAAAGAAATGATGTTGTATGGCAGTGCTGTTATGGTCTTGATTATCTAGGAATTTAAACAAGGCAAGATCTGCCCAGAGACTTGGTATTATTTGCTAAGCCAGCTACTGTGGTGGGGGAAAAAAAAGACACATTTTCACCTGGAAAAACCCCCATTCACTTACGACAAGAAAAGGCTGCCTGCCAAGGAGCTACAGGGCAGGGTGCTGGGCAGGGGCAAGGGCAGGGTGTGGGTAACCACTGGTGCCCTCACCCCCAGTGCAGCCCCCCAGCCCCACAATGGGAGTGGAGAAGGCCCAGGTTGGTGGACCAGGGTCAGTCACAACCCTGCAAGGGCAGACACTCTGCCATGCCGTGCAAGCCCAAGGACCAGCAGTGTAGTCATGGCAGCAAACAGAACAGGGGCATGGCCAGACATGGTGGTGAAGGACAGAAGCAAAACACAGCCATGCAACTGAGGGGATGCTCCTGGCTGCCAGACCCTGGGGGTGCTGGGACCAGGGTCACAGTGTGGGCCCAACATACTCACACAAGCAACCCTGATCAAAGGATTGGTCATTTATCAGTAGAAAACTGCATCTTGAAAAAATAACTGCTCAACCACTGATCTCTCACTCTTAGAGAAATCTACAAAAGCCTTGAGAAAGTGAGCCTGAGAACTCAAACACATCATTCCTGTGGATGCAAAATCATGGACTTGGTAAAGTTATGGTTTTGTGATCTATTATAATGTTTTTCTCACACTTTCTCATACTACCTCTTAATGCCCATATGCTCTGCATCTTGTCCCGTGCTGTAAGCTAAAAAAAAGTCCTGCCCCCTTTATCATATAAAATAAGCACCACATCTCCCCTTATTTAAATCCTCACCACCTCAAGTATGCAACTTACTTTTTTCTCTCAATAATCTAACTGATAAACCTCATAAAAAAACCCTGGCATTTAGGTCTGAATTTTTTTGCTTTTCCTCCAGGCCTGAAGAAACGCTTGCTGTGCCAGAAAACTCACCTATTTTTGTCACTCAATAGAGTATTTTCTTTACCCACAAATGCTGTCTTGCTTATGGTTATATAAAGAATCAGGCATTAACATTTGAACCACATTTTCTCTTAATAACTGCATATCAGCAGGGATATTGTAGAACCTTGGATGAGACTCCTGGGAAGAAGAAGGGGAGGAAGCATCCAGGCTGGCTGCCAGATTGCATGAGCTCCATTTTTGAAAGAGTCCTTTTTTTGGCGCCTTGTCTTCCAATAAGTTTATGTGCTAAGGCACTTCTGAATTCTGTTCCTAATTGTGTTTGAATCATGCAGCCAGTCTTTGATGGAGCTTTTATCTAAAAATTAACCTGCATAATTACATTACTGTCTTCTCCTGCAGTCTAGAGTATACTCATGAACTCCTTAATTGCTTCAGAGTTACAGGCAAAGTTAAGAGTTATCCCAGTTAAACTTGGTGAGGTTTTTCATAGATGAAAAGGCCATGAAGTAGAATGCACAGTTGTGGGTATATTTGCAGTGCTTCCATGAGAAAACAACTACTATGCAAATAACACCACTGCCATCAGCAGCAAATCCATCTTACTAGGAGCATCAACAGGTTGTGTGATACATTTCTGACTGGTAACGTTAGTCAGTAAAATAACCTTTGACGACTATTTGACAATTAAAGGGTCATCGAAGGGAAATCCAGGAAATAGAAAAAATGTCTAAGGAATAATCTGATACTTACCATATTCAGATTTATTTAGTGAGCAAGAAAGACTATATTTGTTAGTTTTCTTCTTTTATCCTAGTTACATTCTCTTCTCTCAGAGTGTTGGTTCAGGTGAATTTTCATGTACATATGCTTTTAAGTAAAAAGTTAAATAAGAAAAAAAGGTGGATAGTAAGTGGTCATAAATGCATTTATTTTTGAATCCAAATGGAGTCAGACTCCTCAATATAAATTCTATTTTGATGTTCAATGAATTTGTGATTCAAAATAGAGAGATGATAACACTGAAAGCTATTGTGTCATGACTCAAAAAGAAGTTGAGAGTCCTCAGGGTCTCGCTGGATCATTGTTCTAAGCAGAGCTGAAGTACAATAGAAAATGTTATTTAAAACAATAATAAGATTTATAATCTAATACAATCCTAGATGGTTTGATCAAGGCATTGCTAAGAAGCAAAAGCAAAATGAAATGAAGTGTGAAAGAACAACTCATAGACAATGGAGAGAAAGTGAATGAAAGCAAAGAAAATATCCTCTGGGTTTTTAAACACTGTAGTGGCTGAATGGAGGAATCTGGTTGAGTGAAAGCACACTCTGTTCTGCAGTGAGAATGCATACTGCAGTAGAACTAGGGCTCAGGCAATCCTCTGTGTTGAGATGTGCTGCCTTAGGCAAGCTCCAAGCAATGATTCTGCCCTCATATAATTATTCAGGTTAAAAAGAAAATTCTAAGCAAGACTTGAACAGTCAGAAATATGATTAACAAAGGAAATAAATCTGTAGGCACTAATTTCCAGGAGTGCAAAAGAGTGCAACAAAGACAATTTACAAAAGGCGGGGGAGTGGCAGGGCAATGAAAGAAGTACCACATTCTGTTCCCTTTCAGTAATTAAGTCAAAAAAAGTCAGTAATTAAGCAATACTGAGAAAAAGCAGTTAATTAAAAGAAAGCATTAAGATTCCCCATTTGTCCCAATGCAGATAATCGGTAACCTTTTTAGCAGCAAGTACTAGAATGAAGAAGAAAACTGGCTACAGAGCACAAGAGATGTCCAAGGACTGTAAGATATTAATATAATATTCTCTTACCCTTAGCCAGTTTTGAAAATAAATTTTAAACTAATTCTTTACCTTGCATCCAGTTTATAAATGTTTGCCTTTAATGTCGGGCAATACTTAGCAGAATAGCTACAGTTAGGACATTTGTTCAACATATTTCACATTAGACAGTCTTGCAATGAGAGGTTTACTTGTTGATTTCTAACCCACTATTCATGTAACTCTTAAAAAGAGAATGCCTGATGCATTAGTCTAACTTATTGATCCTGAATAACCTCAATGAAGGTTAGAAAGCCAAGTTATGTGCAACTGGAGAAGTAATTTCTTGAGAATAAACTTTGGTCATTTCCTTATACAGTAATTTAGCTGCACTCTATATGCCCAGATTTCAAAAAAGGCTGCAAGAAATTATCCAGTATACATGTATGAATAAGTTTTGTATCTTCAAATACTCAGATTTAGAATGCTCAAATTTCCATTGCACCATTGTTCTTAAGTTTTGTTCTGAACTTAGTTGGTTTATATATTGAGGTTCAGAAAAGAAGAAAGAAAGCAAACTGGTTTTAGAGTCTATATTTATGACTGACAAAACACCTCTGGATTCCTTCTTATCCTGAGCAGATAATCGTCACCATTTTTAAGACATAACTCCTTATTAAAATAGATATTTTGTAACATGTTGCCTGAGCTGTAGTGCACTCTTTAACAAAAGACATTTTATAGAAATGTAAAGCATTGTCAGTTTTGATCAATGTGTTGCATATTCCTTTTTGAGCCAATGCTCTTCAGGTCTAGTGTCTGACATTTATAGCTCTTCCTACTTGCTTTGAAAATCACCCTTTCAATATTTTATTCAAAGCCGAGTTTACAGTCACTAACACTTAGGCACAACTTTCAAAAGAAAATGTGAAAAGTAATGATACAAAATTTAAATACAAAAATTTGCTGAGTTTTAGATTCCCTGTAAATCTTACAAAATTTGTAGTCAGTAAAAGGTAGGTCTCTTAGAGCTCTCCTTAGTGTGAATACTTTGTGTATTTACAACTCCCACCTAAAAAATGAAAAGAATATATTATAACTTTAACCACAACAAAAATAATCCCCGATATCACCTGGAGTTCATAAACAAGAGGAGCAGAAACAGAGTAAGAAAAGAGATTTTTCACAAGCATAGTGATTCGGGTTTGTACTGTGCTTTTTACTCGTGCCAAAAATAGTCTTCCATTCAACTTGATGTTAAATGGATATGTCACCTCCTAGCCTGGGGGGGCAGAAAGCTGGGAGGACATGATGCTCTGCAGCCTCATTCTCTTTCGTATCTTTGGCTGTTGGAACTTACTTTCTCCCACTGTAGCAGTCTAAAACATAAGATCATGAGGGCCTTTCACCTTCTGGCAACTGAGGAAGAGACTAGTTGCAATAGGGTAACATTGTAAGAATACATATTCTGATAAGTGATTGAACCACTGGTATCTGTGCCTTACCACATGGTGACTGTGACCTGTAAAGAATGTCATATGTTTCATTTTCTGTAAGAAGTCAAAATGATTTCTTCCATGTGAAGATACATGAGTTGCTCAAGTGATTCACAGACCATAAGGACAAGACAGATCCTACTTATAGTCTAAGACTCCAAATAATTGTTGGGGTAATCAGTACAAACCACTCAGACACTGTAGAGTATTGGCTACCAAGGTACCAGAGAGACAAAACTGCAGAGGCAGCTGGAAAGGAAAGCTTGTTTTTGTAGGGGTTAGATTAGACGACTGCAAGAGCTGTCATATATTATAAAAACAGTTCTGTGGCAAAAACAGTATTCCATTCCACAACTTCCAAGTTGTAGCTCATTAGCTGTATGCCTAAGCATGCCCAAGTGTCTTTTGCATGTCCCTAACTGAGGTAGACTTGATGGCTCTCACAAAGCTTGTTCATTTTACCTAGTACACTTGTGCCAACCGCATTCCTCTGTTTTCTCTCCACTAGTTTCCTGACTGCTCAGTTCCTCTTGCTTACCTATCTATTGTTTGCTTGTGGTGTTTGTTTACAATATGATCATGTCTAAATCCACCAATCAGTGCTAATACCCTACCAGCACTACTGTCAGAAGTTAAATTACTTGTTTCTCCATCTCTCCATCCTCTTCCTAGCACTGACACAAAGATTTGTACAGCCAGAAGTTAAAATCTGTACAAATAAGTGCCATTAACATCTAAGACCCAGATTTTTAAAGTCAATGAACACCTGAATATGCAGTTAGACACGTAGGCATCTTTTGAAAATGCTGTTAGATCGTTATTCACACCTCAGAGGTTAAACATGTTTCACAATCCAGTCCTTAGTCTCTTAACATTCAAAAGTTTCATATTTAACTTTTGGATCTTCTGTTCATCCTGGTCAGAGCACAGCAGACCAGATGTATATGATAACAGGAGTGTTTGCCAATATCCATCAATGTACTGTATGTAAAATTAATGCTTAGGGAATATTTTATTTTATTTCATTTTATTATTTTATTTTATTACTTTATTTTATATTACTTTATTTTATTCTGTTTTCAAAATATTTTCAACCACCTTTAGTTTATAGCTATAGCAGGTTTGTTAAACGTTGTTTAAATCACACATTCCCAGCACATTACATTGTACTGGGGCCTGTCAGATGTTGGAGTCCATCACAATAAATCTTATGTCACATTACACTGAACTGTGTCATCTGGGGACTAGAGTGTAATGTGAATGTCAAATTGTCATCTATGGTTACACTTCCTAAGGGAAGTAGTGGAAGCCCCATTGTTAGAATAATTTAAAAAGAGACTGGGCAAACCACTAGAAAATTATACTGTGGGGAACAACCTCACTTTGCCAGGAAGGAAGAAATAATAGGGTTTTTCTTCTGTCTTCAAATTTTGTTAACTTACAAGACATGACATGGTAGGTATTGTCTTGTTTGTGTTACACACTATTTAATAGACTTGTATTGTTCAGTAGTTTTTGCTTCTTATGCAGTGTCATGTAAAGGCACCACTACTAATTTACACAATTTAAGTTTCCAAACAGATCACTTTTTGTTGTTCTAAATTGGACTTTTATCAAACGGTGAAATTGAGTTATAATGTTTGTCCTATTTCTCCTATTGCTGTCTTGTTTTCTTAGCTATTGAGGTTTAAGTGTAAAATCAGGCAAATAAAACTTGAGAAGATAAACACAGAAAAATATCAGGTATTTTAAAACTATGTAAAAATCTTTTTTTCTGCAATAATCTTTTATTGAAATTCAAATAAAATACAGACATGATAATGCAAATGCTGGAAAAATGAATACATGATACAAAAACCCCAATTTGTACTATTCCGTCATTATTAAATATAGCTGCTAAACACAAGGAAAAAAATACAAACATAAAAGTCCAGAAAATAAATAAGACCATTTTAAAAGTGTGTGTATGTATATATACACATGTATATATTATGCATATATACATATAATTTATATATTGTATATATATACACAATATATAATTGTATATTGTATATATATACAATATATACAATTGTATATATTGTATATATACTATATATGCATAATACATAACTTCTCACATATAATACATACAATATGAATATACTGATTTGGATGATTAAAAGTATGTAGTATGAGTATAAAATGCAATAATGCTCCAGGCAATGTGAAATTATTTCATTTTACTTCAGGATCATTCTCAGAACATGGTAAGCCCAGGGCAGATGACCAACTGCTTCATAGGTATGTTACAGATTATTGTTTCAAGGACAGGCTTGATGTCAGAGGTTGCAAGCACTCCCTCACTCGTCTTGGTAATTCAACAGCTGTGAACAGAATATCCAACACTGGGATGCCAGGAACTGGAGTAGAATGAAGGAAACAATGAGGCTGCATCTATTCTAGTCAAGATCTCAGGCTAGGTAGTACAATATAGTATGCATCCATACAGCTAAGATCTTCTACCCTACAGAAAGTGTAGCTTCATCCAAACTGTTGAAGAAAATGGCTTGGGTATAGTGCATGCTGCCTCCAAAAATCTATGCTGGTTGTGCTGGGATGCAAACTTTGGCATACTCCCAAATGAGTATATTTAAATAATATGAACAATGTCAATCTGTATGGTGGTGTTGAAACCTTGGTTGAAAACAGAACCTGCGAAGATAATAGAATAAAGGACAAATGCAGACACCAGGCTTTTGCAGAAAATGTTTTGGAAACCACAGAAAACAGAAAAGCCAGGAATCAGACATGGTCCTTTTTCCAGTCCATGTACAGTCACAGCTCAAACAGAACCACTGGGCTATACAACAGGCTTTGCCTGCAAAAAGACACATAAGTCTTTTGTTGTATTCCAATTTTGAATGAGATGCCAGATTTCTTACCACTGTCCCCCAGTAGTAGGAAGTGGGCTGTGTAGTTTTTGGCAGTCATTAGTCATGAGCAGCAAAAATTTTTGTATTAACTTAGTGTCATTTGGCTGCCTTGATAGAGTGCTGACAGAATTTAAGAATATATAGAGGGATGGCTAAATTTTATTTTAAATGAGTCATAGGGTTGACTAAGGAAATATTAGGGAGTAATCATTGACATAGATAGGAGTAAAGACTGGTACAGAGAGATTGTATAAATAATTCCATAGTTATATACGGATAGATTATGTGCTGAAGTTAGAAATAGGTGCTGCTTTTGCAGTTTCCAAAGGGTCCCTTCCTCTTTGTTTCCATTGCAGTGAGTGCATGAAAAACTCATGAAGAAAATTTTCTCTTCTCCTGCTGTGCTGTTGTCACGAACATGCTAAGTGAACAGAGACAGTTTTGTTAACTTTAAAGAACTGTGAAGTAAGGAATCACGCTGCAGATACAGGAATGAGTGCAGGATAAAGGAAAGTGTTGAAAGTCTATTGACCTTTGCAATTGTGAGAAACAATATTTTGGGGCCAGTTGCAATGAGCAAACCCATACCTCATATTGATTCAACCAAGGCTCAAAGATAGAATAGAATTCACACCCTAGTCCCTGGGGTACAAAACCTACAATCTGCTAATACGAATGCAGCTACACTACAGGAAGAAAATAGTAGCTTTTTAACTCCTTCTTTTCCTGTACAGTGGGTCAGAGCATAGAAGAACACAAACTCTTCTTTCATCCATTCTATTCACAATGTGATGATTTTTCCATAAATTGTCAAAAGATTTCTCCTGTGTCATCATCTGTGACTAAAGGACATTATCCTGCTGCTGCTGACTTACTCAAAGGGAAATATTTCTCCTCCTGTCAGTAACTAGTTCAGAACCTAATGAAAAATTTAATATGTCTGATTATATGTTCCTGTTACACGATGTTTTCTTCAGATAAGTGTCTGACTCCTCAGAAGCATGATGCGGTTAGATTAACACAAGCTTTCATTTGGATGTGTGGAAAAGCTATGAATGATTTAGCATTATCCAGTTAGCCTCTGCCGATGAAGGTTGATTATGATTGCTATTTAGGTACATACATGGAATGCTTAATTACTAAGTGTGTCTATATGAGAATATTTCAGGATTGTAGCCAAGGTTGTCATTCAGAGAAAAATAAAGAAATAAAAAAAACCCAACAACCAAACTTACAAGAAGACACAGTAGCAGTTGAGAAAAGGACACATTACATCCTTCAGTTTGAATTTAAGGGAAAGAGCTGATAGGGAGCAAATTCACAAAAGCATAACCTGCCCAGAGATTCTATGGCAATTGATTGAGCTCTGTAGGGAGTGAAATACATTATTGACCCATAAAACAGAATTTCTGTTGAGAGCGAGTAAGAAAGTTCCATACTGAAGAAAAGCAGTCAAGGCCAACTGACTGTTTAACTCAGCAGCTAAGAAGTTACAGAGTTAAAATTATTTCAGCTGTTGCCACATCTTTTTTGCAGATTTAGCATGTACATATTTCTACAGGGAAAAAAAAATACCATAAGCAGTGAACTGGCATAACATTAAGCAAAGGCAAGAACTGGCTAATTCCACGTTAGCTGACAATAGCATTCCATACACAAAAGGCCAGGTTTGTTTTTTGTTGTCAAGTCAAAAAGAAAAAAGACAAATTAATAAACATTAAATATGCATAATGGCTGCTTATTATCAGAAAAGCAAATTCACATGCAATGACTAATTGCTTGACGCTTAAGCCAGTGTTATTGAACTTAATGGAATTTCACTGGAACTTAATGGAGTGTTAGCATTTCTTAACATTCATATCAAACACCTCTGCTCTTGCCAAAAGCCTCCCTTCTCATCAAAGCTTATCTGGCTCATTTCTTTGCTTGATGTCAAGACCCAAATTTGTCAAGTCGTTATAAGCAAAGCAATTTATGTAAAGGTATTTGTAACACCTGCTAAATGTATTGTTCCTCATAACTTGTCAGTTATGAAAGACCTATCAAGCAAAATTTTCACAGAATGCAATAATAAGAACATAAAATTTGGCAAAGATCCTATGCAAATTCTATTTCAAAGCAATTCATTTAACCCTCAAATAGTTTTTTTGGTTTTCGTTTTCCCTATAAAAGTAACTAAACACAGTTTCATGTGTGCATTCACACCGTCACAGTATGTTAAATATTCTTTATATTGGCTTTTTATAGGAAAATAGATGTACCTTTTGGTGTGAAATAATACATAACAACATTTCAGACAGATAGGCAAGAATTTAAGCTTATGCCTTACTTTCAGCACAGGACTCACCTTATTAATTTCAACCACTCTGGAAAAACTCCCAGAAAATGCTAATGTACTGTCAATTGTAAAGATGTGGTGGTTTTGTTCCTTATCTTTTGAAACCTCTAAATTATTTCACCTAAGATACATCTATCTGCTAACAACTTTTATGTATTAGTACTGATTATTATTAGTAGTAGTGAGTTCAATTATTCTTTCCACTCTTTTGACTAGTGAATAGCAAGAGTTTGTCATTATGCCCATTCTTACACAGGGACTGAGGCACTGGGAGTTCAAAACAGTTGTTAACAGCTACCTACAGACAAATAGGAAAGCAACTGAATACAATCTCTGTGTAGAGGCCCAGTTCAATAGCCTGTCCTGTCTGTGAGATAACACTACCTGGCAGACCTTCAAAGTAACATTCCTAGAATCCATCACACCATTTTTTTCAGCTTGAAAGATGTCAGGTGGTTCCCAGACATTCCACTTACAGAATGATTAGTCCAGGAGATTAAGCTCACTCTCCACAAAGTAAAGGTTAGGCACTGATGCACTGTGGGATAGCCCCAGCCAGCAGCTCAGCTCCACACAGCCACTCACTCACTCCCCCCCAGCAGGATGGTGAAGACAATTGGAAGGGTATAACTGTCAAACCTCATGGGCTAAGACAAAGACAGTTTAATAGGTAAAATAAAAGTTGTGCATGCAGGCTAAACAAGGAATTAATTCACTACTTCCCATCGGCAGACTGGTGTTCAGCAACCTCCAGGAAAGCAGGGCTCCATCACACATAAGGCTTACCTGGGAAGACAAACAGTATAGCTCTGAATGCCCCCTGTTTCTCCATCTTCCCCCAGCTTTTATCGCTAAGCATGACATCATATGGTGTGAGATATCCCTTTGGTCATCTGGGGTCAGCTGTCCTGGATGTGTCCCCTCCCAACCCAGTGCACCCCCAGACCACTCGCTGGGGAGCTGGTGTGAGGAGCAGAGAAGGCCTTGACTCTGTGTAAACCCTGCTCAGCAATAACTGTCAACACTCTGTCTATCACAAATCCAAAACACAGCACCATATGAGCTAGTACAAAGAGAATTAACTCTATCCCAGCCAAAACCCACATACTATGTAACTAAATAGGTGACAGTGTTAAAAGTGACCTTTTTGGCCCAGTCAGAAGAAAATCTTTACTGAAATGTTTTAATAATTTCCACATTGGATAGCTAAGAGTCTTTTCATGGATTCAGTGCATTGTAAGGAATAGTGAGGAATTTTAATAAATTTTGAGAAAAAAAAAGGTGGTAATCGTTCAAAACTTTGTTGATAGATCGATATGTATATTTTGCTGTCGAGTCAGACCAACAGCCTGAAATACAGATGCAAACTCTCTCCCCTCAAAGAAACCTGGACTGATCACAAAACCCCAAAACGTAGTTTGGTGGCAACAGGACGTAAAAGATACATTCCTGACACTTAAATAGGTATTGAACATATCATAGCTATTTTTTAAAGGAAGCGGGAAAGTATGAGAAACCTCTACTTTCCTGTCATTCAGCTAAATTTCATGTTCAACTTCCTCAGAGCTTAAAAGATTAAAATTAATTTCATGAATGTACAGGAAACATGTACACTTTATACTCTTAAGTGCTACCATTGTTCCTGCGGTTTTCACTGTACTCCTCATGAGTTGCTCAAAAGCAGAAACTATGAAGAACCAGAAGGGAATAGAATACAATCAACAGAAGGGTCTGTACATGGTGAGGTGAGGTTTAACTGGATACCTTATGAAATAGTTACATAAATTTAAAAAATCAAATTAAAAAGGTTATGTTTATGTTCTGCATTAAATTATGTTTTGTTGTCTAACATATTTGAAGGTGGTCAGGTACTATTGTATTTTTATTTGCATTGTATTGTCTCTTTTATGCTCTTACAGACACCATTGTACAATCTAGCCTTCTGAGGAATCCCCTTAGTTTATGTATTATTATTCCCTACTCCCAAATATCTAGTTCTTATTGCAGCATGTGCATGAATGTCATATGAGTACAAAATAATGAAGGACTATATTCTTATTTGCTATCAAATAAAACAGCTTATATGCTTATTAAAGGGGGGTGGTTTTTTTTTTTCTTTTTAAAAGATTTTCTTTTTCCTCTGCAATGATAGATCTGTAGAACTGTGTAATTTAGAAGAGTTGAACATCTATCAAACTGGGACTAAGCATTATTTTTATTATGTCTATTAGAGTGTAATGTCACTATCATTCTGTATCAATGGAATGATTTTTCATATGTGGAAGAGAGATTAATAGAGGTTCAGTACATGTCTAAAAGTACAGCCAGCCCTCACTTATTTTCTGGAAGGCATTACCCGAATTTTGGAGAGACAGACAAAAGAAACTAAGGCAATACAATGACTTCTATATACTCTATCTATAACAAACAATTGTGTCCACCAATGCTATATTGAATATAATGATAAAACCTTAATTCTGCAAGTTTATCATGTTGACTCTTGCCCTTTTTTTTTTTGTAGAAATGGTCATTTCACAACTTTTAATGCAATTTAAATTTCACTATCCTCGTGAGGTAAAAATTAATGGCTTTATTTTATATAACAGGCTGTTTCAGGAAGTCAAATATTTAAATATATCTACATAGCTACAGATGCAAAAAGAAGCACACTGAAATTTTTCAGAATCATTTTAATTCATTATATTTAACCTTACCAATAGAAAGGTGAGGCTGTGGCATTCCCCTGACTAATTTATCAGTAAAATCTAGGTGTCTAATTCTGAACTACACACTTGTACAATCAAAACAGAAAAATAGGCATTTTCAGATGGTAATTCATTTGAGCTACCTTCCATTTGTATTTTTGAGAAATTGCCTTTTGATGATACTTATTCTTCTTCATTAATAATGAAAGTAGCCCACAGGACTAGTTCAGATTTTGAGATGGTGGACACTTAAGTATTGGTCTGGCTGTTCTTCTAAACAATATTTTCTCTCCCTTTTCAGTCAATGAGATATATAAATTTTACAGATGACAATTAATCCCAGATAACAGTTTTAGAAGTAGCCTCTGTCACTCTTTGGTCTCTATATACTGAGGCTGGATAATTAGCTTAAGCTAAATGCTAATTTTTTAAATGCTAAAATTAGGGTATATTAATTCTATCTAAAGCTGCTTATCTATAAAGTGTTTGCAAGGTTGCAGCTTAATTATACTCACATGGAAACAACAGAGGTCACACTTCTGCACTGTCAAAAGTTATACAGTAAGATGTGTTCCTTTGAAATTCTTTATTCTGATAAAGGAGAAAATCTCACGTGGGTTTCACCCTTTCTACCTGACAAGGTTCCACCCTACTGCTTGCTGAAAAACTGCTAAAGAAAACCAGGATTTTCCAACTGATGTGCTGGAAATGAGGCTCTTAAATTGTCAATGAAGTCTTTAAATAAATAGTTCAATTAAAAAAAAAAGTACAGAAAAAAAGAAGCCATCTCTTAGGGATGTCAATGAGAGTCTCTGGTCTTTCTTTGAAGATAAAGCTACTTGGCTTACTCATAAATAATGTATGACCTCTACAGTGAAAACTAAAAAAGTTACCAGTTCCTTCAGGAACACAGTGCAATAGTCAGTGTGATTTAGTGTATTAGATCATTTTTTTAGCCTTGAAAATGGCAATGTTTCTCTCTATTTGTAGGTAAAAACACTGAATGTGCATCTTATTTGGCTTTTAGAACAGTGCCTCTAAGGAGTAATATCTCTCCTGAGGCGGCAGAATTTAGAGTTTTACATGTGCGTTGGGGATGTGGCTGTGCTGGAATTCACACCAAAACGTGTGCAAATCTTAGTAACAGACGTAACTAGACTTTCAGCAGAGCACCTTTTTCTCTTCAGATCTTTTCAAAGACACCAATTAAAAGACTTGTATTCAGGGACCCTATAGGACAAATTTGAACAAATTGCTGAATTTGTTTCCTGATTTTCTCAAATAATTTTTACTTTCTGTTTGTAAATGAACTCTTTAAAGCAAAGACAATAGTAATTTTTCTATTTATGCTATACATCACTTTTTTCTTCTTCTTCTGTGAATTTGTCTAATATATAATAATAATATATATAGTCTAACTACATTTTGTCTTACCTCTTTTTTTCCTTTTAAACCTCTCAGTGTTATTTTCATGTGAAATCACCTAGTTTTTATATAATGAGAAGTGATATAGATTTGATTATCTGTATCTATTCACCTTCTCTGTGCCACTCATAATTTTTTTTATAGTCTTTTAAGTCTTTTATAGAATCTCAGTTGTGTCTTTTCAAGGTTATAGAGTCCCAGTCTATTTACTCATTCATCATACCGAACCCATTCCATTACTTTGATCATTCTTGTTGCCCTTTTCTGTCATTCTGATTCTACTGTACTTTTTAGGTGGACGGTCTGGGTATGCAAGAGACAGGCAGGCAACAGATTCATAGAAAAATACATTGTTTCTTTTTTGTTCCTAGTCAAGAATGACATTTAGTTTGCCTTTTCTTTTTTTTTTTTACCACTATCAAATACTAAAACAATGTTTTGATACAACACTTTAAGCAAAAACATTACTATTGACCATAAATCAAACAAAAAACACTATAATGTTGTCTATAAATTAGACTGCCAAATGTGTGGATGAGATTAAACTGGACCACAATGCACGTATATACACTTGATATCATTGTTCCAGACTGCTTTTATAGCTAATTGGAAAAAAAAAAAATAAAAAAATAGATTTTGCTGAGGCATGATTGATTTCATCTACTTAGACATAGACTTTATGATAACAAGAACCCTCCCCAGGCTATATCCATTCCTCCCTGTATAGGGAGCACAGTAAGTCTGGACAGTCAACTCTAAAGTAGACATCTGATGTAGTTAGACAGATCAGAAGACAAATCTCATTGAAAAGCTCAGCACCAGAAATGTACTTCTGTTTTTTGTTTTGCTGTTGTTTTTTCCCCTGAAGTTTCTTTTGGACTTCAAACTCTCACTTTACTGAATTTCTAGAAAGCTAGACTGAATTGTTGATTTCTGTAACTAACAATCCAGCAAAATTTCATATTATTTTTTTTAAGGAAGGTAGCATGGTAATATATATATATGTTTGCTTTTTTATCCATAATTTATGAGAAAAAGCACAAGAGTGATAGAATACTGGCAGCAATACAAGAAAAAATATTTCAAATTTCCAATGTCATTTATAACATACTATAGTCATATAAAGTGGGACAAGAAGTATCTAAAAAAAAAAAGAAAAAGAAAACACTCAAAGGCTAAAATAAAAATTAAATATTAAGCAGTCTTTTCAAATGATGGAGCTCACTTTCTTCCCATTATAAGAGTTATATCCTGAAAACACTTTTGATGGAAATCAATTCTGTCTTTCCCTAAATATGATACAGCTTACAGTTTACAAAGCTTATTAGTGATACACAGGACACAGGAAAGTGTTAACCTTGGACCTAAAATTCTTTTCAGCTAAAAGCATATGAAGCAGAAGTAAAGAAGATGGGCTATGTGAAATATTTTAATTAAAATGTATTGCAGACCCTATCTCTCTTGAACATAAACACATTCAACAACTTTGATTAAGGATTTTCTGTGTGAAAATGCCAGCTTTCAGTTTCCTTTATTCTTCATGTGTGCTGTGTTTGGAGGTCAGACAAGAGAATTTAGCACTCGAGTGAAATCACTGCTGCACTGGCAGCTGGAAGGATGTGACAAAGTGCAGTGACATTTACAAATCTTTTGATTGCCAGGAATGATTAGATGCCCTGTTTAGTCAGAAGAGTGTTTATTGTTTCTTTGTACCAACTGTAAAAGAGTCAGTCTTCAGATTATATGTGCTCAGTAGAAAAGGGTACAATAAAGGTGAAGTACCTAGTTTAGAAATATTATAAAGAAATCTAGGGTATTAACTTCTTGGCCTGCTTTTTCATTACTTGAAACCATAAGCAGAGCTTGGAATACCAAGGTGATTACGAAACTGTAAAGTATGTACCAATTTTCTAGCAGTTTGGTTTATCAAATGTCACTCAAAAGAGATCAAACCTCATGGATTAATGATAAAACTTTGTTTAAAGTTTAGCTACTTGTATAGGATTTATTTCTTCATAGCTTAGCCACTTAAGGTGAGGTGTCTGCAATGACTGAGGCTCCTTCCACAGTGAACGGTTTACTCCCTGAAGAATCTGTGCCCTTCCACTGCTTCACACCAGTTGTACAAGACACCCCACTACTTTTCCACGACCTTTGTAAGCCTACTACTATTCAAATTGAATAACTACTTGTTACCCCTATAAACTAAAGTTAAAGTGAATTTAGTCAACAACAATGATTAAAACAAACTAAAGTTAATTTACCTCAAGACAAGCCAGAAAAGTCCTGAGACTTACACTATCAGGTCAATTAAAAATCCGTGGTCTTTCAGGATTCATTGCAAAATTATATTTACCAGACTATCAGAGGTGAGGATGCTATTACACTACTGTATAATTCATATTTTTACTTTGTTATTTTAGAGTCCTTCCCTTGAGCTAATTCCACTATTAAATTGAAGGCTAGGCCATTTTATTGAATTAAGATAAAAATAATTTTAGGTTTTAAAAATGTCTTGGCCAGAAATTAGAGGTAAATCTAATATTTCTGCATTTGAAATTTTTCTTTATTGTTCCTCTGCTATATGACACGAACAACAGTTGGGATTTCAGATTAATCAGACTGATTCTCTATACAGAGGAAATAATTAAATTTGCTTTATATTCCTATTCATATACAATGATTGCATGTGTTACTAAACACACAGAAATAAAAAAGCCATCAATTTACAGTGCAGCTCTATGTCAGTGTTGTTTACTAAGGGTTTAAAATTATTACATACTACAGTTATAAAGAAAGATGTAATAGGTGATTATAAAATTTGATCATTACTTATCAATTGACCTGTTTTAAATTCTATATTTCTTAACAGAAGAAAAAGTTTTGAAGAGTAGTACACTGATTTAGACAGTATCAGTAAATGCAAAATTAATGATAGTCATTTTTTTCTGTTAGCCTTTACTTTATATAATTTTAGAAGTTACCTCTAACTTCCTTTAGTTTACAGTTGACTAATTTGAGTAATTATATGATTTTTAATTTGATTCCACTTCGCCGTTGTCAAGCAATTTGTGTAGCTCTTTATGTGAGTTCGAAAATGTTACATATGAAAACACTATTATTTTATACTGATCTCGATGGGTGTAAAAACTAAGGCATGGCACAGAACAACCAAAAATTTCTTTACTTTTGACATGTTTTGTATACTTTTTCTTAGTCCTCCTAGAAGTTATTTTTTTTAGAGCACTCAACCTGTTATCAGTATTTTGGAAATAATAATTGTGATTTATCGCCAATCCTCTAGGATTTATCAATTAGTTTGTCTTTTTGCTCTTTGCTATTGGGAAATAATCCATGGTAACTAAAATAATACTTTCAAAGGTAACAAAATTTGTCAAATACCAACCTACTGTATTAATTAAATAATTTTGTGAAATTATCAGCAACAGTTTTATACGTCGCACCTTGGAATAGGGCATTAAATTAATCCACCTTCTGCTACTCTGCTCTATTAGTACTCAATTGTTCTGTATTGTATGCAATGGAAACTTGATAGATCTATATCAGGGATTACTGTGTCAATAAAAGAAGTTTGCTTTTAATTGTGGAAAAGTGTATACTTCTAAAAGTCAGACAAGAAATTAATTTAGGAGACTGGTCATAATTAACAAAAAAGTGGGACAACGTAATTCTTACAACAGTGACAGACAAATGCAATGCAACTCCTATTTTGGAAAAGACAGAAGAAGAAAAGAAAGTCCTACAGCAACTAAATTTAAATGTAATTTAATTGAAACTCTGAAAACAATGTACATTTCAGTCTTTCTAGCTTTGTGCACTTAGATCTTTTTTTTTTTTGTAACATCTGAGAAGTTCATCATTGCAGAGGTTCAAAGCCATTTTGTTACAATTTAAGTACAAAGGCTGAGATAATCTGCTATAATTTTGCCAGTGTCTTTGAAAGAGATATCTCATGAGACATTATCTGCACCAATATAAAAGAAAAAAAATTAACAGTGATAAGTATTTTTTCCTTTTTCTTTTTTTTTTTTTTTAAATCAGAAGTACAGGTCTTAAAATAGTCAGGGTATAAATTGCAGGGTTGGGGCTTTTTGTTTGTTTTAATGAATAAATTTCGACAAGTGCACAGGCATTAAGACAGATGACATTCTATTACTTTATTTCTCTGCTTGATAAAACAGTTGACTCAGTGAAGCATTTTGAACCTCCTTAACTTTTTTGCACTTTCCCACTTAATGACAGCTACTTTCTAATGCAGTTAGCCTTACAATAATCTCTTCATATCAATCCTTACGGTCGACTTGGACAAGCTAGGTGCTGTTAGTGTCTGAGCCATAAAAGCCCTTGTCATATAAAGCCAGAATTGTACATCTTAAGTTTGTATTCAGACAGTTAAAACACCAGCTGCTCACTGCTGGAGGCAATATATAGTTTATTTCTCTTTCAATCACGATCCCCAGCGCTTCTTAGGAAGGCAGCCTGAGGAATGATGGCCATTAATATAAATTTGAAGTCAGAGAAAAGATTAACACAGAAAATTTCCATGCTTGTGCCAGCAAACATTGACAAACCCCTGTGATTTAAAATACCTCCCTGACAGTTTTGATTATAATTAAATCACAGACATATGGGAGGCAAATAACTGAATGTCATTTGAGCTGTCTATGTAGCAAAGAGAAGTTTTAGAAGCAAAGAAACAGGGAACTTGTTTCTTACTAAATGTCACTTCTCTTGTTTGCTCCCTGGTCTTTGCTTTAGTAACCGATCCAGCAGTGTAACCAATATTTTATTGCTAATATTTTCCTGATATGAAAAGTTAAGAGATTCTGACTGTTTTCAAAATGATTTATATTTTCTTTGTAGCCCAGAATTATAGTCAATTATATTTTTTGGGAAGATACTCGGGACTTCAGAGAAAATAGGACCTGTTTACCAGATTGGAATACCTTCTGGACTGCTTGCTTGATCAGCGGTTTCTTGAAAAAAATCTGTTACAGGTGTATAAACCAGCAAGGATATGGTCTGATTGCCTTTGTTTATAAAGTATCATTATTGATTCAGTTCTGAGGAGATTTAAAGTATATAGCAATGAATAAGACATCTGTGTTGATCACTATAAAGATTAAAATGAAAGAATCAATATTTGTTTGCAAATTATTGAAGCGTCTATATAATCTGCTATTTTTATTTTCTAGATTACCTTTTATCATCTGTACATGAACCAAATGAGAGACTTTGGTGAATTATTTTGCCTCCAGGGAGCTTTTTCCTGTACTTCAAAATGCACGTGTTAACTCTAAATTATGTTTACCAACAGCTTAAATAGCTACTTAGGATAGACTGTAGCTTAAAATGATTTAATCTTCATTTTTACAAGCATTTAACAACTAAAACTAAATCCCTGACCTTGCCAATAACATAGAAAATCACTCATACATGTATACCTTGTATATCTACTTGAAAAACATGATACTCTGTACTTCCCTCAAAAATATTTGAGATGATGAACTCTAAAGTCTTAGTGATGTGTTTTCTTAAACATCACACATCTGTAGTTCTACTTGGTAATTGGCATGAAATATTTAATACAATAATACTGAAATAAACAAGAAGAATCAATTGAAATGTAAAATACAGACATAAAATAATGTAATTTTATCTTAAAATTATTTAAATTAAACAAATTGGTAGAATAACACCAAAGAAAATTTAAAAAGTTAGAGGAAAAAAAAAAGGGAAATTTTTAACTAGATAACAGTAATGCAAGAAGAGTAGAAGATTCAAATAAGCAGTCTTTGTTATAACTTGGCTGTCTAGGTGATTTACTTTGGGTATGCAGATTATTTGCCTCCACAAATTCAGGACAGTAGGTGTCTGAACACTATCTCTATGATTGTTTAATTTTAGAGTCTTCATTACTTAAAAGCAAATAAAAAGGGTCTCTGGCAAATTATTACAAAAAATGAGAAACTTGTATTATGAAAGAAGATTAAAAACAGATTAAATAATAACAGTCTGTTTAAGAGCCATCTGGACCAGATGAAAGTAGTCAGTGCAATGGTGCAGAAAAAAATGGAGATTTGCTGCCTTGAAGGTGAGCTACAAGGTAGTTCTCACCACTGGCCATGGAAAAATTTAGTTTGTATCAATGACAAAATAGGTTCCAGGTAAAATAAAGGGGAGGCAAGCAAAAAAACCAACCAAACAAACAAACAAACAGACAAAAAAACCAAAACAAAACCAAAAAAACTAAGGAGAGGGTAAGACCATCCCAGAGGATGGAAATGCCTCAAGGACAGATGTAGCTCTAGATTCACTCAAATGGATCCAGAGCTGCCAAATGGGACATTAGAACTGCGGCAAGGAAATGAAGTATGAAAGCTTTCCGAGGAAGATGAACACAATAAAGTCAGATGAACTGTTTAAGGGAAGAAGTAGACAGAACAGTGTGACTTGATTAGTGGTAATTCAGAGATGGAACACTTAGACTGAATTTTCGGACTGCACATGTGCCAAGGGAAAAAGTTTCATTGAGGATAGGAAGGTAATCTTGAGGCTAGATTCTCCCTCTACTACCATTGTAGTCTAAAAGCTGATATCTTTTATTTGAAATGTCATATTTAAGGTATGCTTAGAAATGCTCTTCTGATCTCCATTCATTGATATGAGCGAAGCTGAGAACCAAATATTCTCTGCTTTCGTGTGGGAGGTTAAATTGCTGCATAAGGGAGTGTTTAGCTGGGACAAATCAATTACCATAATTTAGCTTTGAAATAGTTACACCATGCTTTTACCTGTATGTAAAAAAAGGGATCATTAACCTTGAAGTAAGCCTAGAGAAAAAGCAGACACATTGGCAGTTACCACAGAGCACCTGACAAGTTTAAACTCATACTCTAGCTCAGTATAAAAACCTTGCACATATATCCATATTGCTATATTGTTGTTACCAGGTCCAATGCTTACCATTCTTTCAAGATGTCCTTCAGCATGTAGCCCAGACTTATAAAACCTGATAGAACCATAGCTAATGAATTTGACTTATCTGAAAAAAAAAAAAGTAAAAAAAAGTAACTTGTTTTCCTAATCTTCATTTTTATTGTTATCTGAAATTCTTTTTTTAAACCTCATTGTATCAGATGTGCTGTGCTTAGCTTTTGCTTTCTGTGTACTACCCACTAATTTCTATCATCCTACATGTCCAGACACATCACCCAACAATTTGACTGTGACTATTACTGAGGTAACACACATTGTCACATGCATTCCTTCGCAGATTTTTGCCTATTTAATCTCGCACTTAAAGAGGTCAAAGTTTGAGTACGATAAATATAAAAAGATTTTATATCAGACTGTAAGCATAGATAACCCTAAACATGAATAAGCAAACTATTGAGCTGTGTTTGGTGCAGGTGTTTTACTGGTAGGAATAAACCACAAACATTTCTGTTGGTTGGCAGTTTTGAAGGTTGGCATTCTGATGATTCTCTCTAATAATGGAGAAGGCTGGACTCAAACCATATTGCACAAATCAGGAAAAAACATGCTTTTTTGACTTGAGTATGCTTAGAGATTAGCATAATGTAAAAATTACTATTGGAACAAAAGCTCTTTACCTGCTGTGAACATATGTTACATAGAACAATTTAGTGTCTTTGGTGTAGAGCTTGCTCTCATATATGCTACTATTATTCTTTCCAGCTGTTGTTCACAATTGACCTATCTAGTCTTTGTCTAGAAATTGCTTAACCTCTGTGCACCAGAGATGGATCAATGTCAGAGAAGGTGAGATTAACTCCAAAGTATTCTTAAGCATAAAATAAAAATAAATTAAAAAAAAAAAAAGAAAAGAAGAAAATGAACAAAATGAAGAAAAAAGATATTTTATCATTCCTTAACAGTTTGGTAGAAAGGTGTAATTTAACAACTGATCATAGTCTTAGTAGCAGAATAAAGGATCCTCAGGTGATGTGTGTCTCAAAATTAACTTTACTTAACACAGGTATCAAAAAGGCAACTCTAATGACAACTTTTTTCTGACAATGATTACTGAATACGAGCAAAGTGTTAAATCTTCCCTGATCTCACCTGTTGATTTCTTGCACTATATATAGAATGAAAGCACAGGGCTGTGGAGGGCACTACCTCAGAATATTATGCTGAATAATATGCTCTTTCCTTCTTCACCTAAGACAATATATTAAGGGTAGCACTGAAAGGAGTGTGGCTTATATGAAGAAATGCTTCCTCCCCTTCAGACCATAAAAGACTGTATAAATAGCATAAATGGAGGCTCTGGACCTCACTTTCCCCAGTGCAACCAGGTTGTTGTGGAGGAACTGGAGACAGGGTCCTTCTCTTGTTTCTAGCACAAAACAAGGACGAATCAAAAAAGTAAATTCTGACTTATTTTGGGTTTTTCTCTGTTCCTGAAGATATGAACTTTGATATCAACCTGTTGCAGGTTGGAAGGAGAGTAGAATTTATACCTCAAATGTGGCATCATCTGTATGATTTGTGGAAAGGACTAACTATGTCAAGTACCCTCTTTTTCTTTTTCGGAATGCTGCAAAAATTTCTGGCAAGTGCAGACTGTGCCTATTTTTTAAAAATTTTCTGAGATACAGGATTGGGGCTTTATTTTACTGGGTATTTTATTATTATGCCTGTTGAGGTCAATTAAACACGTTTGTGATTAAATATGAAAAAAATAAAATAACGAACAATGCATTGGACAGAGTACTACCACTGTGAGTGGTTCTACAAGGACATTGCATGTATAGCTTTTCCTTTATCTATTAAACAGTCTTTATCTCAAGCCATGAGTTTTCTCATTTTTATCTCCACCCCACCGGGAAGGAGTGAGTGAGCAGCTGTGTGGGACTGAGCTGCCTACCAGGTTTAAAACACAAGACTTAGTAAAATATGTGGAGACCTGAGAAGAAATAGGATATATAAAAGATAGCTGCTTTCTGCAAGACATTTTAAGCTCACAAAACAGTAATTTAAAGTAGTTTCTCAGTGCTTCCCACTGGTAACTTCCTGTTTGGATTGGAGGTCAAATATATATAGCAAAGCATTTATAATAAATAATTCTTAAAAAAAATCCCTATATTAATACTATTAAAAAAGGGAATCATATTTCTGAACATTAATGTTGTAGTTTAATCCCAGCCAGCAACTAGGACCACACAGCCACTCTCTCACTCCCCCTGGTTGGGATGGGGGAGCAAATAAGAAGAGTAAAAGTGAGAAAACTCTGAGTTGAGATAAAGACAGTTTAAGAAGTAAAGCAAAAGCCACATGACAAGCAAAGCAAAACAAGGAATTCATTCACTACTTCCCATAGGCAAGCAGGTATTCAGCCATCTCCAGGAAAGCAGGTCTCCATCACACGTAAGTTACTTGGGAAGAAAAGCACCATCACTCCATACTTGTTCCCCCCTTCCTTCTTCTTCCCCCAGCTCTATATACTGAGCATGACATCACTTAGTATGGAATATCGCTTTAGTCGGTTGGGGGCTGCTGTGTCTCCTCCCAACTCCCTGTGCCCCCCCAGCCTACTCACTGGTGGGGCAGTGCAGGGGGACAGAAAAGACCTTGACTGCTTAGCAACAACCAAAAACACCAGTGCGCTCTCAACACTATTTCCTATCCCAAATCCAAAACACAGCACCATACCAGCTGCTAGTAACAAAGTTAACTCTATCCCAACTGAAACCATGACCATTAAAAAGGCTGTGACTGTTATGCCTGTACATCAACTTCCCACAGCAATGCTTTATAAATCCCCTGTCCTCTGAGCCCTGCAGAAAAACCTATAAATGGAACACCCATGGGGTCCAACTCTCATATTCCTTCCTTACTACAGCACAAGTAAATCTCCTTTTCTTACCTTCAAATCCTGATCAACGTCTCCCTCAAGTATACAGGTAAGTCTAAGTGCATTGGGCTTTCTAGCAGACATTTTAAGAACAAAGTTTGGTCAGAAGTGAGAGGATACGGTCAGATTCATTTGTTTTCCGAAAGCTTTGTGACTTAGTGCCGGCAGATCCCCTCTCTCTAATTTAAATTTATTTTATTCGCTAGGTGATCCCCACATAGTGGCTGTGTATTATACATAACAAACTGGAAAATGCAGGGCATGATTACACAATGACTTCAGGATGCAAATTAAAACATGCACATATTTCTTATAAATACTGCGATATAGTAGCATAAACATACGGAGTGTATTTTCCTGTCTGGCCTGAAAAATCAGGTATCAGCTGAATTTTCCAGATTCATGTATTAGATTAAGTACTTTAAGACTACTACTTTCTGGGCTATATTTCCCTACAGCTTCCTGTGCATATCAGGAGCAATGTCCAAAATTCTTAAGCTGTCTTGAAATTTTTGATATATTTCTGGACCCATGGTTGGTTAGTAATGCCCAGGATAACCTCAAGGCTGAAAGACAGCTTCTTAGTTGGGACTGGTCCATTTTTACATGCTTAAAGTGCAAGGTACATCTTGAGTGTGAACGCTCATTGCCTGTCTCTTCAGCTTTCTTTTCTGTTGTTGCATTAAAAATGGAAGCTAAATAAAACGACTAGGGTCCTTCCTTGTGGGATCTTTAAGATACTTAGAAGAGACATAGGAGCAGATGTGATTTGTATAGATTTTCAGCTCAAAGCGAACATAGACATAATATGTTTACAAGACATAGTTGGGTATCAAGCACAGAATCCTTGAAGGTTTTTTTGATCTCAGAGCATTTTTGTAGGTACGCTGTAAATATATCCATATAGCTTATATGACAAAACATAGTGGTCTCAACACTGCTTTGAAACCATTTTCCACATCCAATTATGCATCCCATAATGCATGGAAAAAGATGTGATATGAGGTATAGCAAGACAAACACGTGGAGTTAGTTAATGTCTGGACTAAAAGAACTTTTCAATTATAAGGAATATTTGTGACATATCTCATAGCTCACAAGCTTTGTTCATGACTCTCAATATTATTACACTCTCTTAGTTTCTGAAACACAATGGTTTTGATCAAGCTGACTGTTGTGAATGATCCCCAAACTGTATATAAGAATTTTGGGAAGTGCTGGCCATTCTAACAATTTGATAATATAGATTTCCAGTGCCTGGACTATTGGCCTAGCACTTTTTGTTTTACTAGCACAATCATAAACTTTGAGCATCCCTGACTGGCTTTTTCACTCCTGCTTCATCTCTTAAAAATTATATACCAGCTGTATGCAGTATGCACCAACAGGGATCAACTTTATAGGCTCTCGTTAAGCTGCTCTAGTGCACAGCAGAATCACCACGGTTTCACTGTCGGTAAAGCCTTATAGTAAGGAGTACATTTTGGTTCTTGAATGCAGTGTACATCTCTGCATTCTTTAATGTTCTGAACCAGAAAATCATGGAAATACTTGTACTTTTCCTGTTTATGGAGAAGTTTAAGACAAGTTGGTCTGTTTTTCAAAGAAAACAAAATGGGATTTGAAGTATGAGCTGTGGCAAATCTGTATCTGTTTATTTTCATTGTAAAAGGGATTTAATTTTTGGGTTAGTTTTTACCTGCTTATTCCATTTTCGTTATCTTTTTCAGGTCATTCTATTTTTCATTTTTCTTAAAAAAAAAGGATCTTGTTCAGGGCTATTCTTTTATATGTCTGTGAGAGAATAAGGTGAAAAACCTAACAAAGTGAATCTTCTTCAGTTCGGAAGAATTCTGAACTGAATTTGTGACAATATTATATTTACTATAAATCTTTCAAAGTATTATCCAAAATATGTTTAGATAACTTTCTTGCTTGAAACTCAGTTTCATTTATATGGAATAAAGGTATTGAAACATTTTTGTAACATATTTGTACCTTTTACTAGACTCAGTGATAAAACTGGAAAAATCTATCAAAATTTTGGTGCTACAAGCTTTTCCTCATGGTTGTCCAGAGAACTTTTAGTATTTCCATCTTCTAAACAGTTGATAAGTTGACTAGACAAGGCTTTGAGGAATGTGTTCTTGACTTCCAAAGATCCCTTCCAACAAAAAGCCATAATGATTCCAAAATAAGATAAGACTAAAGTTTTTCCTTTTTTTATCTATGTCCTTTTCTATCCAGTGGGGATCCTTATTGTTTACCCTTAAAGTTAGCAGGAAGATTGGGGTTAGAAGCAGTGGGGCTGGTATGACTCTAAATATGCTTTGAACTTTGGAACATACTGAAGCAATTGCTGACCTGCAGAGAGTCCAGGCCAAGTCACGCAGCACCTGTTTCAGCCATAATCCAGATACCTCATGTACTTTTGAAACAATATTCTTTCATTATCTACAGATCCATAAGGTGATCTCTGGGTCATCCTGATAGTGACCTCTTGTGTTTTACATGAGTAAATGATCTGTGTGAGCCACCTGAATCCAGACTTTTGTAGAAGATTTACTTATCAGGCTAAATTCAACCTGCCCTCTGTTTACTTTCTTCCTTAATTCTTCACCACTAGCAGAGTTACTTCAGAAGAAGGTGTCCTCCTCATAATTACTTATAATCTGGATGGCGACTCTATTTGGACTTCCCATATCTGGGGAAGGAAGGTATCCAAGCCTGTCACTTCCTCAGAAAAATCTTCTGACCAGTAGGTTCTTGTACAGAAGGTGGATGGTAATATTAACGACACTGAGGCTTGGAGAAGTCCGTCTGTTAATTGTCATATGAACTTACTGTAGGTTTCTGGTTAAATGGCATATTGACGCCCCCAATTCCCACCAGGAAACAGATAGCACTAAGAAATGTAAAATCTGCGTCCTTTTCTGAAACTTAGATACTCTCCAAGTTGGGAATTTATGGGGTACAAGTATCCAGCTTTACTGTATTCACTCTCAGCACTGGCGTTCTCTCCTGCAGGACTGTGGGCAGTCAGTTCTCCCATACACATTTTGTCTGCTTAGAGTAAAGAATCTCTAAGTGGCTGAATTATAGGACATGTATATGCAGTGCCTAGAACAGTGATACTAATTAGGCAGCATGGTGATACAAATATATAGCAATGGACCTTAAAAGATTGATTAATTATGCATAGGGCTACTCCAAAGAGTAAGTATTATACATCATACCGAAAGTTCTTTTATTTGTTAAAAACGTTAGCCACAAGGATTATATCTTACATAATTATGAAATAAATCTTTCAGTGAAATAAATACTTGTTCTAAATTTTCTTTCCCCAGGTCAAGGTAAAATCTGATCTGAACAGCTGTATTCATTGTTGTGTGCATTTATCAATGAACAATTATGTATGATCCTTTTAATGTTCTCAAGGGCAAGAGACTTCTAAATTCATATTTCTTATGAAAGCAGTTGTGTCATGAATATTAAAGCAAATAAATATTCATCAGTGACTTCAGAACTGCATTCTTTTAAGTTTGTGCACTTTTGTCGTTCCTCTAATAGATATACAATACCTTCATGGAATTACTGGGAATACTGATGGATAATTCATGGGTACAGAAGACAGCTACTCTTTGTATATACTTCTAGAGATTTCAAGGAATAGTTAAAAAAAAAAGAAAACCACCACACCTTAAGTGAAGACCAGAAAAAAAGTTTGTCCTAAACTCCAAAGGCAGTTACCGTCATCTTGCTTCTAGAAGCAGGAGGTTACAAAAGGCTCCCTTGTGTCCCTTCTGAGAAAAACTGGGAACTGGGACTTAGATCTATATTAATAGACATCTGCTTCATTTAGCTGGCTTTTGCTCACTAGGTTGACCTCAGAAAATTATTTCATTGACTCTGCCTTAGGGGGTCTGCTACACTGCCATTTCAATCAAATACATGCTCCAAAGGGCACATATGCACTGATAAACCAAAAGACAAACATCTGAGAAAAAGCTTTCATGAAACATCATGAAATCATTAAAAGGTGATTATTTTGAATATGTAAATAAATAATGGATTCACAGTGGAAGGTGTTGATACTTAAACTGCAATAAGTCAGTAGGGGTGAAATGTTGTCTACTTTTTCTAGACATAACTATGCAATTAATATTTCAAGGAAAAGTAATTTCTGAAGAGCCTTCAACATTTTTCACTTTATTGCAAAGAAGAAATACGTATGTGAGTTTCTAACACTTGAATTTGGTAGAGACATACATTCTGATGTATATTTAACATTTAATACATAGGTCAAATTTTCATGCAGGTATAATGAAACTGCCCAAGTATTGATACTTATGGGCTATTCATGTATCCAGAGATAAAGATAATTCCAGGTCAGAAGTTATCATTTGACCCAATGGTTATTCAGCTTGACATTGTGATTAATGGGATTTACACAAAGGGGTGGTTCATTGCTGCTTCTGATAAATCCTATTATGTTCACTTGTCACTAGCCAAGTATTGAAATAAATGGCTGATGATGTACAATTCAGATAGGGAATGTGTGATCAAAGAAACGTAGCTGAGAAAGAAAAAGAAAATAACTCGAGTACATATACCTTGAAATCCCTATTATCACAAGTTATATAGTATCCATATACATTATAACTAAATAAGACTATAAAATTCATGTGGGATGGCAAAAAAGATATATGTATTAAGATAAAAAGATAAAAACCCTTCGATCCTTTGTTTTCCATGTTCTAAGGTGAGGACATGGGCTACTGAACAGGAAGACAGCAATGTCATTCATACGCACAAGGCTGTTGCTGAGATCCTTCTATTATTCATTTCAGGGCATAATTTCTTCTCTAAATTGATTGCTATACAGAGTTCAAAAGATATAACCTACCCTTAAGTAGCTATTCCTCTT
The DNA here is from genome assembly GCA_002844005.1 of Limosa lapponica baueri. Classification (NCBI taxonomy): domain Eukaryota; kingdom Metazoa; phylum Chordata; class Aves; order Charadriiformes; family Scolopacidae; genus Limosa; species Limosa lapponica. The sequence goes on from KZ505701.1 coordinate 949,969, forward strand.
TGCAGTTCAGTAATCTATAGGATATAGCAATTTTTAATGAATGAGACAAGTCAGATGAACTAGGATACAGAAAGAAATAACAGGAATCAAAGACAAAGAAAGTTTTAAATTTATGAGAATAGTCAGGTGAGTTAGTAAAACAATTAATAAAAAGTTTGTTCCTAACACATTTATCAGCCTGGGGCTACTGCTGTCTGCTTGTAAAGGCTAGAAACGTGGCAGTATCTGTTGAAATGAGGTTCACTCTTGTTCCCTCAAAACTGTTTCATCTCTGACCTATAGATTATTATAATTTTCTTTCCTGGGTTGAGACAGGCATGGGGCATTTTATACAGAAAATATTTAATGTAGCAGTAGCCAATTCCTGTGTTCTCCAGAAAAATGTACGAGGCTATCTATAAGTGCCTCAAAGGCTGATTCAACACGTAGGCTATGAGTAGGAACATGCTGCTTTTCTTAATAGTCTGAGTTTGATATGACTAAATAATCTCACTCTATTAGTAGGTAACATCTAAAAACATTTTGAATAGAAGACATTACATACATGATTCAAGAGAAAATTTGGATGAAATGCAATGGGCCTTACTAAAGATAGATCATGGTAGATTATCATGTTATCCCTGTTTTGTATGCATGACATAAGAAGCATAAGAAATGCTTCTGCAAAGCATTTGTTAATCAGTTATAAGAAGGTAATTAGTCAGACTTAAGGATACTATATTTCTTACGTATATTCCTGCTTTTTTGTGTGCTGAGAAGTCATTACTGGAAATTACTGCAGGAAAGAAAGGCCTGTGTAGGCCATCAAATACAGGACACTGTTTCACATCAGTGTTAAGGAGTTGTGAAAAGGCAAGATAAATGGTGCTAGAAATACATTTTCAGTGAAGTTATTGTTAGTACCATTGCAGAAGGTCCTGACAGTTTAGAATACTTTATGTAATTCTGAATTTGGGTTTTCACATTATTAGTTACATATTAACACATTAAATTGTGGGCACAACCTACTGATGGTAAGTCAGTATGGACATAGTTACAGAAATCACATTTGGGGTGGAAAGTATGGGCATCACAAGTACCAAGAACAGTGACAGTGCTGTTCCACGTGTTACATGTTGAGACAATGATAAGTTCTGAGATAAAGTTCTTACACAGAAATCTGAAACAGGGAAGGATGCTTCTTGAATTAAAAGGACAATGTCCCAGCTTGCACAAAATGGAAAGTTCCTTGAGAAGAGGACAAAACAAGACTGGCAAAATGTTATGAGTCTGTGATGAGATCCACCAAAGCTTAAAATTGCTGTAGCAGAATGGGTGTAAGCATTTGGAAAAAATTTAAAATGTCACATACTTTTTAAGCAAACTTAATCCAAGAGTCAGAAGTTACACAATGCCAGTATTTTGGCTCTCAACATGGTTATATACTTAATAGCATCTCTTATTAAACATGATGTATCTTAAAGCGTTATCATCTTGTGCTGCTACTGCCTTGGAAGAGAATAAAAGCTTTATACTCAATTTCTCTAGCAAAAATACTCCCTGAAAGGATATCACAGACATCTGATGAGATACCAGTAGGGCATATAGGGATAAGGGGGTAAAAAACCCCACATGCACCAAGTATCAATGGTAATGACAAAACCTGTAGATTCTACCTGGGCATGATGAGTTGAGGCTATAAATGAAAAGATTTCTATCCAACAGTGAGGGTCTGTGACAATATTTTACTAAGTTTTGGAAAGGTATAATCTCAACCACTTTTATAAAAAAATTGTTTCTAAAAGGGATCACCTGGCCTGTTTGTCACAGTAGAGACACAAATCTAGAGGTTGCATTGTATAGCTCTTCAGTAAAAGATTATTCCTGTCACAATTTTAGACTATGTTATATATTTATAGGAAAATGTGCTTTATCTACTTTTTCAGTAATTTTGCTTTTAATACAACTATATGAATACTTGCTTTGCTTCTTTGAAGGTAAAGAAATTCTTTTAGCAGGCTTTCATCTCTGTTTCTTATGCAGTCATTACATGAATTATGCAGAAGTAATTTTTTTTGTGTGATATCTTAACAAAAATGAGTTTGTTCAACTGTAGTAACAACACAGTGCTGGCAGTCAGTAATTTCATGAGAGCCTTTTATTGCTATCAGAGGAAAGACAAGTGGATAATCGGTACCCCAAGGGAAATATGAGTGCTATAATTCAATTCCTAAGTGACCTGGCAATTAATAACCAATAATGATGAGGGTCAAAGAGCAAAAGGATGAGATATGTTGTAAATTATTTCAGGAAGGAGACTGTGTGAAAAAGGGGACAATTCTCAGGAATCTTGGAGACCAATGGAAAATTATTTAATACACCTATATCTCTAGGTGAACTATTCTGTATGAAAGAAAATAAGAAAGATAGTCTTTATCCTCTTATGATAATTAAGTGATTAAATAAATAATGTTAAATAATTTTCTCATAGCTGAAGCATGCAAAACTCATCAGTTTGAGCAAAGTAGTGTTCTCAAACATCTACATGTGTGCAAAGCATGGCATGCCTTAGTGATACTGCTATGAAATAAAACATATTATCATACAATTTAATAGGTGGTAAAGGAAAAAGACAATGAAAAATCTCTATGAGAACGTAAGTATAGAATAGTATAGTGTAACATCACAATTCTAAGAAGGGATAACTTGAGCTAATACTGGGGAAATAGATGTTCCTACTCATCTTTTTTTTTTACTGTTATCCCTGGATTTTTTTTTCCTATTGCTTTTTAAGCTAAATCTTAAGTATGTAATCATAAGATATAACACTTGTCTCATTACTGGGCCCAGCCTGGCACTCAGATATTCAGATACAGCCTTAGCTGAAAATAGATGATACATATGGAAAATGTGTGGAAATGCAATCTCATGAATGCCTTAAAAAATCCTGAAGTACATTTCAAGTAACTGTGTTAGTGTGTGCACATACTCACAACAGTTTTTTTATATTCCTAATAAAGTTGGATATAGTGACTTGCAAACAAAATGTGAATACTGTGAATATTTTTTTTCTGTGACTATACCCTTTTTGTGTATTGACAAATCACAATGACAACAAAGACTTTAGGTTAGCTGGTTCTGGTGGTTTAAATCAGCAAAATGTAGCTGTCGATAGTTTCTTCATCTACAGCTGTTCTTTCTGCCTCGTATGCATTTGTCTATTCAAGTGAAAATTTTCAGAGCTTTTGGAACTATACAAAATGAGTAGAGAATAACCTCAGTGTCCTCTCCATTCATGCTCTTAGTATAAAATCAGGTTGCAATTCTACATCTGTGTGTGAACAATTGCTGTAGCATAATAGAAGCTCTGTTTGCCTATAGGGCACAGCACTACCAAGATTTAATTCATTACTTTGTAAAACACTTTATAACACCCAATGTCTGAAAAGCCACATGAACAATTTAATTTTATCATTGTGAATGTGAAAGAAGAATAGACAATTCCAGGTATGTTAGCTTTCTTCCATATTCTTGTCATTGCAGAAATTTAGAAGTACCGGATTAAAGTAGCAGGACAGAAATCAAATGCTAATTGAGAACAGCCACCACTTTTTTAAAAAGTAAAATTAACAATGACAGAACTCAAATCTTGCTCATGCTCAAAACATTTCCCATGTCGACAAAGTTCCAAGTACTGCTCCTGAGGTCAAATTCCCTGATTGTCCACATTGATTTTCCTTAATCTTCCTCCTATGCTGTCTTGAGAACATGCCAAGTAGCACTTCAAGGGGAGAATTCTCAGACCCATTTGGACCCTTACAGATGTCTTCAGGCATTTCTATACTCCATCTGGGTGATAATCACATCTGAACCTCCTATCTTAGCAATGTTTGAGGTGTCATCCATTAAGAAATCTCATACTCTTTCTTCCAGAGTATTTATAGTTTTATCATCATGACAAGACTGTTATCATCAGGCACCTTAGCAAATAGTTCACTGACTGGGTATTCCAGCAAAGGTATAGAACAAATATCAGAGAAATATTTACATAAAAAATAGAAGAAAGAGGCTGTGAGGTGTTTCAGAAATTACTCAGCAGGAAGGGCATTGCAGCTTGTGATTATTCCCAATCACACCCAGAAGGAAATCAGATAAACTTTACCTAGTGAACTACTGAGGAAGAAAAAGTATTTTGGACTCTTATGTCAAGGACACTTCTAGAAAGGGGTGAAATATCTGGCACATCCTATGAATGTCTCTTCTTAGTACAGACATATGACCAGTTCAGTGGTTCAAGCTGAATTTGCCTTAAAACTGTGTGTGAGAGAGCACATCATTCTAGTTAAGTATGCTACTTGAGCAAGCTCAACAAGATACGCGTATGTCTTTTCACAGACTTGCCATTCTAGAGACTCATGAGGAGCTCACCATCTTTTAGAAGAGTATCAGTCAATGGCAGATTGAATCTACTGGACCACACATAGCTGATTTTTCGTTTCTGTTCTGTCTTTAGGAAGGTAGCTTAAAGACTTCAGAAAGACTGTGGCAAATAAATAGTTATTTTTAATGACCATATGAGCTAATAGTCCATCATTAAGCCTGAAGACCTGCAGTTGTAGGGTTTAGCTGTTGGACATGTTTTTGCAATCACATATGGCAGCTACAGCAGCATTCTTGCTTCTCAGCTATCTTGAAGGACTAAGTCAAAGTATGGCCTGTGTTTATTCTTGCTTTTCTTGAGTACTGTCAAGAACGATAGCCTGAGCAGAACTTTTAAGTCCATGTAATCTTTAAGATTTCAAAGGATCCCAAACAGTGTCAGTAAACAGGAATTTCTTGTTTCTTAGCATTTTGGAACAGACCTAACATACCTACTAAAAGCATATGCCAAAAAGAAGGTATAGGTGGTTTGAGATACACAACACATAAGCAGTGTGTGTCAGGCTACACAGATATTGGCATGTGCTGCTGTCCTTCTGGAGCTTAATGAATTTGCTTTTCCAGTCTCAAACTCTTTGGTTATGGCCTCCTTTTCTCCTCAACCTTTTTCAAATCTGCAAGTTGCATTTTTTTTCAGCGTGCTGCCATGGAGTTTCTTGGGGTCAATGGTTGGGGGTTTTACTTAGGGCAGTATGGGACAGTGCAGGCATTGCATGGGTCAGGCAATTTGAAGAGCTTCTGGCATAGACGTTGCTTCAGAGTGCACTCATATAGTACACAGCATGGCTTGATAATTGCTCCAAACCACAACAGTCTTGTGCACCAATTGTACAAATCAGTGTAAAAGATGGGAAAGGACAGTCAAAGGCTACAGAATCTGTTAATTATAGAAGTCCATCAGCATTTCTGTAGTTGTGACCTATCACTGTCATTGGATTATACAAATAATTTGCAATGAGTAAACTGGGTACTGAATACATTAAGCCAATAATTGCATATAATTGCAGTAATTTTATATTAATAACCTAAATGGTAGATAGTTATCCTGAAAAACATGGGGGAAAATAAACTGTAAAGTCCAGCCCTGTTCTCTCCTTATATGGTAATGTGATGTATGTGCTAATAATTGCTCTGCAGCTTTTGATCACTACACTGTATTGTTAACTAGCCACTGGGATTGCACTAGGACTGAAAAAATTAAAACCCTGTGCACTGAATGAATATAATAGACTGCTCTGTGTGTAAATTATGTTTATTTGGCTGCAGCCAGCAAGATAAAATGCTTAATCTAAAAAACTAATAATCACAAAACAGAAATTCATCACTACATCTCATTTCTGTGGTACATGTTACAAATTAAAAAATAAACACCAGAGAAAACTATATATAAAAAATCCCAGAGGCTTTTAAACTATTCAAAATGGATCATAATTTAACAGCTGAACAACTGTAATATTACTTTATTGATGGATTGTGCTCACAAGTTGTGACTGTGCAGATAAATTATATTTTTAAAAAAATCAGAAGGAAATGATGGAAATATTTATATTTTTTATAATGGTACTATTAAAATTCAATTCTTAAGCTTTATAATTTTGTGTTTGTCTATCAGGAAAAAGTGTCACACCACAAATAAACAGTGACTAGTCATCTTCAACTGATGCAGAACTTCATTCTGCTTTAACTGAAATTAGAAGCAAAATTTTATATACTTAACAGAGAAAGTATTGTTTCCGTTGGATGGAAATATGTTGCATTTAAAATAAAATTTAAATTTTAGAATACAAAGTTTCTACTTTTTAATATCATAGAATCATAGAATAGAATCACAGCATCATAGAATAGTTTAAGTTGGAAAGATCCTTTATGATTATCAAGTCCAACCATTAAACTCACACTGCCAAGTCCACCACTAAACCATGCCCCTCAGCATCACATTTACACATCTTTTAAATACCTCCAGGGATGGTGAACCCACTGCTTCCTTGGGCACCCTGTTTCAGTGCTTGATAACCTTTCCAGTAAAGAATTTTTTCCTAATATCCAGTCTAAACCTCCCCTGGTGCAACTTGAGGCCATTTATTCTTATCCTTTCTCTTGTTACTTGGAAGAAGAGATAGACACCTACCTTGCTACAACCTCCTTTCAGGTAGTTGTAGAGAGCAATAAGGTCTCCCCTCAGCCTCCTTCTCTCCAGGCTAAAAAATCGAAGCTCCCTCAGCCGCTCCTTATAGGACTTGTTCTCCAGACCCCTCACTAGCTTCTCTGTCCTTCTCTGGACACGCCCCAGCACCTCAATGTCTTTCCTGTAGTAAGGGGCCCAAAACTGGACACAGTGTTCAAGGTGCAGCCTCACCAGTGCTGAGTACAGGTGGACGATCACTTCCCTAGTCCTTTTGGCCACAGTATTTCTGATACATGTCAGGATACTCTTGGCCTTCTTGGCCAATATTCAGCCAGCACATCATAAGCTGTGAGAGAAAAAACATGGATGATTCTATAAATACAGATATAAGGAAAATGAATATTCAGTTTAAAGTTAATTACTCACTTATGTAGACTCTCATTTTGATGAATAAAACAATCTTTAGTTGCTGAATTAAACTATTGTGGTCTAAGAGTACATTAAATTTGAAGACTGCTTTCCCAGATCCAATTTATTTGCCTTGGGCATCTTGCTGCAGCCAAACTGAAAAACAGACCATGCAGAGGGTACACAATTACATTATTGTCTAGTTGTATTCAATAGAAAATACAGTCTATCAACTTCCTGATGAAAGCTAAAATGTGTATTGATCTAATAAAATTATTTGGTAAGATAACTTACAAAATCTTCCACTCTGGCAAATATTGATGCCTTTATAACTGATCCAAGAATAGGAAGCAATACCACTTTTCAAATTAGGTTTTCTTTAGGAAATCTGAATTCCTTTTTTTATTTACTGAAAACATTGTCAACTTGCTCAATGCATTCCTTGCACTCCAAATCAGGATATCCACCAAGTAGAATGATAAAAACATAGTCTTCAGAGGTCTTTTGAAGTTTCCCTTCTCCTTGGAAAGAAATGAGAAAAAAAATCTTTTTCCACCAAGTGAGTTTTTCCCTAAAATCCAGATTTTTAACTTAGAAAATAAATAGCAATTTGGGACAGAGTGAGACCATGAAAAGAACTACAAATTTAATAGTTGTACTTCTTAGTGTCAGTTAAGACCAATCCTACAAACATTGACATCCTTGATGTTACATATGGGATTAGCCATGTTAGCTTTGATGTTATAAGTCATGAATAAGGAATAATAAAATGCTTAAATAAATGCAGTCTGCAATTCTTTTGTTATGGAGCCTCTAGCTCAGAATCTTGTTCATGCCTATAAGCAAAAGAGTACCACAGCAATGACAAAAAAATCCAATTTAACGTAATTTACAGGTGACTAGGGAGACTCACAATTGATGGTCAAGCAGAAATTTAAAAGAATTAAAGCTATGTTGTGCCTAAGCCTATTATACCTGACACATTCTGAACTGGATGCAAAAAAACTGTAAATCTTGCTTGTGGATACATTACTAGCATTGAAATAGACAATTAAAATGTCCATAAGTGTTTATCAGTTTCCAGATATATAAGCAGTCAGTAAAAAATAAACCAAGGTCTTTTCACATCATGGAAGACAATATAATATCAAATGATCAGGCACTCAGCTTTTTTCATGCCAGAAATGACCAATAAATCAGACTTCAGAAAATCTCTCTCAGTTTCCAGTTGTCATGCTAGCAGCAGCTTAAAAATTATCATATCTATAAAGGATGGGAAGTAAGCTTCATTTTGCTCTCAGTTCTACTCATGCTTTTTACATTAGGCAGTTATTGGGTTAAAAAAAAAAAAAAAACAAACATCCAAACCAGAATTAATCTGGGAAAAGAACATATCTCACTTTTGATGTTTCTCCTTAAAACTTTTCCTCATTAAAATAATTTTTTTAAAAATCAAGTTTCTGCTCTTCTTTAAAACAGATGAAAGCGAATCAACTGTTTTCCATTCATGATTATAACTAGCTACAGGTAGAAAATCTGTTTGCTCTTTTAAAACTACATACTTGCTCAGAAATGAGTTCACACTAGCAGAATTAAAAAATAAGTAAAAATCTGAGCCTTTCAACTTTACTAGGAATATTTTGTATATCCATTCCTGAAGAACATAACCATTACATGTGAATTTGAATATGTGGAACATGTATGTGTCTACTCTGAACATTTGAAGCTAACAAGAATTCATGCCCTTTTCGTTGGACTCCATAGAGATTTAAGCTAACTAAAAAAGTAATACTATGAGAACTATTTCAATAAATGAATATCTGGATGTGAGTCCAGGGAGTAAGGAGTAGCATGGTAGTAGTAAACCTTTTCTATTTACCATATTCAAAATACACTTTACTTGAATTTCATCTTAGCAAAATATGCTGTATTTCTTTAAAGTGATGGAGAGAATACTGTAATCATTACCAAGGACATTACAATCATCCATGCCCAATCATGTATGGATGCAAATGCTATTTAAAGAGTTGGAAATGCCAGAAGATAATTTGTTCAGTTATCATTTACTAAAATGGTGAATTTCTCTACTGAAATAGCCCAATTATAACCACCTGGTTTTATTCACCATCTGCTTCCAAACAAGTTGCCAAGCTAAGGACACTTACGTGTAAAATGCTCCATCAGAATAGAAGACTGTTATACAATGGATTACAATAATCCTGATTTAGAATAGAGATCAAAGTCTGTATTTTGTTGTCTGAGAAAATACTTGTATTTTTCTTGTCATGTATTGTGAATCAAGTAAAAGCAACAATAAGAAAATGGAGTTTCAATTGTTTCTCCAAAATGAATCATAATCCAGATAGCTGTTTTTCTAAATTGTGACTGGAAATTGGCCTATATGGAAATTTGGTGAAAGATGGTGCTTTATAAATTTGTCCTTTAGTGTTTTATATATAATTTGAAGAAACAATTCAAATTAATCTTTTTTACACTATTAGATGTAACCAATTATGAATTACAGCTGTGTATTAAATCAGGAAATGAATTTATAGAAATCGTCTTTAGACGTTAAATGTGACAGAAAACCAAAAATCATCATAATTGCTCCATATGAAACTTACTTTTCTACTGGTGTGTATACTTAGATGCTCCATATGAAACTTTTCTGCTTGTGTGTATACTTAGATATGAATACCTTTATATTGAATCTAGGCATTTGTTTTTCATGAAATACATATAGTATTGTTTACAAGTCTCCATTCAAGAAAGTCAAATGTATAGGCCTTTTTACATCTGTTCAGTACCGCCTATTATTTGTATCTTAACCCAATTATTGATGCTTTGCCTATCCCAGAATGTAAGTACATGAACAAAAGTGCAATGTAGTTGAATTACTCTGCTGGAAATGCTTAGGCCAGGCTGAAAATACTTGCTGGCCCATATAATTTCACTCATATAAAGAAAAAAAATAGGGCAAGTGACGGTTTGGAAAATTGCAGGCTGTGAGTTTTGTTGCAGGAGGTTAGAGCTGTATAGAAAATTAAATGTAAAATCATTGAATAGAGAGCTGGGGAGAGATAAGTTTGAATCATAGTTAGTTGTTGGAAGCTTTAAGCCCAAAAATGTCATCAGTGGTTCTTCTGTCCACAGTTACAGTGATCATTCAAGCCAAATTCCTATATGCCACACATTTTTGCTGTAATACCTTAAACTCTTCCTGTTGAATATTTTTTCTCACAAGAAAATCCACTTTCAGATTATGTAGTTCTGATTTTGTACTTTTATATTAAAAGTTAAGTTAGCTATATTGGTCCACAATCCACCACATCACTAATAGTTCCCTTTGAGCTGCATCCCTTTGAGCGATCAGGTTTGTCAAGCAGGACCTGCCCCTCATGAACCTGTGCTGGCTGGGCCTGATCACCTGAGCGTCCTTCATGCGCTGCATAATGGCACCCAGGGTGATCTGTTCCATGACCTTCCCAGGAATCAAGGTCAGACTGATAGGCCTGGAGTTCCCAGGATCATCCTTCCGGCCCTTCTTGTGGATGGGCATCACATTTGCTAGATGCCAGTTGGCTGGGACCTCCCCAGTTTGCCAGGACTGCTGGTATATGACGGAGAGTGGCTCCACAAGCACTTCTGCCAGCTCCTTCAGTACCCTCGGGTGAATCCCATCCGGGCCCATAGACTTGTTTGTGTCTAGGTTTTGGAGCAAGTCCCTCACCACCTCCCTTTGGATTACGGGGGCTTCATTCTGCTCCCCGCCCCTAACTGCTAGTTCAGGGGTCTGGGTACTCGGGGGACACCCTACTCCACTACTAAAGACTGAGACAGAGAAGGCATTCAGTACCTCAGTCTTCTCCTAAACCTTTGTCACCATGTTACCTCCCATATCCAATAGAGAATCGAGGCTCTCCCGAGTCCTCCTTTTGCTATTAATATATTTATAGAAATTCTTTTTATTTTTAACATCCAGGGCCAGGTACAGCTCTAGCTGGGCTTTGGCCTTTCTAATCTTTTCCCTGCATAACTTCACTACACCTTTATAATCTTCCTGAGTGGCCTGCCCCTTTTTCCAAAGGCCATAAACTCTCCTTTTTTCCCTGAGCTGTGACCTTATCTCTTTGTTCAGCCAGGCGGGTCTTTTCCCCAGACGGCTTGCTTTACTGCGCACAGGGACGACCTGCTCCTGCACTTTTAAGACTTCCTCCCTGAAAAACATCCAGCCTTCCTGGACTCCTTTGCCCTTCAGGGATGCCTCCCAAGGGACCCTGTCAAGCAGACTCTTGAAAAGACCAGTCTGCCCTCCGGAAGTCTATGATGGCAGTCCTGTCCTGCTGACTCCCCTTCTCGCTTCCCTGAGAATCAAAAACTCTATCATTTCATGATCGCTGTACCCCAGACAGCCTCCAACCGTTACATCCCCCACAAGTCCTTCTCTGTTTACAAACAGCAAATCTTGTAGTGCTCGTTCCCTACTTGGTTGCCTCACCAGCTGTGTCAGGAAGTTATCCCCGACACACTCCAGGAACCTTCTAGACTGTTCCCTCTCAGCTGTATTCTGTGCCCAGTTGATATCTGGTAGGTTGAAGTCTCCCACCAGGACAAGGGCAAGCGATCCTGAGACCTCTGCTAGCTGCTTATAGAACATTTTGTCAACCTCTACATCCTGGTTGGGTGATCTGTAGCAGATTCCCACCACGATATCACGATGTTTCTGCTTCGACCAACAGAACACATGCCTTTAGCCTCTCCAGAAAAGCTGGAGATGTTTTATAGTGATAAGGAAAGCATAATTGTCTGTCTTGATAGGGAGAAAATAGTGACCATTTTTATTTTCTTATTTATTAAAAGAAAAAAAAAAGAAAAAAATAATATATGAAGCCAGGCAGCCAATGATTTGGCCTTTCAGCTCAGCTGAGAAGATGGCAAGCATATCACAGTCAAAAATACAGAAAAGGGAGAAAGGGGGTGGCTGCAGAAATAAGAAGGATCTTGGCATTTCCAATGCACTTGGGTTCACGTTAGGTAGCAGTCAGTAGGACACATCAGAATATTTTTTTTTTCATAGCCAGGCAACACCTACGCTCTCTGTTGAGATCATAAGGCTGTTGATGACTCAAAGTTTATTCACAATGAACCTACTAGATAATGTTGATTCAGTTCCATCGCTGCTCCTTCAGCACCTTTGTTACCCCATCCTTTTGCAGCCCACATATCACTGCTTCTATAAGAGTGGTCACTGCATGTCCAGCAGCTCCCAAATTACCTTTCTTGTTAGGAAAATGGAAGCCTGACTGCTCTTGACTGATGTCAGTTTGCCAATGGGTCACCTGCTATGATCAAAACCAAAACAGTAACTGGTAGCTTATCAGCATCTCTCCATCTTCCCCATTTTAAACCATAAAAGGCTCCAGATGAATTTGATCTGTTTTGATATCCATTTTGCACTGTGCATTTTGTTTTTAATAGAGCCTTATATGGTTCATTTCTCACTGTAGAAGTGTAATCATATTTTTTGGCCCTTCAGAGTAAGGTAGTATCAATAACACAAAGACCAGAGCTGGAAAAACAAACTTCAGAGCTGCCAAATGGAGTTTTTGGATCCCAAAGGCTGCAGGGCTGGGATTTAAAATACAGCTGAATATGGATTCACAGCCACAGGCAGAAGCTTCAGGCCAGTGGCTGCCAGAAGCTGCACTGCGAGATTTCAGTGACATCAGGGGAAAGAAGGAAATGGAAAAAAAAATGATAGGGACACTTTTTAATGACTCGCATCTGCTATCTATGAAATTTCCCAGTGCAGGCAAATTGCTGTCAAAAATTTACATAAAATATTCAGCCAGGATATCTCTCATGATTTTGCACTTCTGGTTCACACAGACGAGTGAACTAGCCTCAGCTGGCACAGGTAGTGGCCATGGCTTTACTTGGAGTTCTTCTCACATTCTTTTTTATGTGTCCACTTTGCTTCTGTAAATACCAAGCTAGAATTAGACTCCAAGAACAGAAGAGTGATTTAAGTCCATTCCTCCACGACAAACTTTTTCTCTGGCCATCTGGCATCTCCTGAGGTGGTAACTAAAGATGTTCTGGTGATAGATGAGGCTGTATTTGTGAACTTTATGAGCCATGGTAATAAGAATATAAGTGCTCTGCCAAGTAACAATGGCACAATGGCTCCATTAATCTTGTCTGGCCCAGCACCATGAATGTACAGATCTGTCCGCCTGTTACACTCTAGGAAGGAGATGTGAACTGGGACACCATGCATTTTACTAGGCCAGTTGGCAGTGGTGGTAGCTATCCATAGAGACAAGACAATAAAATGGTGGAGTACCTTTCAGTTGCTGAAGCATGCGTGTTGGGGAATCTGGATATGTAGATGTGTGTGTCATCAGTATGGTCAAAACAGCTCTGAGATTCACTCGGGCAAAGCCTGCTATGATACCACATACCTCTACTAAAAGGTAACATGGACCAAGAACAGGAGATGTTACTTTCCAAACAATTTTTCAGTCCTTGAACTATCAACGGAGCAATGGAAATTGAGGGTTGCAAGCTTCTAAATGCAACATTTAAGTCTTCTTCTTGACAGCCACTGTTATTGTTGTACTGGTCATTTTCCATTTCCTCATTCACAGGATGTAATTTTTCTTATCCTGCAGTTTTAATTCTGCTTACAGTTTCCCCATATTTTGTGTAGTGACCTTGTGCTATGAGGCATCATTATTCTAATAGACCAGATGCTGGAGAAAAAGTGTAGTAGTTCAGTTTCATTTTCACTTTTTTTTTTCTTTCTTAACAAGTATAGGCTAGCCAGTTTGGGCCACTATAAATTAATCTGCATCTGTGCCCCTGGCTCTGAATATATAAATTCAGGCATAGTGCAGAGATTCCTCTTACAGCAGTGCCACTGGTAGGTGTTGCTTGTTGCTACTGCTGCTGACATGGTTGCTCAAGGCAGAAGATAAAACCATTGTACTGCCATTACTGTGCTGCAACGGAGCTGTGGATTAGTTCTGCTTTGGGGTAGGCACTTATTTTACAGGGGTTGGTCTGAGAATCAGGCCAGCCAAAGGACACTCAAAATGGTGATATAAAATGTCTGTCATACCAAATCCCACAGGACAAGCAAGAACAGCAATGCCAGGTGCAAGGCAGCATGTCTATTGTGCACACTCACAAAATTAACTCCTCTACATTCTTGGCAGTCTATTGGTTTCTATTTGTAACACTGTTCTGTACCCATGCTATTTACAGTGTCAATTTTCCACACATTAAGGATCTCTAGTGTGTACACACAGTACCAAATATCATCAGACCAAAGCTTTTTTGTCTACCACATTTGTCTGATAATGAACAAAACTCCTTCCAGCCTTCTATTGTTTCATTTTATGTATCTCCATGTGTTGCTCTTTGCTCCCATTTCAGCTCTTGAATGTCTAACCTTTTCAATAAATATGCAGTACATTTATGATTTACTTTGTTCTTAAGGTAGAACAGAACTTTAAATTACGCTTTCTTCTTTTTTTGTATTT
>KZ505701.1:974227-998423 GCA_002844005.1 Limosa lapponica baueri
AAAAAAAAAAAAAAAGCCTCATGCTTAGAAAATCACTTTTAGCCATTCGGTATTCTATCTGGGTTAAAACTAGTCAGTTTTTCCCCCTAATTAACTGGACTGATGAAATATGAAAAAAACTACAGATTTAGCACTTCATTTTAGCCATTTTTCTAATTTTTCTCTAATACTGTGTCAGTAATCTTTAATGCTGTTTTTATTTTCAGTTCAATTACATGTTCATATTTTTTTCTTATGAATTTTCACATTGTTTAAATGGTGCAAAGAAATTAATAGACTTTATGAAAAAAACCCCACCTATTATTAGATTAAATAACTTGATACCATCTCATATATTTCATTTAACTTATTCTGATTATTCCTATTTTGAGACACGCAGCTTCTTTGGCACTACCACATTTCCCAGAAAAGCATCAAGCACTGATGCAAAGATTTCAGGATTTCATCTACCACATTTTGGAGATTCAGGTCTTTCATTACTCTTTATTTTCTGAATATGTGCCTTTTGTCTAATATTGGCTGCCTTTATATTTCCATTATTCCTTCATATGCTTGATGGTCTAGTAATTAGAATAAATAATAATAAACATTTATGCAGGGCAACACAGTATTTGCAGAATGACATGCTCTCTGTCCAGAAGTGCCTCTTAAATCATTAAAGCCAGAAAGGCAAAGCTAAGAATTCTATTTTATCTTTTTCTGTTGAAAGACAAATCAGGGAGGGAAGCAGATCCAGTATGAGTGTATGTGAAGGAATAACCCCTAAAATCTCACACTTATGCCGCTTGTGTTGCTTGCAGATAGCATGCTTTCTGAATCCCACGCCTGGCAAGGACAACACTACTTGAAACCCAGGACTCATACCATGGGGACCAGTACTACAGTGTCTGATCTCTGTAATATAGACCACGTCTCTGTAAAATATGATAAAAATAGCAAATGCCACCTTAGCTGCCATGGGAAGAAGCTTGCAATGATTTCCCCTGCTGTCAGCTGTCCTTGTTACAAACACCCCTGATACTGTGCTAACATCATATGCAGTTTGTTAGCAGAGAAAAGCTGTTGTGCTGCACTGGGGCTACAAGTGATGCAAGTCCTGCATCCATACTGCGTGGGACAGAGTTTTCATTCCTCAGCTACTTCATTATAATTCCTTGCTGTAACAGATTGCATGGTTAGAAAGTACTTGTGAGCATGTCTGAAATACTTCCATTGCAACTAGAAATCTGAATATCTTACATTGTGTTTTTGGGGAAATAAATCCTAGGTTGTTCCTGGCAAGTTCTTGCTACATCGTATCTATTATGGAAAGATCTGTTTGGTCCAAATTAGCTAAAACAAATCACAAATGTTTCAGCCTTTTATAAGGTTGTCCTCTATTTTAAATTCAAGCTGAAGAATCTACAAAATTGTGACTTGGGCAACCATTCAGGAATTCAAGTGTTACATCTTTTTCCCCTACTAGTGCTAAGTAACATAGCATTGTTACAAGGTGACCACAAACCAGCAATGCAACATTGTGGCAATTAAGATCAACGGTGTTGGAGCTGCATCAGGAAGAGCATTTCCAGCAGGTCAAGGGAGGTGAACCTTCTCTACTCAGCACTGGTGAGGCCACATGTGGACTGCTGGGTCCAGTTCTGAGCTTTCCAATATAAGAAAGATATGAACTTACTGGAGAAAGTCCAGTGGAGGGCCAGAAAAATGGGACTGAAAAATCTTTTACGTGAGGAGAGGCTGAAAGAGCTAGTGAAAAGTTGGCTTAAGGGAGATCTCATCAATGTGTATGAATACCTGACGGGAAGAGATGAAGAAGACAGAGCCAGACTTTTTTTGATGGTGCCCAGTTATAGGACAGGAGGCACTGCGCAAAAATTAACACGAAATTCCATCTGAACAGAAGAAAACACTTTTTCACTGTGAGGGAAGTCAACCACTGGAAGAGGTTGCCCAGAGAAGCTCAGGAGTCTCCATTTCTGAAAAAATTCAAAATCTGACCAGACTTGGTCCTGGGCAACATGCTCTAGCTGACCCAGTTTTAAGAAGAGGGTTTGGACTAGTTGATCTCAGAAAGTCCTTTCCAGCTACCAGTTCTGTGAATCTGTGATCTCAACACTATTAAGTACCCAGTGAGGTGAGTTTTGAAATATCCATATCTTCACTGACAACCTGTTGCTTGATAGCCTTCCTTTATTTCTAGTGGCTTCATTCTGATGACTGAAACCATTGGCCAGTCTCTGTGGGTTAAAAAGTCTTGAAGAATTCTTCACTTTCTTGCTTGAGGAGATTCCTTACCTGATTTCCCTTTTGCTCAGACCCATCCATCTCTGTTTGTTCAGTCTTGTTCCTCAACTTTTCCTTCCAGTCTCCCATTTGCATGATCATGTCCTGCTTTTGATCATGCTTGTCCCTCTGTAGTGAGCTCATAGTATTTACTTCATCATGAAGGGTATAGACACAGATGGTCCAGAGTCCACAAGAGTCTATGTTCTGTAAATATTCTACCAAATAGAATTACTCTCATGGTATATTGGTTTCATCCTTCTATTTCTTTTTCAAAAGTATTCAGCATTTTAAAGCAAAAATACCTTTTTTTTTTATTATTTTAGTAATTTATTCTAATTTGACTTAAGCATTCTTTACCTCATGATGTGATTTTAAAAAAAAACAAAAACCCAACAACACTGCAAACCTAAAGTCAGGCCAGACATAAGCGGAAGTTTTTTGTCTTGGGGGTATTCATATGTGGAACAGAGAAAAATAATTCCCTGAACTGCAGGAAGTACTTGTTGAAATGTTATAGCCTGAATTCTGTCTGAATTCAGACAGGCTACATTGCTGTAGCGGTTACTTCTTATCATAAAATCCATGACTCTATGGAGACTTCCATTGAAGCCAGTTCAAAGAGCAAAAAAGATAACTTCTGCTGAAATGTCAAAGTCTGCTTGAAACAACAGAACTGATTTTTCTCAAATTACTACGAGTTCCTGAAGTTCCTTTATATACTCTTGTTATCACTTTTTGTGATAGAATATTTGATTCATAACCCCGCTGAAAGTCACAAATATTTAGAAGTCAAAGCATATGTCACTAAGTTTCAAGCTTCTTAAACAGCGTATTTTTAGCTTGATTAATTCGATACAGAAGAAAGCATTTTTCAAATATCATTTGGGGAAGAGTCACAAGATGACTGCCTGGTAAGACACTGCAGAGAAGATTACTTCTGTGCAATGAATCTGAAGATATATAAATAATATTAGTTTTGAAATATTTAGTTAAGTCTTATGTCCACACTTACTCATGAACTTTGACAGATGCACAATAGAATTACCAAAACACATGTATCTTTCAGAATTGTTATTTCATAGGATTAGAAAAATTATTTTTTATAGCTTTTTATTCTTCTTATTAGCTTAGAACATTGGGAAAGCTTAACCATATTTGAAATGACAATTAGAGCAACATTAACGAACTCCTCAAATATGCCATGAAGTCCTAAAAGCAGGAGAAGCACTTATTGTGTATTATTAATGGGGTTCTTCGGGTTAAACTAATCATATTCATATACTGTATTACACTATCCAAAGTTCTCAAATTACCCACAAGTAATTTAATATACTTGAGTCATATGTCTACAAGCACTGCCAAAATCCGTTTGTTACATTTGCATTCTCTTCATTGAATATGAGGTTATACAGGGCAATATGATAGAAATATACTTTAAAATAAAATCTTCCTTTGGAATGTCAAGTAGATACAGACCAGAGACAACATATTGCCTCTGTGCTCTAGATGATGGATTCAAAAATATGGTGCTGCAATAGGGCAAAAGTACTTATATCACTGATGAAAGAGTTCGTGTCAAAAGGCTTGTTCAAACCTTATAAGCACTGACCTGCAGCGACAGCAGTTATCATCAGCTCTTGCTGTATCTTGCAGGATGGAACAGAAGAGATTCTTCCTCTAAGTAGAACTTAGAGGAAGAATGTAAATGTAAATGTAAAAATCATTTTACAACATACCAAGGGAACATATTAGTTGCTATCAGCACTCGGGCATGTAGCTGGTGTGTTTGGCAATATTTCATTAAGAAGCAGACATCTAAGTAGATAGAAAGAGTTAATGATAAAAAATTTCCTTTAGTTTAAGAATGTTTGACAACTGTACAGTATATATACATTTAAATATTTATTGCCATTAGACCTGCCAAGACAAAATGGAAAAGACAGAAACACAGAAACAGAGAATTGTTCATGGTGGAAGGAAGCTCTTGAGATCATCTGGTTCAACCCCACAGCTCAAGACATCTGACAGAACAGCCACAGTAATCTTCCCATCTTTCTCCTTGGTTCTGCACAACTCCAATTCTCTCACACTGTTTTCTTCATTTTTATTATGACTGCCTAGTCCACTAATCTCATTTCATAATCCATTATCACCTAATATCTACCTTTTTACTTTGATATCATCCTTTACATACTGAATACAATCCTTATGTCGGCCTTTAATCTCTGCTTGTCTCTCTTCATTTAAAACTCTCTCAATGATCTGTATTTCTGTAATGTCTGCCAAAAAATCATACAGCAAATTTTAGACAGCTGAATAAATGTCTGAAATGATACGGTCTTTCTTCTTACTCTGATGTTAGAAGTCAGATGTAAAAAAAAAAATAAAAAAATAGCTCCAATATGCTGCAAAGAAACCAAGCTCTCATTGTGTTTTTTCACCTACACAAACATTTTCTGTGGGCATCTTGTTGGGATTCCTGGTTGAAGAGAGCATTAATTCCCTCATGAGGTGAATATTCAGTTCTTCTGACAGCTGACCACACAAGGTAGCAGTCCAATGTAGTAACAATTGTTGTGCTAAAATGGGAGCCTATGTTGCACCTATTCTACAAAAGCTGCCTTAGATATTGTTCTTCTTGAAAAGGATTTTATGCCCAGTTAACACATAAGTGGTAGATAGAGGAAATGTTAATAATGCTTTCCTTTAGCTTTGTATGTTGTTAAGACAAGTTGATAAGGAAGCTCCAAGACTTCATTGAGGCGGTTGTCCCAGGCCACAGATTCTGTCTCAGAAAGTGATATTTAATCCTCTGATTAAACCATGATTTTCCACAGAAGGAATATTTTGTTATTATTATTAATAATATTAATAATATTATTATCTGATACAAGTGACACAGGTGAGCAGTAACATTTTTGATTATCTGCATTATAGTATAGTCATCTGAGGTTCCCACCAGCTCAGAAAGAAATAGGCACTTCTTACAATTGATCTCATAGTAATATAGATGTCTAAAATGGACCAGAAAAAATGCAAAGTGTGTATGGTTTTTTTGTATTTTTAATAACGATAAGTAGGTCAGATATAGATGATATGTTATCTAAATTAGGTAAGATTAATTTCTCTATGAGATTCTTTCCTGGTCAAAACTAGTTGCAAATCTAGGATCATCGTTAGTGCTTCGTAAAGTTTCTTTATTCATTTTAAGGGTCACAAAACAGCATACCTTTTGAAACAACATAATCTTTGAATTCAACTCATGAATTCGCATGCTGGAATTTGACGTACCTGCTAGTGAAATAAAACAGACACTTAGGCTATGCTTACCCTACTAAAATAACGCACAGCTTGAGTATTGGCTCACCCTGTCCATACAGCTGAATTCTTAATACGCTTTTTGTTACTGGTTTATCATATGCCAACACTTCCCCGGATGGAAATCATACAGCACTAGTTAGGAATTGTTCCCAATAGATATTTTGGATGTGTCAGCATTTGATAGGTTAGGCTGTAAGCATGAGCAGAGCTGTATCAGTTAGACACAGAGCCAAGGAATGATTCTTACGCTGCTTCCTTGCTTCCTTTACCTGTGCAGATGTAGACTTACATGGGGGTCAGGCTATAAGTTTGTTCCCCTAAATTAATAGTGGCTTTGCTACTGCTTCAAGTCAGGATTTTCCCTTTATCTTCGTGTCATATATTTGTTCATATATTTTGCACATATTTGTGCAAATCTCAGTTTCTGTGAGAATTGCATGCTGAAGACCAAAGGAGTTCTCTAATTCTACATATGGGAACAGGGGGAGCTTCTCTTTTCTTATACATTCAGTTGGTTTAAAATAGTTCATGAATGCCCATAACATGCAAATATAACAACATGCAAATGTAACAACTTCAGAGAAGCCTTTCCTTGGCCTTTCTTGTTCAGTAAGTATATAAGTAATTGCTATTTTTGTGTTTCTGAAGATTTTTAAAAAAAAAAAAGGGACTGAAAACAGATATGTCAGGGGAAGTTTAGGCTAAAATTTCTTCACAGAAAAAGTTATCAAACACTGGAACGGGCTGCCGAGGAAAGTTTTTGGATTACCATCCCTGGAGATATTTAAAATACCAGTAGGCATGGTGCTTGGGGACATGTTTTAGTGGTGGCTTTGGCAATGTTTGGTTAATGGTCGTACTCGATGATCTTTTCCAACCTAAATAATTCTATGATTCAATGAGTCTATATTGGGAAGTATTAAGCAAAAGAGGGCAGATCTTATCTTTATTGGAGACTATGTTTTTATTATATCAACTTTCAAGTAATTTTCACTTCATGAGAAAAACCCCAAGGGATTACAATACTCTTTCTAAACATTCACTAAAAATATTTATATAAAATTTGTATTTTATTTAGCATACCCAGGCTAGCAAGCATATCAGTTTCAAATCTATTTAGCTGGGTGAAGTTCTGGCATCTGTAGGACTGAATAGGATATTATGGAAGTTTAAAAATCCCTTGTATTTGAAACTAAAATGCAAGTGCATAACAATAACTGCTTAAAATCTCAGCTTTTTAGAAAACAAAAAAAATCTCGAGAAGGGTTAAATTTTATTTTTTAGTCCTGAGCTCAATGAATAACGTGTCTTTTCTCCTTACACCTGCCCCATTGAGAAACCAATTCAGGTTCCAGTTCATTCTTTTTCGGTCACATTATCACAATTGGTCAAGAACTGTTTCCATACTGAAGCCTGAATTGAGCTTTCTAGTACCTTTGCTCAGCATTCACACAGTTATAACTGTCCCACAGTAAAGCAGAAATAAAGCTTAGAAAGGACAGCAGGGACCTTAAAAAACACCTGAAAGAGAGGAAACTCCACATGATCTACTTGGAAGTAGCAGATGGATTTTAAAAAATTCATGTGGATGTGCCATTAATATTTAAGTACTAAAGATACGATTGTAAGGAATTCCGAGGAGGAGCTATAACGAACTAGAGGTTCTCACAGTTGAAAAGAGCTCTAATAATACTAGTCATAACCAGAACTGATGAGTTAAAAAACACTAAATACTTTCTGTTGGAATTTGCTGGCGTGTCAAATGCAAATATACTGTGGAATTGTAGTATTTTTGGGAAAAAAGTATGTGAAGCCATCTGAGAATAAAATTTCCAACAGAAAGATCTGGCAACTCAGCCAACAAACACTTTGGCAAACAGCTTGGCAGTGCCGAGAACTGTGAATGCCACAGGGTTCTGGTCAACATGCTGATTACAAAGTACATTAATGGTGGGTTTCTTACTAGCCAGTCAGTTACATCTTGCAGAATGAGTTAGTCTTTAAGCATTCATCTGCAAAGTTTAGAAGGAAGAATTAGGATGTTATTGGGAATTTGGTTTGATAGATATAACTTTGAGGTCCTGCTCATATACTTACGTTACTAAAGTCTATATAACCTATACATTTTTTAACACATGTGGTATTGAACCCAATGATTTAGCTAAGTTTGTTTAATATCTTGTACTAAAAATAAATTTAACTGTATGTTGTCCAGCAACCAGTAATCAAAAGCTAAGTGCAATTATAATTAAAAAAAGGAGGACATATTTTAAATGCATTATGGAAATTACTGTGTCAGATAAGTAGTTGGAGAAAATTTCTTAAAAAAAAAAGACACAAGAAAATTCAGCTACTTGGGAAATGATTCATGACATTTTTGCATATATATATATATGTATAAATCTATAAAAATAGATGTTCAGATATTTTTCATAAAATCATAATACAAATAAGAAAAAATCTTGTTAATAACTGTACTAGGTTTATTACTGAGAATAGTTACCATAATGTTTAGTAAAGTCTTCTGGTCTTTTGGGTTGTGTTTTGCAGAGCAGCATTATAACTCTCTTTTCACATGAGAATTCCTGAAGTAGACTGCAGGCCACTGTGAGTAAGTAGTAGACAGCAAGAAAAATGCTATATTATATATAGTTGAGATAAACATTTAAAATTGTATGACCTGGACAATTTGCATAACAGAGGGATGTAGGAGTTGTTTCAGACAGCTATTGTTATTCTTTTTTTAATCCTGAAAAAAAAAATAATCCAGGCCTTGAAAAAATAGTATTGTTTTCTCAGTGTTAAAGAAGTTATCAGGACAACCAGATAATTCAAGGCCACATAGCCTGGTTTGGTTTGAGTCCCAGCCAAAATAATGAAAAAAGTCCTAGGAGATTTAATTAGTAAAGAATTAAAAGATTAAATTATAGGTAGTGCCAATCAATCATCATAGTTTTGCAGAAAACAGGTATTGTTCCCTTCTTTCAAATTATAAATATATTTGATAATGATGACTGCACTGATGAAACAGCTTCCTGTAAGGTATTTGTGACAAAGTACTATATGTTATTTGAAATAAAGATTAGCAGTATTTGAAATCAGTAATGTAAACATTAAATGGAATATAAACCAGATGACATCTCAGGAAGCCGATGATAGTTGAAATACATCTAATGTGAATTTCTACCGACATCCCATAGGCATAGTAACTTCCAACATTGTTCAATGTTTAATCAATGAACCAGAAGTAAACATAAAATCACTGCCAGTAAAATGTGCAGATGAAAAGACTGACTGAATGATAAATGATGAGGAGATATGAGTCTTGGAGCACTGAGCCAGTTCAAACAAAAAGAATTTAATAATCAAATTCTGGATCCTATATCTGTGAAGAAAAAATACGGACCATACTCACAGATACAGAAATCATAACTTGTAAAGAGGGGTCATAATCATATGACAAGCCATAATAAAACACACACAATAACATGTAATAACTGTGCCAAAGGGGACAATTAGCACAATTCTTGCCTGTTTGAACAGTAGTAGTACACAAGTAGTACACAAGATGCAAGAAATGTCTTTTTTCCCCTGGATATGCTACCAGAACCCTGAAACACTGTCTGCATTCTTCTTTTCACATTTGTGAAAAGGTATTAAAATACTAGAAATATTGAAAGGGATAAATAAAATGCCACAGAAGAGCACAAAGTTTGTAGGAAATGCTGCAGAAGAATTCAGGGCATTCTATTTGTTTGTCTTTGTGGAAACCTTCATGGAAGGTGACTGGGTTATAGTAACTCAGTGTGTTCACAGAGAGAAAATACAAGTACTGACATGGTCCTGAATTGCACAGAGAAAAGCATATCAAGAACTAGTAGGTGGGTAGTAAAGCTGGACTAATTCAAACTGGAAATCAAATACATCACTTTTAAAACTGAGGGCTATACTTTTGAAAGGATAGTGATGAGTCTTTTACTATCTTTATGCATATGTTTCACCAGTGGAGAAACACTGGCACAGGCTGCCCAGAGAGGTAGTAGATGCCCCATCCCTGAAAACATTCAAGTTCAGGTTGAATGGGACTCTGAGCAATCTAGTTGAAGATGTCTCTGCTCATTTCAGGGGAGGCTGGACTAGACAACCTTTAAAGGTCCCTCCCAATTCAAACTATTCTATGATTCTATGATTGATGATATATTCATATCAAATGAGGCTGTAGGTCTTGCCAAAAATAGTCAATATAAAAAATGAAGCAGCCTGGAATAGGCAAAATATTAGACCACATAATCTAAGAATACCATCTTGTTTCAAAAATCTATTTCTTGCAAAAATGCACAGCGATAGCTGAAACTTCTAATAATGGAACTATATTTTTGCATGTATGTCTTTAGCTGAGGAACATTTATTTTCTACAGTTATTTGATCGCTGCATAGTACATTTTAAGCATTCCTTCTCACAAAGGGCTGTAAGTACAATGGAAATATTCGTGTATTTAAAGCTTACTTCATTTTCTGCCTGATTTTGAGGTCAGATACTGTAGAAGCAGCTTCTACAAATTAAATTCCTCTAATTTGTATGGAAAGGTATGAACAAAAAAACTTGTGGCATTTATCCCAGACCAAAAGATCAGCCAAGCTGTGTGGAACAGGAGGACTAATTGCTTTTTCTTAGTAAGATGTCAAACCTTTTAAAACAACAAACGCTTACAGGAGGTCTCTTCATTTTTTCATACAGAGCATATTAGCACAGATAGTTTCCATTAGTACCAACAAAATAAGCATGTAAACCTTCCACATGCTGTATTTATGAGATTATAAAGTTCTCTTTAGGTTTTGCATTCAATGATAGATTTTTTCTTTCAGAATTTCTTTTGTTGGTGCACAAGGGGGACTTTGGATGTAGTTATTAAGCATGACAGATCCCTTTATCTCATTGTAAATGGTGTTGGTTGGGGAATTAGCACACACCTCAGACTTGTTGCTAATGTAGTCAAAATACAGACACAACTCTTACATTTAAAAAGAGGACTATATATTTGCCATTCTATCCTACTTTTACAATAATGCATTAAATTTTTAATTTTTTTTTTTTTTTTCATTTTGTTCTACCTGGAAATTGAAGAGATCTGCTAGTGTTGGACTGCTACCCCTTTCTAGAACACACTAGCCTTCCCCCAGAGGTTTTATGATTTTCATTTATTAAACTGATGCAGTGTTAATCAACAGACAAGACAACTCCACTGTCACTAATCACTGAGGCAATTTAGGTAACTGCTCTGTATAGTATTACCGTTCTCTGTCAACTAGTAACTACCCATTTACTTTGTTTTGAGATATGCTGGTACTGACCTCTCTTCATTTCTACCTAGTTGCCTTCACTCTGTATTTTGGGAAGTTAAGTTGAGGCACTCTTGTCTAGAACTAATGATCTGGTATTTTGCTCCTTTAAGGATTTTAGATCTCATTATCTTGCCACGAAAGTTGTTAGGATTAGCACAATACAGAAGAGAAGAATTTCATTCTTTGCTCCCCAGAAGTTGAAACTTGCATGGTGGACATGGTGCTAAAAGCTAGAAGAATTTTTGTTGTACTTTGTTTTTCTAATTATCTGAACACCTCAAAAGAGAGGGTAAGAAAACGTAGGGATCAAAGAACCCTATAGTTCATGTGGCGATAGCTTTGACTGCAAAGAAAACCTTAACTACTATAGTGCTGTGTAAGTTGTTAAGCAGCTGGTGAGATTCAAATGCTGAAAGAGAGTGAATAATATAGGATTTCCCCGAGAAGTCACATTCAACAATCACATGTAATATTTTTTTTTGCTGTAGCATCTCAGCATCCAGCATTTGCAGATATGAGTCCAAAACCTTCCAAACTGACCAACAAAGACTTTCCTGATACCAGGGCATGGATCAGACGAGCAAAATTCCATGTGAAGTTGTTACTGATCAGCTCAGCTGATCCCTCTTTTTTTTCTTCATCATGAATTGTGAGACTTCTATATAGCAGTCCATAGGTTTAATTAGCATAGCTTTCATAAAGAGTGGAATAGAATAGAATAGAATAGAATAGAATAGAATAGAATAGAATAGAATAGTTGGAAGTGACCTACAACAATCATCTAGTCCAACTGCCTGACCACTTCAGGGCTGACCAAAAGTTAAAGCATATTATAAAGGGCATTGTCCAAATGCCTTTTAAATGCCAGCAGGCTTTGGGCATCAACCACATTCTTTTTCATCTCGGTATAAGACAAACGTTTTACAGTGAGAATAATAATTCACTGGAACAACCTCCCCAAGGATATGGTAGGGTCTCCATCACTGGAGGTTTTCAAGGTGTGATTGGACAGGGTGCTAGATAATCTCATCTAGGCTCCCTTTCCCATGAAACACTGGACCAGTTGATTTCTTGAAGTGAACCTGGGGTGTTCTAGAATTCTATGATTCTATGTGTTTCGGTTGACTCTGTGGAGATGCACACAACTCCCATCAATGCAAGGAAGAGTGAGAAAGAGAAGACGGAATGAAGATTATGCAGGGAAGCTCTTCATGATTCATACAGGTTGTGTGGCAGGAGGTTCCAAAGGGTAATCCTATATTCCTTATTTGGGTTTGAAACAAATTCAGTTTTCCTTCCTGACTTTATCAGACAATAATGTTCACTGTAAAAAGGACAGAATTTGATCCCACAATTCTTAATTAGAAAATAATATTTTGGCCAGTCATATGATACCAGTCTCTTCTTTTTTTTGTTTCTTTGTGAGTTTGTTTTGTTTCCTTTTCTTTTCTTTAAAGCCTGCAGTGAGGTAATGACTTTAGACTAGGAAAGCTAGGCTCATAGGCTCTTCTACAGTCTCTGAAGAAAAATAGGTACACTGTGGTTGATTCAGAACAGGATCTGAACATTGGTGCAATTAATCATCTTAGGTAAAGCCTGTTGAGAGATCTGAATGAACACAACCTCTGTCAACCAAAGCTAGCTTTGTGAATTCCTTTCCCTTCTTCTCCCTAAATGAGAGGTAGACCTCCCAGTTAAGAATCCAGTCATTCTATCCTCTTTATAAAAAAAAATGTAGCATAGTTAAGTTTCCAGCTCCTCTTTTGGATGCCTAAAGATACATAGAATCAATTTGGTCTCAAAGCATACCAAAAACAGTAAAGGAAATATACTGGAGGATTATTTTTTTCCCATATGTTTTGATGCTTCACAGAATTTTAAGAGCACTTGTTCATTAATAATGAATAAAACATGCAGTAGCTATGCAAATATCTAAATATATAGAATACATGAAGTTTAATAAATATTTATCTTCTGTTAGAGAAGCAACATATATTTTTGGGGCTAAATGTCATCATCAGTTCTGTTTATATCCCATTTTATATTTGAATGTCTTGATAAGACAGATGTTGTACTGGACAAGGCTCTTCTGTCTTAATATTTCAACATTATTATTATAACTTAACATGTTTGTATACATGTAATCTCTCATAGTTTAAAGATAAATGCCTACCAAAACAAAGCGGGTACAGGAGGGCTGTGAGGCCAATGACAGGGCCAAGAAAATTAAAATTGGTATGTTCGAATGAACACACACAGTACTTTTTTTCCAAGAGGCCTTGCAAAGTTAATAATGATTTATATACTCTGTTCTTTTTTTCAGCATTCATGCATCTTCTTTCATTGAATAGGTTAATTGATATCTAGAAGAGCAAACAAAAAGAGTATGAAGTCTTGATATATCAAAAAGTTTTCTTTTAAAGACATACACACATTCATAATTTACCTTTTCTATTTTTTCATTAGAACCATGTTCTCTGTACTAACACCTTAAACACTTAATTTTGCCCATCTAGTGCTGCAACCAACATGTGTGCACTCTACTGTATTTTCACTTAAGCTGATCTTGGTCTTGAGACTTATTGAAATGTATTCTTGACTTAAACTGTTTAGTTTTAAGTGTAATTAAATGAGATACAGTTCCAGCATATTGACTGTTAATTAATATTTTATATCAATAATTTTGTATTTCAGAAGAATAAAGATATATTAAATATTGACTAAAGTAGTCATTAATAATGCATGGTTTTTCTGCTGAGAGAAGTGTTTTATAGTAAAGAATGTAATATACAAATGATACACTATGGTCTGTAAGAGCTGTGCTAATTAAGAGTCAATTTACAACTCCTCTTGAACAAGTATAGTGTCCAAGAAGTGTCTGTGTGAGAAAGGGAGAAAGAGAGGAAGGCTTAAGGAGATTATAATTTTATTTTTCTCCATTGCAGCTGTATATTTGTCTCTAAGATAACAAAAGCAAGACTTTAAGGAAATAAAATGTCATTTTGCACTCTACAGAAAACAATAAGCCTGGCATTCCCACTCTCTGGCTTAGAAAAAGGACACCTTTTGTTGTCGTGGAGGCATATTGTATCTACTTTCCACTGTTTGGCCATTGTTTCGTTTCCCTTTTCGTCTTCTGTTCCTGCTGCTAAGTGTAGTAGACTCTTTATAAAGAAAGAAAACAGGGCACAGAGAAATGGTATTTCCTTTTACTTTGACTCATCGTTTTAAATCATGTAGTTGCTTTATAATATTGTCATAAAATATTAATTCAGATATTATTTCTAGGCCAACATGGGCATCAGGAAATGGTTCCCCAAGAGAAAAGAAAAGGTAACAGTAAATTTTTCCCAAAGCTGATCCAATATAAACTGGTAAGCATAGGAAAATTGTGCTTGATCAGCAGCCATACTCTATTTCAGTGAATACCAACTTCTAACAGTCTTTTGATCATAGAAAACCTTGTTATTTCCTCCCAGCAGAATATTCTTCACCATTGCTGTGTTTCATAATCAAAATAGCTTAGTGATCAAAGGGAGCCATTTTATTTTCTGACATACAGAAGTTTTTACTATTAATGTAGGAAGAAGCAGTTACTGTTGCACATTTTATTTTTTTTCTGAAAGAGTACTTTGAGCAGAAAGGAAGGGGCTATTTTTTTGTCTAACACATTTTCTAGGGAACACTACCAGCACATCTATCACTTTCTGCTAGAGACAGACTGAAAGCATGCAGTCTGCATCAACAAAAATAGCTGTGTTCCAAGTCCCATATTTCCCATTAAACTCACCTTGCTTGACACCTTCAGTGCCAGATAGAAAAACTGGTAGATATTTTAATCTCACATGTTGCTTCTTTGTTACAAACACTGGGCTCTCAACTCTTCCATCGTCCATCTTAATTTTCTGTTTGTGTTTTCTATACAGTGAATACAAGATGACAACCATTCTAAAGAGTGTTTGCTGGCTTGACATGCACTTTGGCTGCTTAATGGAAGCTTGTAATACTCTCACAAAAATCCATCAAAGTTAAAACTTCCATTGAAACAGATGACTCAAGATGTATGAACTAGATAGTTGGCAGTAAGTTTGGATTAAAGCTCAGATGATGCTATAAAGCAAAAGAGACGGTGGACTACATGTCAGGGAATTTACACTCAAACTAGAGTATAAAACTAGAATTTACTCTCAAGTGAAATGTTTCAAGAATCGTTGTGTGACTAAGTTAAAGCAAATTATGCAAAGCACAGATTGTAGGGAACAATTTTCCAAATGAATTTTTATTTCTAATTTCCAGGGCTAAGAATATCCATGATAATGGCAAATCCTATGTGGTGAAAGTGGCAATTCCACTATGTTCTTCTAAAGGATCATCATTTCTATCATTCTGTGGAGGGAACTTAACAAACAGGGGATTCTGTCCTGAAGCCATCAAGGGATATTTTTACTGCCTAAGATATCTGTTCACAATGGACCTAAAAAAAGTCAGAAACACTACAAGGTAGAACTGCCATTTTCTTCAGTCTTGATCAATCCAGATCAGTGGACAGAAATTAATTTGCCATTAAATATCATAGAAATAAACACGATCCCTTTATTTTTATCTTCAGATGGTAAGATAGACAGAAGATAAGCTCTTTTGCTCTTATAAGTTATGCTACTGTTACCCTATGAGAGTTTGCTGTTGCCTGGAGAACATTGCCACTAGAAAGTCATTGTTTGGATATCTCTCATTACCACAAAATATCTCTGAAATTTTGAAATTTCAAAGATTGAATGAGAATGGGACACTTTGAAATCTTTAAATTTTGCTACAGCACAGACTATTCCAAGGAATTCAGTTAGCTCCTGGCCCTTGCTTATTCCAACTATCTACACAAACTCAGACCTACATGAACTCTCATGAATGATATTCTGTAGAATTCCTTGGAAGAATAGACTTTCAAAAGACTCTCAAAAACACAAGCAACCTTTCACAGACATAAAAAGGATGGATACAAAGTCAAAGGGGAAGCAAATTTATTTGTTAAAAATAATGTTATTTATAATTGTCAAAAATAATAATATTTATAAATTTATTTTCTAATATTTTAAATATTTTGGATATTTTCCAGTAGAGAAAAAACAGATCTTTATTGTTTATTCATTTTCTGTGTCTCTTTATTTTTTCCTGCAACAGCCCATGATAAATGTGTAAAAAAGATCATGTTGATCAAGGTCTAGAAATCAACAGTGCCAGTTTCCTATCTGCACTTGCCTACCTACATGTTGGATAGATCTTATGTTTTTCCTTTGTGCTATACTTATAGAAAGTAAGCACATTTCCTTTTGGTATAGATTTTGCTAAGCTAAATAAACCAGATTTTGTCTTACAATATCTTGGTTCATGATGGTAAATTTTTTTTCTTTTTTTTTTTTTCCCCCCAAATATTGAGTTCCAGAATAGCTCACAGAGTCCCGTACAAAACAACCTTAACATTTATAATCTCTCCTGGCAGCATCCAAATGTGATAGATCATAAAAACACATTTTAATTTAGTACATCTAAATCTTTCTTCCTCTTCGTCATTTCTAGCTGACACTCTCCCAGTTTACAATAGATGTTTTTTGCTAATATTTCCTATATTGGTGATTTTTTGATCTGTTCTATTATATTTCATCCCATTTCTGTTAATTCAGAGCTAACAGTATTTGAAATCTTCCTTTATGGTGTAGACCTAAGCGAGTCCTAGATATGCCCACTTCTAGGTCAGATCTGATTCAGATTTGTCTGATAGATTCACACACTAACTGCAGATAAGGAAACTAATTAAGCTGCTATGGAAGCCATATAAGCTTTGAAGCATCACAGGATCTAATCAAAAACTGTCCTTGTTCTCTGAAGTTAGCTTTAAGCTGGCCTGATACTAAGCTCAAGATCAAGTGTAGAAAGCAGGATCATGTGTCTACTCTTAATACAGCAGAACAATCAATTACACAGATGCAAGTGAATGCAGAACTACTCACGTTCTTAAAAGTCAAACTTAATATATTCAAACGTGACTTTTCTGCTTCAACCAGTTGGAGATGTAGCTCCCAAGGGGATGCAGATAAATCTTGCTTAGCATTATTAAAAAAATATGCTTTATTATCATAAGTCTCCCTTTACTTTTATATAGAGGAAGTGGTGGAAATTCACTGCAGAAAATAGAAATGGATGTATAGGAAACATGGTTATGCGGCCTCCTAAGACATATTTATATTTCAAGTTAATAGCAAGGGAGAGATGTAGAAAAATCATAGGTTTTGTCATCAAATTAAGCTCAATATTTTTGTTGCTGTTGTTGTTTTAATTTTTTACTGGGAAAAGTCTTTTTACTGCGAAAATTAGTTGCCGGACGTGAGCCGTCTTCACTTAAGGCATTTTAGGGAAACAGAAATCATCAGGCTTGAGATGATTATCAGCTCCCAAAAGAAGGTATGGTGCCAGAAATCCCACCATAATAGTTGTAGAATAGTTCTAAAACCCAGAAGATTCCCCTCCCCCAGTTCAATTCAGGCTGCCCTGGAGATAAGGATTTTTAAGCATTTTAAGGTTTTTTAGTTGGGTTTATTGTTCGGGGTTTTGTTTTAATATTTACTATGTTTTTTTTTCTCTTTTCATTCAGATTTAGTGCATTAACTTTTTTTTCTTTATCTTATTTTTTTTTCAGGCCCACTAAGCTTCCTTCTCGAAGGATGGCCAGTAGCAATGAATGAAATTGCAGAACATCAAAAGAAACCTGTTTTTATAAATTGTGCATGTAACACCTATAAGTGTCAGAAATGTCTCTTGCCCAATGGTCAGCTCTCTGTGCCATTTGAGAAGCCACATTGGGCCCAGTTGGTTGATGTGTTATACTATTTTCAAGACATCTACATATCATTGATACCTGCATCTCAGTTGGCACTAAACACGTATATGTGGATAACTGATATGAACCCTGGACTCTCAACATAGTCTATGGAGACTAGTCATCTGAATCATTTTCTAGGCTGCAATAACAGTCCTGATTAAATCATGCTTAACTCCAGTGTGGGAAAAGACTCCTCATGTTTTTGTGGACTACGTAGGCCTTGAGCTTGAGCTGAATCCTGCCTTCATGGAGACATCAACTCAATTGGCTAGCCATGGACACCTGGTGCTACTGAGAAATTTTAAGTTATTGTACCTGTTCTTCAGGTGTTTCTGAAGACAGTGCTAGTCTCCTACAGTGTGCATCGCAATGTTGAATAAAGTCTTTTCAAAGAGCTTGAAGGTAAAATTATCATATTACATTGTCATGTTATTATGCCACTATATCATATAGAATTATCATATTATTATACCACTCCTGCAAGTGCTGGGAGTTTCTAGTGCAGAGCTTAGTTCTGTACTGCTTTCTGGATCACTACTATCTCCTTTTACAGGTGCTATCACATCTAGATGGTCTGACTGAGTGACCTGACTTGTGTTACGAGCACAGGTGCCTTGAACTTACTGCGTAATTTACTGGGGGAGACATATTACCTCCCTAGGGAAGACCAGATCCCAGGCTGACTATGTGGTCCTTTAGAGGTTTTTGCTTCCATAAACTGTTCTTTGCTTTTGAATATTTGTCTAAATTTAGGCACAATCTACACTAGATTCTTTTTGAGGTTCTTCTAGACATGTCATTTTTTCCACTGTTTCTTTCACACTGTACAGCATCAGAGCATTATTGTTCAGTTCAGACATTGTTACAACCTGTGTTTCAGAGCGTATTCAGCCAAGAGTTTCATTGAAGTCAGTAGTGAGGTTCATGTAAAGAATGGACCAATAAGTCTGCTCTTTGTTTCCTCTGAGTGAACAGCCTTTGTTTACTGTATATTGTTTAGTTTTATTCCTTCTATTTTTAATCTTGTTTTCTATCATTGTTATAAGATTTTAATAAAACCCCAAAACTTTCACAAACAAGATCCTCCCTCCTCAATCTTATGAAGCTGCCTGAAGAATGTGAGCAGCCTGAAAATCAGTTTGATCTATGCCAGTACACAGTAGATGATCTCTGGTGTTATTATAGGGTTGATATCGTCAGCAGTAATGTCTCAAAAGAATCAGTAATCTGCTTGACAAAAAAAATTGTCTCAAAATCACCAATTCGTTAATGGCCTCTAAAGTTCAAACTGAATCTTCAGTTGAATATTGGCACAAATGAAAACAAGCAGAGGACAAGAAACACAACCTTTGGGTATGACTGATGGGCTACCCTGTTATAAAGAGGTTTGAAAACATCAGTTTAAAGAGCACCCCAACTTTCTTCATGTGCTGAGAATGTATTACCTTGCAAGAAGAGTAACAAAAACAGGAAAAATATATACTGAGATAATATGAGTAGGCTGAGATAGATTATCAGATATTAATTTGGTCTCTTGCTCTTTTTTCTTACTTTTTAAACTTAATGATTGCCTATGCAGCAAGACTGGACACAGTAAGTCTGGACATTGCCTGTGACTCTCCTTGATGATTTAATATTAATATTGAAATGATTCTACAACACTTTATTTTATTTGCTCTGGTTTCACTGTGAGAACAGTCTGTATATCATGACTCTGTTAGATAGTCTTTTTTTGCTAAGGGAAACTGGCAACATGATAGAAATACATTTTCTGTGGCGAAAGAATACTTAGCATTTATTGAAATACCTGGCAACTGATTATGACAAATCACAATCAAACACAGATGCTTACTCAATTTAGAGCCAATTTCACAGTTTTTGGTTATGTTAATATAAAATAGTCACATTAAATTGTTGTCTGATTATTATGAAAAATCTGCATATGAGCCCACTGTTTCAGCCAATGCAAGTACAATTAATGGAATTAAATCTAAATAAATTGCATAATATTCAGATCTTTTGCATTCCTTATCTGAACTTTAATGTATTATCAAAAATAAACACTGATATTGGTATTTCTCTTTGAAAAGTTTGATGGCTGTTATTGAACTGTATTAAATCTTTTTTTTTTTTTCTTAATAAAAATGTGGGCTGGAGACAACAAACAATATGAACTTTACAAAAGAATGAGACATGAGAGCAAAACGATTATTTGGCTGGGAGTTCTGCATCTGAATTCTCTAGTCTAATTGGAACAAGTTATTTTCTTATGAGGTAAAAACAGGAATAAATGGTTTGCACTGTGAAGTTCTAATGATAGGTACTCAAATATGAAAATGTTGACTTTTGCTCTTTGCATGGAATTAGGAGAATCTCAAATTGCTGTGACTTTCTTTTAGTGGTATCGTAAATGGTATAGTGAAAAATGGTTCTCCTGTGTTTAAAAGACGCATAAAAGGATTTCTTCCACTAAAATAAACTGACTCATTATGATAAACTTAGACAGATCAGAAAGTCAAAAGTAAGCTTTAACAGCCTTAAACAAGGGAGATGATAGCAATAAAATGGAAAAGTTTCAGGTCTTATCGGAGGACAACCCTAAACAATCTATGTCTCTACCAGTGCAGCAGAAAGTCAGCATATGCTTATAGTCCAGCTCTTTGTGCCTGGCATTTCCAATAGACATTTCATTGTTCCAGTTGAAAATGAAATAATGAAATTATGTGATTATGGCTCATAATAATGCATGCACTGCAGCAAATATAATCAGTAAAAAGGTTAAATATCAAAAAAGGAAACATTCTCACAGGCTAACAGGGGCAGACATTCAACGAGCTCTCTAAATAATCAGGTCCCATTAAAATGCTACTTTTCATAGCTAATGACTTCATTTGTAGATCATATGGGTTTACACAGGTCAAGATGGTTTAAAATGGATGAAGAGAGAGAACCATACAAAATTCTCAGTTCTAAGTGATTCTGATTGTAAGCCAGGTACAAAGTATAGTCACTGACAGAGCAGAAAGATTTAATACTGAGTCCAGTTAGTATCTTGCAAGATCAATTACTGACACAAATAATTTCTCTGTTAACACAGACACTCCAGAGTGGCTAGCTCCAATGTCTATCATAAATATCTACATTAAGTCAGGTGAATTATTGTTCATGTAACAGTTCAGTCAACCAGTTGAGGATGGTAGTTCCTGGTTGGATAAGGCGTATCGACCTCATAGACTGTTTTTAATGGCAGTGGGGATATGTTAAAAAAAAACCAAACCAACAAACTACTGGTTTAGGGTTTGTTTATTGAGGTTATATGTTTTGTTTGCTTGTTTTAAGTGGACACTGGAGGGAATGTAGATGTTATACTTTTTTATTTTATGAGGAAAGAAAATAATTATCTTTTATACTTTGATTTTTTTTCTCTCCTTACTCATTCTACTTCTGCTCTCTCTTTTCTTTCTTCTCTCTTTTGTCCTCATCAAAATGATCTGTATTTACTTTCCCCTTTGTGTCTTGCATTGCTTTCTTAAGGCAAAAAAAAGTTTAAAAATTGTTAATACTGGCAAGATATCAAGAAAAAAATAACTCTGATGGAAGAAAGATACTGAGAGTTGTCTATCTTCATTGCAAATGTAATAATATGACTAATAAACACACAAATTTAAAAACATTCTAATATTTAAATATATTGTAGTCAAAGTTCCAGTTTTAATGGAAGGTACTATCTGTGAAGTTGATAGAATTATTTGGATTAATGGAGCTTTTTTAAGTTTCTCCAGGGTATCACAGTAATGAAATGAAAAATTTTTGACCGTAGAATACTAGTAATGCTGTGTTTTATTGTTGATAATTGCTATGCTCTTTTCAAGAAGCCAAATGAGAAGGTGTAAGCTGAATGGACCATCAAAATCCAAATATTTTACAAAAAGTAATAATATAAAGTACAACTTCTCTTATTTTCCATTTGGAAATGCAAGCACAGATAATTCAAAACTTTTTTTTAACAATTGTTACCTTTTCCTCACTCTA
Organism: Limosa lapponica baueri; assembly: GCA_002844005.1. Classification (NCBI taxonomy): domain Eukaryota; kingdom Metazoa; phylum Chordata; class Aves; order Charadriiformes; family Scolopacidae; genus Limosa; species Limosa lapponica. The sequence goes on from KZ505701.1 coordinate 996,084, forward strand.
CATGTCCTAATCCCTGAAAGTGGTTTGCTGTGAACAGCCTTCAGTCAAACTCTGCGGCCCTTATTTATTGCAATTATCCTTAAACTTCTTGGTAAAAGGACTGACTTCCATCTCACAGTGGAATTGAAATAAGGATGAGGGTTGGACCAGTGACTGCAAAATACCTTAACATAGAAGATTCTCTATTTTGATGTCACTACCTGGTTAAACAGATTGTAGGCATAAGATCTCATGAAAGAGCATAGATATAAGATGAAATCTTACCTTCTGCCATTTTCCAAACCTTTCTAAAGAACAGTTATAAAAGCAAAATTTTACTTATATTTTCTGTTTAAACAAAGGAAATACAGAAAAAAACATAAAATCTACAATCTCATTGTTTAAGAGTGTAGAAATCTTAAAAATAAAATAAAAACTTGGAATGCCAAAGCACTTAATGTTAATGACCTTACTGATGTGGATGTCATACAACAAGGAAAAAGTATCATAAGGAGTTATGTTTCTATTAAAGGCTATTCAGGGATGCTAGAGGAAGAGTGTTAATAAAGAAGAAATATCACATGTGAAGGAATCTTTTAGATGTTCACTAGACTATCAAAATATCAGAAATTTTCCTGAAGCCTAGACTTTGAAATTTGATTTAAACCAGGCACAGTTCCAATTGCAGGCACATTACTGCATTTGGTAATGGAGGGAACTCATTAGTTACACATTTGGGAGGAAGCTGACCCCAGACACAAACATATAATTACATGTTTTGTAAATCCAGTGGCAAGGATCTAAGTGTCAGTGTTTCATGGTCTAAAGAGATTCAGAGTGTAAAACAGACGTGATAATTGATCTTGGGGACACAAAACAAGAGGAAATCACAGAGAGGATTTATTTGGAAGAATTACTTTATTTCTAACATACTACCTTGTAAAATCTTGGAATAAAACTACTTTTTAAGAAAACAACAGCTATAGTATTTATGCACAAAACAACACGATGACAGTAAAGATCTTGTTCTATTCATTGTTATAACTGGAACATTGAAACTTTCTTTTAAAAAGGGGATGATTAATAGAAAGCATAGCTTCTATAAAATGTGTTTTTTTCCAATGCCAACTACTTTTGTATTTAAAAAGAAAAAAGATTTTTTCTTGGTAAAACACTCAGATTTTATTTTTGCAGAATCTAATCAAGATGTTTTGGGTCAGAAGATCCACTTGACCTCAATTTTATAACACAGGAGAGCCCAAAACTTATTTGTGCCTATGAACCAGGCAATGATTTATAAATATACAGGGGCCAAGATGAAAGACTGCAAAAAAGTACAGGTGGTGGAAATCTTGTTAGCGAGTTCCTTTCTGCAAAGCATAGGCCATGGAGATGCCAGTCTTAAAAGGCACTGGAGGTAAAAAGTAATTTTACTTTAATGCTGAGCCATCTCCAGGTGGAAGATGTGGAAAATTCTAAATTAATAATTTTTATTGTTTAATTTTCTGAGAAAAGTTCCTGCATTTTGATATTATTTATTCCAATTCTGAACTAAAATTACTGGGGAAATACTGCTATTTTCGAAGGGTAATTTTTTCTGAAAGTTATTTGCTTTTTTTATAGTATAAATTGTTGTGCAATATATTCAAGTCATATAAAGGATGCAGTGAGTGGCCAGGGTATCTAAGTACAGTCAGTTGGGCAGAATTAAGCTTTCAGATGAGGAAGAAGGAAAAAGAATAGTAAAAAAGGAATAAAAAAATTAAAGGTTAAGAAACTTTACAGGTTGTTTTCTTGATTTTTAATAAGCTTCAGATCTAAAATCAGAGCCTGTTAGAAACTGGAACATGGATATCTGTTCTTTTCAAATTTCTTAGGAAAAGCTCTGAGTGAGCTAGCTTTTATCATACTGTTTCATAAACTTTGAGTTTCTCCATTTGACTTGTCTGTTGTTCTGATTCATCAACCCTAAGTTTTTCAGTTTTGCCAGTGCTTTTAATATCACTGTGCATGTCAGATCAGTTCTGTGTTCATACTGGGAACAATGATCCCAGTAAAGCTGCATCTGAACTGATGTGAATGGAGACAATGCCCATGCTGAATTTCCACCATCATTATGAAGAACATTCCTGTTTCTACTGGGTAGATAATTAATTTCCATAGCCCCTCAGTTCTGTGCAATTTCTTTCCATTATCTTGTACAGCAGATACATGTAAGTTTTATTAAAATATATTGTAAAATTTGTTTATCCCTTCTGACCAGATTCTCAAATGGCTTTTTTCTCCATTTTATAACTGATTACATCAGCCTTAGAAAAAATGCCATTCACACAAAAAAAAAAGAAAAAAGAAAAAAGAAAA
>KZ505701.1:998562-1010034 GCA_002844005.1 Limosa lapponica baueri
TTTTTTTTTCATTATATTTTATTTAGGTCAACTTTCCTCACAGTTTCTAAGATGTTCCATTTTGACCTTCTCTTTCATTCTTAACCATCTTAAGTCATGATTCTAGCACATATAAATATTTATGACATTCTGCTCTTCAAGACACTATATGCTTTTGAAGATAAATCAATGGAATTAATTTAAATGGCTGTGACCTTTTATTTATGGAAAAGGAATCACAGACTCTGCACAACAGACCATGCCTGATAAAGGGTACTGTATTTTAAAGATATTCCAGAGCAAACTTACATAGGTATGTCTTTGTTTATGTGCATGTGTGTGTATAGATATGCACATGCACAAATACATGCATATTTTTAGATGGATGTATGTATATGTATATAAAATTATTACAGAACCATATAATAACTCACTGTGTGTCTTTTTTCAATGTCATATGGATTGACAAAGTTCTTGTGTTAGATGCTTTCGAGAATTTAACCACTGTTATACTCTGGGATGTCAGAGTATATTTGTGAGCTCTTGATCTCCTTGTCTGGGGTCTAATTTATGCTGCAGATGCCCTAGTAACTGATGAGAGTGCCATCCTTCCTGAAGTTCCAGGTGCATTCACTTAAATATACCCTTTCAGAGTTACACTATGGAAAGATTGCTTACCTCTTACCAATGCAATCCTTTCAGGAATAAAACTTCAGAAAAGAAAAGAAAAGAACAGGGGTTTGGTAAAAGAATATATTAACCACAATGAGTTTAATAATAAGGCTAAGCAGTTTATCTGGAAAAGTAATCTTTTATAAGAGAAATTTATCGATTACGAGGTACTACCTCTCTACCTAAGCATTTTCCCTTAGCTGTATTTGCAAACCATGGTGGGTAGAACTGCACAAGCAGGATGAGAGGAGTCCTTCACTGATGATAACTCTGTGGAAAGAAGTTTAGAATAAAGTTCAGAAATATCCATGTCCCAACATGTACCTGTTCTCTTACTTCCAGCTGCTCCACATGAAGTAAATGGAAATAATTTAGAGTGACAGTTATACACAACAGAGTCTTAAGACCAAGAGATTATTTTTAAATCATTTTTCCACTCAGCACACTGCTAAAAACACTTATTCTCATGTGGGAAATGTTGTCAAATACTCCTGTCAAATCCCCTTCCAGGGTCCATGAGGTGTCTTTCTCATTGCTGCAGAGTCAAGACATGTTTCTCTCTACTTCTCTCTTATCCCAAGAATTATGTCAGATCTGCTTGTTTTTCCAATTTATTTTCAATATTTTTCACTTGTTGTTATGTGAAAAGCAGCCACCTTTAGTTCTCATTGTCCATATTTCATTACTGATGGTATTTTATTATGTAATAAAGGAAATGAGAAAAAAATGAGTGGAGACCTTATTTTGCAACATGCTTACACATGTCTTGGAGGTCTGGTTATTTATTGGAAGTTACTCGCTTCCTAGAGAACTACTTCAGAGATCTGCCAAGAAAACTACTTGTTCTTGATGAGTGTGAAGTTAGGTGAAAATCTGGTTAAGCACCAAAACGGATTTATAAAATATCTAGAAATGTTTCAAAGTTACGATTTTATGCAGGAAAGGTAATTCAGTGATTTATATATCTAAGAGAAAGTAATTAAAATAATTCCTAGTACTTTTCTTTCCCCACATGGTCTTACTAGCGTTATCAAAACTGGTAGCTGTGGAAATTGATTGGAATTTAATTTTGTAGGAAACTGATACTCTAAAAGTTACTGAGAATTAGAATTTTTAAATGTATCTGAATATCCAAATATCCAATATCCAAATGGTTTGTTTTGACTGTTCGCAGTTATAAATTTTGTTGAAATCAGTACACTTATGTTTTCCTAAAGAAGTTGACAAACAGTGTTTTTGCAGGTGTATGTCTTAATCACAGAATCACAGAATTATATGGGGTTGGAAGGGACCTCTGGAGATCATCTAGTCCAACCCCCCCTGCCACAGCAGGTCCACCTAGAGCAGGTTGAACAGGAACATGTCCAGGCGGGTTTTGAATGTCTCCAGAGAAGGAGACTCCACCACCACCACCAAATGTAGTTTTGTCCAGCTCTAGAACATTCCAGTTACCTTAATTTGTTAGATATACTTTCTGGGTCAAATCTGGCTGGTTGTCAGGCCAATTTTCTAAGCATATATTTGTAACCAGTGTTATATATGTTTGACTGTTCTGCACAGACTAGTTAGCTAGATTTACCTTTTAAAAAAAAACATAATATGCTTTTTGTTTCTTGAGGACTCTGAAACATTTATATTATGTTATCTACTTTCTTTTTTCTTTTTATGTTTTAATAATGTGCTGACACAAAGGGTTCCTTAAAAGTCTTTCATTGAAAGATTGGCGAAAAGTTAAAGAAAATTGGAAATGTTTGTGTTTCCAAGCTGAATATATCTTGTTCAGCATGGTTTTCCCACCAGTATCATTAAAGGAGACAAAATTTCAGAAATTTTAATAAATTTTATTTCAGTACTGAGTTTTATTTCTTTATAAAGCTGATATTAATCTTCCACCATAAATTATTGATAATTTTGTGTTTTGAGGTACTAAGGTTTGTAGAAGTGTAGGCTGATGTAAACAAAACATTTTCGAAGCATGCAGTTTTCCAGTGTGCCAAGACTTTGCTGGTATTCCAGCTAGTTCAGATTTTTGTTGCTGGTGTTCTAGACAGCTCTGTTTTACTTAAAGGCAAATTCCAGTCAGGCTAAATCCTTAGACAGCTTTCAGACAGTTTTAATTTTATTGACCTTAATTTGTCCATGGAGGAAAGAGAGGAAACAAAGATGGTTATCCTATCTCAGCCATGAAGTTGTGGATTTTACTGCTTCCCATTCACAAGCCTTACCGTAATTTATAACCTTGGGGATGTGGGAAACCAGATGCAACACAAAGAAAATTAGGCAAATAGGTCATAGTAACATTAGTTTCTATGGTGGTGTGTCCAGAATGAAACTTGTACCACAGGCTTTGAAGGTAAAGAAAATTATTTTAAAACGAGTTTGAAGGTCAGTTAGCTCTCAGTAACTTGTGGTGATACTTGGAGGTTAGTATGAGGGTTGACACAGTTTTACATCTTTGTTAGTGATCAGGATGATAGTATGGAAACTCTACTCTGCAAATTTGCACACAATTCCAAAGTGAGACAGCTTTTGATGAGCTGAAGTGCAGGGCTACTGTTCAGAGGAATCCTGGCAGGCTGGAGAAATGCACTGACAGAAACCACATGATATTCAAGAAAAGAGTATGCAAAGTTCAGTGTCTGAAGTAACATGACCCCATGAAACAGTATGGGCCGGTGGTGATAGAATAGAATCCTGTTTTGCAGGGAAGGTTATTTAAGTCCTGAGCATGAGTATTGGGATGAGTACTATTTGATTGAGTGCACCCTCAGCAAATTTGCAGATGACACCAAGCTGAGTGGTGTGGTAGATATGGCTGAGGATGTCATTCACTGAGATCTGGACAGGCTCAAGAAGTGGGCCCATGTGAACCTCATGAGGCTCAACAAAGCCAAGTGCAAGGTCCTGCATGTGGGTTGGGGAAATCCACAATATTAATGCAGGCTTGGGGATGAAGGGATTGAGAGCAGCCCTTCTGAGAAGGGCTTGGGTGTACCGCTGGATGGGAAGCTCAACATGAGCCAGCAATGTGTGCTCGCAGCCCAGAAAGCCAGTTGTATCCTGGGCTGCGTCAAAAGAAGTGTGGCCAGCAGGTTGAGGGAGGTGATTCTGCCCCTCTAGTCCGTTCTGGTGAGACCTCACCTGGATACTGTGTCCAGCTCTGGAGACGTCAGCACAAGAAGGACCTAGACGTGTTGGAACAGGTCCAGAGAAGGGCCACAAAAATGCTCGGGGGGATGGAATACCTCTACTATGAGGACTGGCTGAAAGAGTTGAAATTGTTCAGCCTGGAGAAGAAAAGGCTCTGGGGAGAGCTTATTGTGGCCTTTTAGTACTTAAAGGAGGCTAATAGGAAAGAGACAAACTTTTTAGTAGGGCATGTTGCGATAGGACAAGGGGTAATGGCTTTAAACAAAAAGAGGGTAGATTCAGAGTAGATAGAAGGAAGACTTTTTTTTACCATTAGGGTTGCGAAACACTGGAAGATGTTGCCCAGAGTGGTGGTAGATGCCCCATCCCTGGAAACGTTCAAGGTTGTGTTGGATGGGGTTCTGAGCAGCTGGTCTAGTTGAAGATGTCCCTGCTCATTGCAGCAGTCTGGACTAGATGACCTTGAAAGGTCCATTCCAACCCAATATTCTATGATTCTATTTGTCAGTGTGAGAAACTGGCTGTGAGAACTGACAAAAAACAGGATTTCTCAAAGCTTGCTTGCTGCAAGATATCTACCACCTGTGTACATGATATAACATCAAAGGAGGTACATCCTTGCTTCTCAAAACAACTATATCTTTTTTTCCCCAAGAAACTCGTCTGCAACTGGTCTGCTGTGCAGGCTGCAGCACTGCCCAGGAGGCAGAGGCAAGGGGGGCTCACACAGCAACCGTGTCGGACAATAATTGGATGAGTACAGGTAACTCACGTTGATTGGTCAAACTATGAGTCGACAGGGACTATAAATTACTGTTGCCCCCCACTGCAAATGGGACCCTCACCAGCATCAACCCTTGCCATTGTTATGACTTGAGATACCTGAGAATCACGAATCAACGGGAAGCTGTTGACTCCAGGGGACCTTCAAGTCATTGCGTGGCATTGACCTGAGTGGACTGAAGTGGACCTGTTAGTGGTGACCTTTCTTGCTTTGCTCTGTAATACTGCTTCTCTTTTCCTTATTTCCTATACCTCTGCCTTTTCTCTATCGCTGTTTAGCATTATTTTAAGGTAACAGTAGTAAAGCTACAGCAAACAGCTTCTGACCTCATTTGTGTCTTAATCGCATCCTCAGAATCATTACGAACCCCTCCCGGACCAATTGGACTGGGACCTTACAGTCAGTAGCATGTCTTTGCAGCAGTGAAGGCCAGTGGTATACAGGGCTGCAATATGAAGAGTAGATGGCACATCCAGCTTGTTTTCAGAAATGCACAGCAAGAAAGGCCACAGATATAAGTTGCAATGAGGGAAATTCTGATTAGATGTAAGGAGGAAATTCTTCACAGTGAGAGTCATCACTGGAACAGTTTGTACAGAGAAGTCTTGAATATGTGACACCAAGAAAGCTAATCCAACTTCAAATCTCATCCTGGTTTAGTAGGAGTAGAATCACATGACCTCCAAAGTTCTCTTCTGACCTAAATTGCTTCTATGAGGAAGATTATTTTTATCATTGTCTATTTATGATTATTGAGTGATGATTCCCAAAGGTACCAGGAAAAGTTTGTCAGTAAAACATAAGCTGCCTGAAGTAGTTAAAGGTGAAAGGCCTGTTTATAGCCTAAGGAATTAATCTGAAAGACCTGATTGTGGGTCTTCAAGTGCATGCTTTTCAAGGACTAGGACACTATCTTTCACGGACACCTAAAGAATTTGTTACTAAAATCCTTTCCCACTAGTCAGACATTTTCTGCTTTCTTTTTCAAAAACTGTGGTATAAATCTGACCTACTTTTTTTTTTCTCTCTCTTATGTATAATTAGTGCTCTGACTTCATAGTTACAAATTTTGTTCCCGTGTTAGGGGACTTGTCAAAAGGCAATATTTTCTTGGTAACATTGCCCTTTGGCTATGGCTTCAGTAAATGGATAATCTAAAAAGAAATCCATTCCTTGTTTATAGCAAAAAGGATTGGTTTGATTCTTTTTTTTTTTTTTTAAATTATTATAGGTTCAGCATCACCTATAGACATATTCAGAATGTAAAACTAACTTTCATGGGACTTTGTGGCCTTTTTATTCTTCATCTTTCTACAAACATGATTAATTAAGAATATGAACTTGTAAGAATGAGTGATATAAACTTTCAGGAAAAGGGGAAGAGGAAATAATTTCTTTCAGCATATTAAGAATATATATAACATATATATGAAAGAGATAGACAGACAGATAGATAGATAGATATTTAAAACCGTTACTTTAGATTAAATGAATGCCAAATCAGAATCATGCCTATTATATGTACATCACATTTGCACAGTCATATAAAGAAAGAATCTTCAGTTAATTATACCTTTTCCAATATTAAATTATCTCAGTAAAATGTCTGTACTGATCATGAAACTCAGTTTGAATACCATTGGATAATTTCAGTAGTTTCCCTATGGCTTTTTCTGCATGTACAGTAGGGAAAACCTATTTCTCAGTCTTAAAAAAATTTAGTGGCTTTTCATCTGACACAGATCTGAAATATGGCTGGAATATTGTGAAGACCTTTCTATTTTCTTTTTCCATGAAGAACTGAGCACCACTGGCTGTATCATAAACCGTGGAGAGAACACAGCTCTCATACCTTCTCCGGGGGGACTTAGCAGTGAAGTTCCTCAAAGATGCTTTTTCTGAAATCGTAAGACTTTTCTTCCAAGTGTGGTTCTGGGATATGACACACTTGGGCTGGGCAGTGGATTGGAACTGATTGAAAAAAGAATCTAATCCCATTGCAGGTCCTAACAAATAGAGAGGGTAAGAAGGGCAAATATGGCAAAAAAAATTAGCCTGGAGATACTCAACTGAGGTCAGAGGAAGGTGGGTGAGGAGAAACTTAGAACAGATATATAACTATTAAATGGTTAAAAAGATTTAGGAACTAGGATTTGGGAAGAGATCACTGCAACCTGACTGGGAGAGTAGGCTAAGTAAACTTATGTGTGGTTATTGATCCTGTGGAGCTAGCCCAAACATGGAAAATATCAGGGATATGGACACACTGCAAATGGCATAGGAAAAACCCTCATATATCAGGAAAACAGGCTGATGAAGATAAGTCCTCTAAGCCATGTGTCCTACCATAATCTTGAAATTATTCTGAGAGTTTTATCTAGCTACAGCTCTTGGTGTCTGCCTTTGTAAACAGTATCTGGTGTATTTTAGCTCCCTTATATGCCAGTTTACACTGACGATAATAATTGCATCTTGCAACTAAGGGTAGATGTCATTATGACAGAACTCTGATTTTTCAATTTTCTTTTTAAAATAATAGTAATAAAAAAATTTAAATAATTATTTCACCGAGTCAGGCAATATTCCCACTAAAAACATGTGATGAGACAACTATAGGCTATATCATAATGTGTAAATAATCAGACTGAATTAAAATAAACCATACAAAATTGTTTCCAGCATTTTCTATTTTTTCCAAATATTACCTACTTATATTTTATTGTGTTTTTCTAGTTGATAAATGTGGTAGATCCATGTGGTTTATATAGATAAATGGGGAGAGTAAGAGAACAAAAAGGAATGAATGAGCAACAACATTACTATTTTGGTTTGTCCAGAAAATGATTGGATGAGCAGTACCACAATCTTATATAACCCTGTGCAGCAGCTTAAAAGAAAGAAGGTATTTTCTATTATTTGTACAATTCATACCTTTGGAAAAAATACATACTGCAGCCTAGGCAACTCAGGCATGCTATAATCTAGCCAGCAGCAGAATGAACCCTCAGAACTTATGACTTTGCCACCTGATATGAAAATATCTAAATAAATAAAATCCATTCCCAATTGTACCCTCAGCTCACAAACATATTTTCTATCCTCATAAGCCTGTCAATATAAGTTATTTGGTGGAACAATTTATCTGAACTGAAAACAGACTTACCTGCCAGTTGAAAACATTTCTTTCCCAACCTATTTATCCAAATTAAACTCTGAATCTGTGACTGTCATGGTAAGCTGATAACTGTACACTGATGTATTTTATGCAGTTTTAAATAAATGTGTCTTTGTTCAGTATCTGCTTCTGGGAATTGTAGCAGCACTTCTGTCTGTTTACTTTTCAACTGATTAATTTCAGATTTTCTGGAATCTTTCCGTTCTTAGTCTTAGTTACAGTTTCTTAGTTAGGTGTTTTCAACAATATAGTTTAATGTCTTAATTGTAATTAGTGACACCTGGTCTTTATATGGTTGTATCCAGGCACATTTTGCATCTTGCTTTGTAAGAGTGAGAATCTGCAAACATGGACATGAAAAGGAGGCCAAAGATAGACAAGGTGCAGAAATAAATTTGATCTGCTTTTTTCATCTATGAGGACTTACTGAATTACACAATTATATGTTAAAGAGTATAAAGATCATTTCATCAACACATTTTTAGAGTTTATTTTCTGGAATGGAGTCTTATCTACTTCATTAGTAAGAGTAAGTGATGTAGTCCTGTTGGAGGAGTAAGAGCGCACCTTACATATAAATTGTATTAAAATAATAATGCATTTGCTTCTTTATATTGTCTTGTGAGAATGAGTCTTTAGGTATGTCTTAAAAATTCTCTGTAACAACCAGAACATTTCTTTAAAAAAATGTGTGGAGGCTCTCATCACAACAAATATTTTTGGATGATAAAGGAAGAGGCATTTAAAGATGATACAGTCTAAATTTCAAGAGCTTCAGGAAATATTATTTCCCCTTAAAAGACCAATCTTCCAATAGTTCTAAAGAGAGGTAGAACTCTCATTTCCCTGGATTTATGCAAAAATGAAGAATATCTCATGTATTCAGATATGCAGCAGACCAGGTCCTGAATTAGTGGAAGGCATGGACAAATTAAAAATCTCTTTGAGATACATTGTTGTGTCTCAAACAAACAACAAATATTTACTTCAAATTATTTTTTTTTTCATATGCTGGGACTGAAGAAGAACTAAACCACTAAAACTAGCTTCTTTGTAATGTCCTTGTTGGCAAATATTATGTTTTAAATATTTTTTTCAGACTTCGTATTTTCACTTGTAATAGCATTGAGTATTGTACCCATTTTGCTTCTTTTCCATTTATTCTCAGGCTGAATGTTTGAGAGGTACCTACTAAGGAAGAAAAATAGCATAAATTGTAGTCAGGAAGTGCATCATCTGAAGTGTTAAGACAATACCAGATTATTACCCATTTCTCATTCAAAAGGCCACTAGTAGTGGCTTCTTAAATATGCTAATGAGGCCCTACAGCATCATTTCAATTTGCTTTTCTTTAGAAAGAATAACATAAGAGCAGAAACCAAAGAATACTGATTAGTATTTAGTTCCTACCTTTTCTTTTTTTTTCTCTATATACAAGAGAGACGTGAAAATAACGACTGCATTGATTTTTTTCATAGTAAAAAAGAATAAAGCCCAAAGTACCCATATTAGTAAATGAGTTATATGGTTATAGCTGACAGCAGTGAAAGCACAGCTATAATATATCAAGTATATCAAGTACTCGATAACACTTGACAGATGTACACTGCTAGTATATATTACCTAAATTCAAATGTTTGAAAAATGTCTCTAGCTTCATACAACTCTTTGTGAGTGAGCCATTAGCACCCTTGCTGTGTATCCTTCTTCTCAGCAGTCATCTGTCAAACAAGTAGCTAGCTGTATGTGAAGAGAAAAAAAAAGAGCAGCAACCAGAGCAGCAACAAGTTCTAGTTAATCTACAAAGAGAAAACTCACATTTTAACAGTTTTGGGAGAAACTGTTACTTTAAAATACTAACGTCAATTTCTGCATAAAGAAAACTATTAGTAACTTTTCTGAAAATATACACTGACCTTATTAAACTTGTGCTTTCTATTCTAAGATATCATTTGCCTCTTACCTGCTTAGAGTTAGGCTTTGATTCTGGAAAAGCAACTTAGGGGACAGAAATCTTGCAGATCTCTATATAAATTTTTCTGTGCATGTTCTGACAGTACTTTGGACAATTTCAGGAGCCAGAAGATAAATAATACTGAGAAAATGAACCAAGTGATATTTTTAAAAATTAGCGTTACTTAATTAAGTTAAACTGTAGTAAAAAATGGCCTGATTCAAGTTTTAATCTGCAGTATGAACCTCAGAATTCAGAATGGGAGATTGTTTCAAACTCAATTTGATAAAAATAAAATATATATATTTCTATGTAAAATCATATTTTAATATCTGGGTTTTCAACTTTCCATTGAAACCTTGAGATACAGAAATTTGCAGAAATATTTGTATGTGAAAGTCAAAACAACTTATGATATGCTTCATTCTGAGTGTTGTGACTTTAGGAATGTTCTTAAACTAAAAAAAAAATCATGAAAGATCACTGCAAGGAGTACAGCCAAAATCTTATTATCAGTGAAGAATCCTATTGGTTTCCCTGAAGCTGGCTTTTTATCCTATGACTCCATCTTTTGTAAGCCATCCCTAGGGCGAAAAAACCCACCACCAACCAACCAAACAAACAGAAAAAACAGCTTATAATTCCATTTGGTTGGATGCAACAAAGTGGATTTCTGTGCTGCGCAGCATGAGCACACCTACTGAGCCACCATATGTAGAGTCTCTTTTTCTAACTAGATCTAAACTAGTTTTGCAGCAAAGAGTTCTCTGCAGCCACAGTGTAGTAGAAGGATTTGCTTATCCTTACAGAACTGTGGAGAAGCTAGCAAGGCCACGAAAGTGTACAATGGAAAATTTCATTTGCCAAGAAAATGAGTTAATTTCAGTAGCTGAGAGAGTGTAAAATATGCAATGAAATTCCTTGTACATAATGTTCTTGTTAATCACTTTACTTTGAATTTTCCAAACACGTACGTAGTGACCTTCATATACTTTAGAAGGACAATGTCAGACAGCCATTCCTTGCCTGCTTTTTGGTCATTTTTGGAAGATTATTTCATCATGTGGTATCAGAGGAGAATCTGCTCTTGGTGAAGAAGAATGTCTTTGGCATTCTGGACTTGAATCTTGCCTATATTCCCTGAATTTGGAAGTAATAATATTTACAATGCTTTATTGTAGAGACCTTTGCTTTACCCAAAAGCTGCCCAAGTCAATGACAGTTTTTTCATTCATTTCATTGGACTTGCACTGGTCCCTGAGAGAAGCAGTTGCCAGTAAGTATGCCACTAAAGTCACCCTCGCATTGATCTCTTTCTTGATGTGTCTTCTAGCTTGGATGTCTCACTCCTCACTTGTGTCTTTCCACTGATCCTCCACTCTTGGTTACTGCTTCCTCATTTCATTCCCACCTCTCTGTCACAGCCCCTAGAAAGTTTCCCTAGGTCACAGTTGGACCCAAGTCCCTTCTCTTCTAATCCCTGCCACTAGCTTCTCAAACCTCCAGGCTACTCCAGATTTCTACCCACTGCTCACATGTTTCCTGCAATGTATGTTTCCTCTCCTGCTCTTTACTATGTGAGACTGTACTGTCTATGTTCCATTAGTTTTTTCTGGTCCAGCTTTGCAAAAGAGGCTAAGTTACTATGCAGTTATCTTGCTTTGCAGTTGATATATAAATACATGGAATTGCAACTGTGTTGTTCAGTATTTTAGCTGGTAGAAAATGAATATCAACTGCTTGTCTCATAGCCCTAGA
>KZ505701.1:1019226-1040629 GCA_002844005.1 Limosa lapponica baueri
ATAATTATAATTCTTCATCAACTTCAGCAGAGTAAAAAAACGGAATTGTCAACAGCCTTCGTAGACACTGTTTTTTTTAAGGGATAGAGTAATTCTCTCCCTTAAGCTTCACAGCAATCTTAACTTTCAGCTTACACATATGTCTTAAAGACATTAGCCCTTCTGCTATTAAGACAGGCTAAGAGAGTTTGGGTTGTTCAGCCTGGAGAACAGAAGGGTCTGAGGAGAAATGCTTCTTAAATCAGTTCTACGTAATGCAAATACTTTGTTTTACATACTCATAATTCTATAATTTCTATATTTCCAATATCGATAGAGACACAATGATCTCATAAATATTTTATTAAAATAATTTTTGGCTACAATATTCATATAAATATCTTTCCAAAACTCTTTTTGTTATGTAGATCTTCTTCAATGTCCAATATCCAAAGTCCTCTAACATACTTAGAAGAAAAATAAATAAATAAATAAATGCACTACAAGATGTTATTTTCTTCTACACAAAGAAAAATGCTTTTCTGGGACAAAAACAAATGAAATTTACATATATTAAATAAGATAAATAGTATTCTGGACTTGGAAAAGAAATGTCTTACTGTTTTTTTAAAGGAAACTCTATAGTTCCAATATTAAGCTCAAAGGAACTTCTTTGATATGACTGTAACTGTTTATGTATTTGTAATTTTAGTCTCTATAGAAATAGTTTTATTCCATCACATTTAATACGAATTGCCTGGATTACTATGGCTCCATGATGAGTATAGTCACAGGATACTTAAATATAAATTATATCAATTTCAGGTTAGTTTAGATCAGGTTCCACATTTTTTCCAATGTGATTGTTTTTTTTCTCCAGTGAAGAAAAGCATATAATTTTATGTTGTGTGTAAATTTCATCATGCTTTACAGGTTCCCTGCCTTCTCGAAAAGATGATTCTCCTTCCTTCATGCAACCAGAAGCACCACTGAGCTGCATGTGATTTCATGGATGGCAGAGCATTGATTTCACAACATGGACAGCGACATAACTTTGAATTACTCTAAAATTTCAGCTAACAGTGTGGAGAAAATGGTTCCTAATTGATATACCTTCAAATGCCATCAAATTGTTTGTTTAATACAATAGCATTTAGTAACAGTTGTACTTACAGTACATCAGTATCCCAGCACCAGACTCACTCAGAAGTAGGGAAGGACTGATAGCAAGTGAATTTCTTTCATGCATATCTTTAGCTTTTCTCACCTCTCTCGTTGGAATCTGGACTGTAGCAGACTAGTTATAGCTTTTGATAAATTTTACCATCCTGCCATTTTTTACTCTGCTTTCAGGCCATCTGTCATGGAGTTGCCCTTTAGTTAAATTCTCTGAAAAACTTGATGTCCTTTCATTTAATTCTGTAATATCAAAAGGCCATCCAGAGTTAAATAAAAATATAATTCATTTGTGTTAGTATATGCGACAGTATTATAACATATTGAATATCACTCCTATCTGTCATCTCCCCAACATCAAAAGCTAAGCATTTTATGTAATTGTTGTTTACTGTTTCTGTTCCAGCATATTAGAATAATATCACATAATCCTGAATCGTTACCTCCACAGCATGGACCAATTATTTTGTCACACCTCACAGCAAAAAGGCAGTCAGCGTTCCTTTCAACCAATCCTACAAAGTATTCAAACCTTTCTTTAACCCCAGCCTGAGAGTCAGGAATGAACCGCCGAAGTAAAAATTGTAATGGATGCCAGCTGACCCATCATAGCTGAATGCACGCTCTTAAATTATAGGAACCATTAGGTAAATTCAATTAGCTTGTTCTGTCTTAGTGTCCAGATGAAGTCACAGTACATCACTTCAATTGCAGGTTGAGAGCATGAGAGAGCCAGTGCTCAAGGCTCAGCTGAGTTACCACTTCCTGGTAACATACCTTCACATACCCCAACTGACAGTTGCAGTTTAGGTGTCCAGCTAGATGCAAAAGAAATGCTCTATTCTTTTTAATACAAAAACCACATCCTAGTCTAAGTAAAGTGCCTCATATTTCTGATACCATACAAAAATGTCACTAAAACTAACTGCGTAATAATGAGATAATCGACCTGAAAATCAGAATGTTCTCGGCTATTTGAAAAGATACTTGAGTTTCAGTGATTATCCTCCATGACAAGAACAAACTAGAAGATAAACGAAAATTTTATTCCCCCCCCCCCCACATACAATGGCAGGTAAGATTTCCAGGACAAACAACCATATGCCTGTTTTTCCCCATCAGTGTCACTGCTGATCACAAATGCTTGTCCTGAAGTTGACAGTTACCCTACAAGTTCCTGTAAGTACCACAGCTCATGCCTGAGGAGAGAAAGGCACAGGGGATGGACAGGCTACCACAAGGGAGGAGGATGTGGAAGGAACAAAACTGCATACAGAAATATATTTTTCATACTGACTACCAACTGTGTTTACCCTTTATCTTTCTCTGTTGATTGACAAAAAAACTGAAAGCAGTTCATTTGACCTAAATTATAATGACTACACATTAGCTATGAAGAAACTAAACCCTGTAGATGCATAATGCTAGCCAATCAATTGTAGTGTTCCTGGCTTATGAAAGTTGATGCAAGTTGTTACAAGGCAGATTTGAGTCATTTAGCATCCTCAAGCTTAATCAGTGTTGCCAGCTCCAGAAATTCAGGAGAAAGCTAAAATGTCAGGAAGAGAGGGAAGGAATGTTTATTGTGACATTGGTCCACCTAAATGGCTTTCTGCTTGCAAATATTGCACTGGCTATGGTGGTGGTTGTACTCTTCTTTAGTCCCACACGTCAAGTCTTTATACACAGATCCTCCTGAGCCTTCTCTTTTTTCAGGTTCTGTGACACATTTAGTAGCTGGTCCACAATTTTCCTCATCTTCCTTTTGTTGCTGATATACACATGGAAGCCCTCCTTTTCGCCTTTCATATCCCTCAGGATATTAAACTCCTGGTAGACTTTGAATTTCCTATCCTTATCGCTGAATGACCAGACACTATCCTTGATTGCTACTGGGTGACGTCTCCCTGCTTTCACTTCTTATACATGTGGTTTTTATGTTCAAGTTTTGTCAGAAGCTCCTTGTTCATACATGCAAGCCTCCTGTTGCCTTTGCTTTGTTTTCTTCTGTTTCAGAATTGTTCATTCTTGAGTTTGGAGGATATGATCCTTTAAAATCAACCAACTCTCCTGGACTCATCTCCAGGACTTTATCTCATGAGCCTCTTCCAAACATATCCCTGAACTTCTCTAGGTCTGGTCTCCTCAAAATCAGGGTTGTGATCCCATTATTTGCTTCTTTGCCTTTTCTCAAGATCGTCAGCACCACATCTCATGCTGTGAGGAACTGGCCAAAACTCAGGTAGTGGGGTGCTTTACAGTGTCAAGTAATTACTTCTGCCTATAGGTTAATATTTGAGATGTTGTAAGAAGCAAAAGCCCCTGAATTTTCCCATCCAGACAAATCTGTACTGCTGTCATGGTGCCTTCTGGGATGTTTATGATGATTTCTAATCCCATATTGAGGAGTGGTAGATGAGAGTAGAACTTGGAGTGTATATGAGCATAGTCTAGCTACTGCCAGAGTAGCATTGTAAAGTCTATCCTTAGGAAGTTCACATGAGGACTTCCCCTCTATCACCCATTAACAATTTCATTTCTCTCTCTGTCCATTATCTTTATTTGTTCCACCATCCCTTTTATAATATTCTTTTTCACCAGTTCAATTCAAAATTTCCCACATGGTTTGATGTAGTCATTTCTGTGTGATATTATAGTCTATGTTACATGGGATGGAAAATTAAATTATGATGATAATCTTTTTGGCCTTAACTTCTTTGAATGTCTACTTTTACTGAAAATCTGAATTTGTGTTGTCACCCAGGAATGCTCCATTTTCCCAGAACATAGTAAAGTTGACACAAAGATCATTAAAATCACTGCAAAGATGCCAACGGCCTCCAGGCCCCTACTGAACAATGAAATATTCTAGACTATAAAGCACCTAAAATTGTGTAAAATAAAGATTTAGAGTATAAGGACTGAAATCTTCTTTAAAGCTCTGCAGAAATACTACTGCTGAGCATATAAAAATTCAACCAGTCTTAAAATATGCTCACTAGTATCTGTTCATAGCTCTATCTAAGAAAAATAGAATAAAAATAGTATTTATGTATCTCAAATGTGCTCTACAAAGTTGAAGCAGTAGACATATATTATTCATATTTTTAGCAGCCTTTGTATAAAATTATGCCTGAAAATCTATCTCCGGCTGCTCTGCATGAGTTTTTTTCCCTCTTCTTAACTATATTATTCCAGAGGTGCTGCTACCATTGCTGATGGCTTGGGCTCGGTCTTGGCCTTGGCTAGTGGCTGGTCTGTCCTGAAGGCAGTTGGCATTAGCTTTATTGGACATGGGGAGACTTTCTAGTAGGTTGTCACGGAAGCCACCCTTGTAGCCCCCCCTGCTACCAAAACTTTGCCATGCAAACCCAATACAGAGATTTAAATTGATTAAAGCTGCAATTCTCTGTCTTTTGGTAATCCAGAACTTTTAATTGTCAAGGATGTTATGGTATGAATTTAAAACACCCAAAGCCACCTTTCTTTTGAAGGGGAAAACTTGAACCCTTTTGGAGGCAACCTGGGTCTTTTGGCTGCTGTTTTGTCTCTAGAAATGTTACTTCCCTGCTGTATGTGGACACTGATTTTGTAAAATCTTGTTTTATACAATGCTAAACAGAAATGAATTCCACTCATGTTTATGCTGCAATAAATACACTGACTTAATTAAGCATAACGGTTACTGAAAAGCATTGTGATTTTACCAAAAGAATTAAGACAATAGTTTACTGCATATTAAAGCAAAAAAAGAAAAGATTTTATTATCTAGCAACAATGTGGGGTTTATGTTCTTAAAAATTTGCTTTAGTTGATACAATTATTAACCTTTCTATAGCAGCAAGTCCTTACCTATATTTCATTTTAATATACAATAGCACAGTTTTCTAAAAATAATAAGACTTTGCATGTTTGGTGCCTATTCTTATATTGTGCAAACACTTAACATAAAAGTCAAATCATGCATATTAGACAAGTGCTGGCAAGGGGTTAACGTATGTATAGAATAAAATTGTACATACACATTTAAAAATATTGCTTATTTATAGTTTCATGTGCCCAGTTTAGATATCTTCTGAGGTGATGAAGCGACAGGCTGACACTGTGGCTTTCTGTGGCAGTATTGACTGCAACTTTTACTCCAAAAGACAATTTCAAATGTTCATTTTATAAGCTGATCTTCTGAATGAAGAGCTACTGAGTTATCTAAGTTTAATAAAAATGATATGAAACATAAAGGTCAGGGATGACGTTATCTTTGCAGCATTGTATTGATTTGAGCTTACAGTGATAAGCTATGTTATTTATTAAAGATTTAATAAACCACTAGCTATCAATGGGCCTGTGAATATATAGAAGGGAAAAAAAGGTTCCTGCTAAGAGTCAGAACATAACTGAATTTTCTTTTCTAAACAAATAAATAAGCAAATACAGAAAGAAGGAGACCCTTTCTAAATTACGCACTGAAATATCCTTTCAGAAATTTTAAAATTTCATCCTGACAATCTCTTTCATGCAACGTATTCCATGCTTAGATTGAAATAATAGAAACATTTTAAGTACTAATGGTTCTCCACATTTTATGGTGCTAAGAGCTAAGGGCCAGATCATTCAAATAGATTTTCTAATAATTTCCATGGGTTTAAGCAACAGATACTGACACCTTTATCTACACGGATTTACTCCTCTTTCCATAATTACTCCCACTTATATAGAATTATAGAATATATTATAGAATATTATTAATATTATTATAGAATATGATAATTTGTGATGTAAGGCCTTACACTGTATCATTAGATGTATCATTATGCAAGGTACCAAAAATGTCCAAACATATTAAAGAGAAAAACCCTAGTACTAGCCTTGCATCTAAAGTTCCATCATGAAAGAAAAAGGTAGCCTTTCCCAACTTATTTTCTTTGTTAACTAAATAATTAAGGTCTTTCTCAATTAGATCAACACACCAACAAATAGAAATGTACTAGATTTTTAAGCTTATTACATAGAAGACTTGTGTGGCCATCACGACACCTGGGTTTTTTTGAGTTCTCAATACGGCTGACCACTCACAGCAAGATTATCCAGGACTGACCTTGAGAACGCATCACAGAAGAAGATCACATTTATTCCTGGTTCCATAATAAGAGTCCTAAATAATTTTATATTTGAGTAGTATACCTTAAAAACTTAAAATCTCATAACTTTTCCTTGCACTTAATTATATAAGGCCACAACTAAAAAAACTTTGCAGATTCAAGCATTTGAGATTCTTTTTAATTTTCCAAGAAAAGGAATTTAATTTATTCAGTTAAATAGTGTAGGAACTTACACTGGGCATTGAGCCGTTGACCACAACTCAATGTGTATTGTGTGGGACATTGTCAAATGCTTTGCACAAGTCCAGGTAGATGATGTCAGTTGCTCTTCCCTTATCCACCAACATTGTAATGCAGTCATAGAAGGCAACCAAATTTGCAGACACGACTTGCCCTTGAAACTATGTTGGCTGTCACCAATCACCTCCTTATTTTCCATGTGCCTTAGTATAGTTTCCAGAAGGATCTTCTCCATGATCTTGCCAGGCACAGGGGTGAGACTCACTGGCCTGCAGTTCCCTGGGTTTTCCCTTTTTTCCCTTTTTAAAAATGGGGGTTATTTTTCCCCTTTTCCAGTCAGTGGGAACTTCACTGGACTGCTACAACTTTTCAAATATGGTGGATGTAATTTTGGGAAACTGGTACTGAAATTACCATTAAGATATCAGTCAGAACTTATATATATGTGTGTGTGTGTGTGTGTGTTTGTAGGGGTGAACAGTTTAATTTTCACATAAAATGTGTGGTAATTGCAAGGGTTATAAAGATCCAGTTCATTCAGGAGAAATTTGAGTCATGGAGTCTCCTATGTTAGAAGAGTTCTCAGGGGCTCTCTAGTCCAGCCACCAAATTCAGACCAGTTGCTCAGGGTTTTGTCCAGCTGAAATTTGAGGACCTCCAAGGGCCAAGACTATATAATCTATAAGCATAACTCATTCCAGTGCTTGATTATTCTCATAGTGAATCCTCATGCATTACAATTTATGACCAGTTTCTTATTTTCTTGCCATACACCTCAGTGTAGAATACACTTTGCTCTGTCTTCTTGGTAACCTCCTCTTCAGTTTTAAAAGGTTGCTGTTAGGTGTCCATCAAGAATTCCCTTTTCCAGGCTAAGCAATCTTAACTTCCTCCATCTCTTATCTGTGCCAGTAGTAAAGAAGAAATAATCTTTCATGAGATAAATGCATCTTAGCTTTGCTCAAATTACCCATGACAACCTCAAAAAATTATGTACAGCTCCAAAATGTTTTATAAACAAGTGTTCTCCACAGTTTCCCCCTGAAGACTTGACTTATGGTCCAGAGAGCCAGTGGAACACCACCTATTGATTTCAAGAATTTTACATGAAGCCAAAACCAAAAGAATTTTTTTTTTTTTCTGAGTTCTTGAACTTTGACTAGGGATTAAATATTGGGGTTTTTCAAACCCAAAACCAAAAAAATTCGGGAGAATTTAAAGTGACAAAGGTGTACATAAATAGATACACAGATAAATAAAAATAAACCAGCTCCCTTTCTTTTTTTCTTTTTTTTTCATGAAAGCAGGTGGGGGAAAGAAAAGATTAAAACAACAGAAATGTTTCATGTCTTTTTAAAATTAAGCAAAATATTTATAAGTTTCTGACCAAGTGTTATTATCTATTAACATGGAAAACATTCTTCTCTAACCTATCAGAGTTATCAAATTAAAAGTTTGATGACAGAGAATCTTATGCTAGTGCATGTGATAGCATGGAAAACCAGATAGTTTATTTTTCTGAATGTAAAGGATTTTAAAAGTCTTTTGTATAAGAAAATTGCAAGTCAGTTTAATATGAAGTCCACTGTTAGTGATTGAGGAGCCAATAAGGACCGGTGCTCTGCCGGATGTCACACGCACTTACAAAGAAGGGCCCATTAGGGAGCTGAAGGCAGCATTGGCTATAGTGACCATGAGATGGCAGAGTTTAGGATCCTGAGAGGAGGAAGAAGGGCAAAAAGCAAGGTCATAACCCTGGGCTTCAGAAGAGCAGAATTTGGCCTCTTCAGGGATCTGCTTGAAAGAGTCCCATGGGATAAGGACCCAGAGGGACAGAGAAACCCAGGAAAGTTGGTTGATTTTCAATGATCACTTTGTCCAAGCTCAAAAGCAATCCACCTCAACGAGTAGGAAGTTAGGCAAAAATACCAAGAGACTTACATGGATGAACATGGACCTCCTAGCAAAACTCAAACACAAAAAGGAAACATACAGAAAGAGTAAACAAGGATAGACAGCCTGGAAGGAATATAGAGAAACTGTCTGAGCATGCAGAGATGTAATTAGGAAAGCCAATACTCAATTGGAATTGAATCTGGTGGGTGATGTCAAAGGCAACAAGAAGGGCTTCTATGAGTACGTAAGTAGCAAAAGGAAGACTAGGGAAAATGCAGGCCCACTGCTGAATGAGGCAGGGAACCTGCTTCCACATTCTTTACTAGCAAGATCAGCCTTGAGGAACCCAAGGCCCCAAGGACCAAAGGGAAAATCTGTAACAAGGAAAATATACTCTTGGTGGAAGAGGATCAGATTAGACAATACTTAAGCAAATTAGACTTTCACAAGTCCATTGGCCTCGTGTGATGCACCCTCTAGTCCTGAGGGAGCTATCTGATGTCACTGTGAGGCCACACTTGATTATCTTTGAAAGGTGATGGCAATTGGGAGAGGTGCCTGCAGACTGGAGGAATGTGAATGAAAGATTTCAAGAAGGGCAAGAAGGAAAATCTGAGAAACTACCAACTATCCAGTCTTACCTCGATCCCTCGATGGAACAACTAATCCTGGAAACTGTTTCCAGACACATGAAGAAGAAAGTAACTGGAAGTAACCAGAAGTATTCAGGATGGATTCACTAAGAAGAAGTCATGTTTTACCAACTTCATAAACTTCTTTCATGAAGTGACTGGTTTGGCAGATGAGGAGAGAGCAGTCAGTATTGTCTGCCTGGGCTTCACTAAGGCCTTTGACACTGTATCCCTTAAGACACCCAAAGACAAGATGTTGATGCACGGGCTGGATGAGCAGACAGTCAGCTGCATGGAAAACTGGCTGAATGGCTAGGACCAGAGGTTGGTGATCAGTGCCATGTAGTCTAGTTGGAGGCCAGCAACTAGTGGTGTACCCCGGGAGTCTGTACTGCATCCAGTCCTGTTCTATATCTTCATTAATGACCTGGATGATGGGGGAGTGTGTACCCTCAGCAAGTTTGCAGAAGAGACAAAACTGGGTGAAGTGACTGATTTACCAGAGGGTTGTGCTGCCATCCAGAGGAACCTCGATAGTCTGGAGAAATGGGCTGACACAAATTTCATAAAGTTCAACAAGGAGAAATACAAAAGCCTGCAACTGGCTCTAGGTGGCCCTGCTTGAGCAGGGGGATTGGATTGGAAGACATCTGGAGGTCCCTTCCTCCAGAGGCTGACCTCAACTGTTTTCTGATTCTGTGATTCTGCAATTCTGTAATTACTTGATCATACGCTTAGCTATAAGTATGGAAGATTAGATATGGAAGTTTTATAGGGCATATGAATTAATTTTCAGTATATCTACCATATAATCTCATTTTATCTTTTGAGACAAAAACTGAGGGCTAAGAATAAAAAGGCTTGCACTAAATTGTATATATTATCCTACAGTAATATCTGCAATAGCTGTTTCTTTCTTTTAATTGAAATTTTTCTCCAGGGCCAGTATTTTATTCTTGGCAAGTACTTGAAAAAAAATAATGCATCACAGTTTTGAAGAAATTTTTGCAAGCATGACTTCTTTAAACATTCTCAAACCTCAATTGGCCTTTCAGGTTTAATGGTGCATTTTACCTCATTTTTCCATTCACTATCCACTGACTCTTGCATGACAAGAAAGTGAATGAACTGTTTTTTATTTAATCTCACACTTTCCATTTCTTCCTCCAAATACAGTATTTATGATTATGTGATAAGACAGAACTTTAGATAATTCTATTTACTCTCATTAGGGATGCCAGATTATTTTTTTTTCTTTTTTTTTTTTTCTTTTTTGGTTACATAGCATTAAAAAATCTCTATTGTATTACAGTTGATAGTGCCAAATCCTTCCCAGACCCTAATATAAAAATATTATAAAAATAGTATAGCTTCGTTTCCTGTCCTCTGTATCACATTTCCTTTGTTTTACTGAATATAACATACTTATCAAAAAATCTGTAATTTCAGAACTAACTGAATATAAAATCACTTTTCAAGTTAAGCATTATTTAATATTGTATTATCTCTGTATACACTCCTGAAGCCTATCAGTTCTCCTTTCTCCAGGCAGAGAATAGCTAATGATATAACATTTATAAAGCTTGAAAATATTGTGAACTTCTAAATGTTACTTTTGGCCTCAAGCAGAAATGGAAAAGGTCGTGTGACCTCCTTATTATTCAGCATTATGCATTGTTCACATAGTTTCATTAACCTTTACTTTCTTTCTTAATAGATGAAATATATATATTCAGGCCCCATCAAAATGCCTTTTTTGATCAATATTTGGCTATAACAGAACATTTTTCATATTTCTACTGGGAAGTGGATCACAGCTTGCAAAGGACATGATAGTGGTTTATAATGTCAAGATACGGCAGACTGAATAATACATGAGCATGTTTTCCATTTTGTGTCCATTGTGACATTTTAAATTCAAAGCAAGAGTTTCCTATAGGCATAATCTGGTTTAAATAGACTTCTGGAATTCAGATCTCTAGAATGACCTATCTGTCTGTTTTCCTTTCTCATTGCTTAAAACCAAGGCTCTGCACTGTTGGTATTCGTTATTCCTTTCACTTAGTAAATTAACTTTGACACAGTTCAAGCCTCTGTTCTTCTAACAATGCTAAAATTTACATCATTTCAGACGTTTCTCAGTTAGTTGCACTACTCAATCCTAGAGTAGGCTAAATGGTTCTTTATTACCAAACTGTGATCATCTATGGCTGATACGCGACGAACAGATTGGTTACCAGGATTTTGAAATACCATTTGCAACTTACATAGATGAGTCCTGGTTGTTTTGATTAATGTGATAGATTTACCTATATTTGATTTACTTCTGCAAATGAATTTTGGATATGAACTTGATAAAATCACTATTACAAGCATTCTGTGATAGGTCTTCAAAAGTTGCCTTTTACTTTGCTTGATGCTTGTAATGTTCCCTTGCATGTAAAGAGGTAAGTAATGGGACTGACAGTGTCACTCGACAATGAATAGAGAGTTTGTGACAGCTGTCAGAATTCCCCCAGTAGAGATGGTAGTGCTTCACATCTGCTGTATGCAGTTCTGCAGCTGTGGAACATTTAGGTCTCTAGTGAAGTCTTGTCAGGTGAATTTATTTTACACAAGGGAATGGCAATTCCACACCTCAGAGAAAGGAATAATTCTTATTAGATTTTCTCTCACAAGAGAGTTGTCTTTTTTAGAAGATTTCATCTCACGATAAATTTATGGGGGTCCCTTTCTGAAACTTTCACCCCACACGATGTTCTTCACATCAAAGTAAAACTTAATCCCGACCCTGCCTACCACCCACATTTCTGCTTCATGCTGAGCTGATCTTATAACCAATGTTCAACACATGAGAGGAAAAAAATATTAAAGCATTAAAGTTATAAGGAAGTAGATATTGTTGTCACTCTAGTTCTCAAAAGAAAAGACAACATGACAGGCCAGGTGTAGGTAGACAGGTAGCTAGATAGACAGATAGATAGCGGAGAAGCTGAGGTCTTTTGACATACCTGTGAAACAATATTGCAGTATGTAGTACATACCACACTTACAGTAATATGTCAGATGAGCCTTCGAAGATGAAGGTTGGGAAGGAAATGTGAATCTTAATGTTCTTTTCCCCAAAGTAGCAAATCAAGTGTGAAATGATATTTTCCACACTGGTGACCTAAAGTGTAATTTACAAGGAAAGTAGACTGTAAGTGCCTGAGCCTCACATGCACTCCCAACTATATATCAAATTCTCTCATAATATCTCTGATAATTAAGTAATTAGAAAGAGAGGTATCTGTGTTTATTGATTTTGATAAGATTCAAGATGACAGATTGATACATGTTTTGGAATATGCTGGTGACTCAAAATATACCCACCACATTTAGGAAAGTCTGTAATAGACATAGAAAGAGGAATATGGATAAACCATATAACACCACATAACATGAAGAAAGAAATACATTGTGTTTCATTTCAACAGAGAAATTCATCAGGTATAAAATCAGAAAGTTTAGGAGATTCTGAGCAGAGTGTCAAAATTAGTGGAATAGCGTAAGTTCTGTGGAACAATGAGCAAGAGTTATGGAAAAGTAAGAAATGTAAGAAAACTAAAGGCAAGTCAAGTCTAAACTGTCAAGATCTGTGCCAAACTGACCAAGTCACAAACCACATGACAGATTCCTATGATGCAGGAATCTGATAATAAAAAGGGAAGAAATGAAAGAATTAGTAGTAGTAAATGGAAAGATGATTATCTAAAAAATATTTCTGACAAATTCTGAAAGCGGTTTTGTGATAGATAGATCTACTTATTCATCCATTGTGATTAATGAAATACATGAAAAAAAACCTCTAAGGGAAATGTTAATGGCAACAGTGCTGCCATAAAAGCAGTGCTGCTTGAAGTACTTGGTGAATATTAAGAGGTTTATGTGCATGACTGCATCTCAGTATTTAAACTCTCAAAACAAGGAAAAAACAAAACAAGGAAATGGAGATAGATATATCAGAAATTTTGCAGAACAGAGTGTTGTGCAAGAGACAGCAGATTAATTAACACTTTTCAGGATATTAAAATAAGTCACTGGCCCCTTGTGGTGGGTTGACCCTGGCTGGCAGCTAAACTCCCACCCAGTTGCTCATTCACTCTCCCCCTCCTGGTTAGGGGAGTTGTTTAGCCTGGAGAAAAGAAGGTTTGGGAAGACTTTATAGCAGCCTTTCAGTACTTAAAGGAAAGATGGAGAAGGACTCTTTTCAAGGAGTATAGTGATAGAACGAGGGATAACAGTTTTAAACTGAAAGAGGACTGAAGAAATTCTTTACTGTGAGAGTGGTGAGACAATGGAACAGGTTGCCCAGAGAAATTGTGGATGCTCTCTCCCTGAAAGTATTCAAGGCCAGGTTGGATGGGGTTTTGAGTAACCTGGTCTAGTGGAATCCACAGCAGGGGGATTGGAAATAGAGGATCTTTAATGTCCCTTCCAACCCAAACCATTCTATAATTCTATGGTTCTATAATTCTATGATTCTATGATTTTTATTGCTGGGCATGAACTCATATGGCATCGAATATCCCTTTGATCACTTGGGGCCAACTGTCCCAGCTGTGTCCCCTCCCAGCTTCTTGCCCGACATCCATTGCTCAACAATAGCCAAAACTCTAATGTGCTATCAAGAATGTTTTATTCACAAATCCAAAACACACCACTTTCTAGGCTGCTATGAAGAAAATTAACTCCATCTCTGACAAACCCAGAAAAATCTCCACTCATTCTATATGATTAACATCATGCTTAGTAATAAAAGATGAGCGAATTGGGGTTTGGTAAACTAGTCATTGCTCAGAGACTAGCTGGCCATCAGTCTTCATCTTGAAGGTAAGGATTGCCTTTGCATCACTCATTTTAGTGTTTGGGTTTTTTTCTTCCTCTTCCCTTCATTTATTGAACTATGTTTATCTCAACTCAGCAGTTTTCTCACTTTTGCTCTTCTTATTCTCTCCCTCATCCGTTGCAGGGGCTGGAGTGAGCAAGATGCTGTGTAGAGTTCTGCTGCTGTCTGGCATCAGCCCACCACACCTACTCATTCACAGGCATCATTTCAGAGAGAGTTGACAATAAGCCATATGATTGGGTGAACATTTGAGTGAAAGAGGTGGGGTTTTTTTCATTTTTCCACAAACCAGAACCTTTCATCCTAGATAGTAACTTTATCAGTATGATCCATGCTTTTGTTATTTAAATACAAAGTTACTGCTAATGTAATACTCTACTATTTTAGAAGCAGAAGGAAGTTCATAATGTAGTTAACAGCTTCCTTATCAAGTATAACATCTCACCGGGAATACAGAATTCTGCTAGTTCATAATACCATGAGCTTTATCACCTTCTAGCCTTTGTGTGGCATTTCATGCACAGTTTTGTTGAATCCTATTGGGAACTCATTTTTTCAGAAACCATTCTTTAACCCATTGCTAAATTACTCAGCCCTTGTAATAGGAAGTACGTCATCTTGACCTCTTGTCATTTAAAAAGGAAGAACCATAACGCGTTCACCATAGGGGAATGTTGATTTAAAAAAAAAAAAATCCCTTTATTCTCAGATAAAGAGTTTGTTAACTTTCATTGTACACCAAAACTCTAAAATTTTTCAGCTAAGCTCATGCTGGTTGAACCTTGGGCTTGAGGAAATTTCGCTTTATTATGGATGCTCCATACAGACTAGGAGAAATGAGAGATCTAACCCTCCTGTTCACTTTCTGTATCAGAGCATGTCTACTTTCTCAATGTAGAGATGAAAGATGGAGACTGGTATTGCTTATTATGATTAATAGAAACAAATAAACTAGGTAATGAATAATGTTACCACAGCAATTTTGTGCCACATTTCTAGCTCCATCTCCTCCTTTCATTCTATATATTGATAATCCTTGAAGCCAGGAG
Organism: Limosa lapponica baueri; assembly: GCA_002844005.1. Taxonomy (NCBI): domain Eukaryota; kingdom Metazoa; phylum Chordata; class Aves; order Charadriiformes; family Scolopacidae; genus Limosa; species Limosa lapponica. Next base: position 1,034,186 of record KZ505701.1, read on the forward strand.
TCTTCACTATCAGTCATAAGAAGCAGCATCTTTGAAATAGCCAATTTGCACAGAGCCAGACCTGGAAAATTATATCAGTTAAAGAGTTAGGAGGCAGATAGAAGTCATAACATGAAAATTATCCTTCTAGACAAGCTGCTCCAGGTGGGTTATTAGTGATGTATTGGAAAGAACCACAGTAAAGACGGTGATTTGTTTACAGTTCCTAAATTCTACTGTGCTCCCAAGCTAAGAGGGCAATAAACGGTGATATTTCTGCCAAGGGGTGAAACATGGGGACATATTACTACCATAAGCCTGGTGACTGCAGCTACTCTTAATCCACAGAGAGGCACCCAAAGGGCATACAGTGGAACATGTCAATCAACTTTCAATGAGAATGAGGATTTGATTGCAACTTATGATTCAAGGGCACTGAGGGGCTTAAAATAAGAGAAATTGTAAATGTTCACCTCTGAGGTGTTATGGTTAGGTGGACAAAAATTTAAGGGTCCACAAAACAGAAGCTTAGTTCTTTTGCCCAATACAATTCAAGAAATCTGAAACAGAGTTACCAAAACACTCTCTCTGGACACTCAGTGCACTCCTGTTCCACCACTAAAATGTTACCAGACAGCATATTAACAGAAAATAAGTACTTAGAAATGTCTTTCAAGTGTATATTATTTCTCCTCTTTCTTATGTATAAACGGTAATGTTTCTTGTCTTAAAACAACTGAGAAATATTTAAATTGGGAGAATTCTTTACAAGAAAAAAAAAATTGTATCAACTAGACTGGTTTAAAGCCTTTCATTTAACATAAACATAACAGAAATTATAAGAAGCTTATTACTCAACTTTATTTTCTCCTTCTTTCAAAATACTGATTTCATTTAAAAACATGTGTGATTTGATTCTGTGATTCTATTTGGAGGTCTTTACTACAAGAAAGACATTGAGGTGCTGAAGCATGTCCAGAGAAGGGCAATGAAGCTGGTGAAGTGTGCAGAGCACAAGTCCTATGAGGAGCAGCTGAGGGAACTGGGTTTGTTTAGTCTGGAGAAAGGGAGGCTGAGGGGAGACCTTATCTCTATCTACAACTACCTGAAAGGAGGTGGAGGTCAGCCTCTTCTCCCAAGTAACAGGTGATAGGACAAGAGGAAACAGCCTCAAATGGCACCAGGTGAGGTTTAGATTATATATTAGGAAATATTTCTTCCCTGAAAGGGTTGTCAAACATTGGACCAAGCTGCACAAGGAAGTGATTGAGTCACCATCCCTGGAAGAATACAAAAGATGTATAGATGTGGTGCTTGGACATAGCGTAGCAGTGGACTTAGCAGTGTTAAGTTTGCAGTTGGACTCAATGATCTTAAAGGTCTTTTCTAACCTAAATGATTCTATATGCCTGACATCTCTTTGACATGACTCAGTTGTCCTTGATGATATTAATAAGTTATTCCATTCTTTCAAGCATTACCGCTGTGAGCATAATTTATTTATTTATTTATTTTGCTCATTCTAGTTACTAGTCATTCTGCCCCTTTTGTTTCCTACTATACTACGTGTTATGTGACTCCTTATAATCACAGAAAAAGTCTTTGTGAAATTTTAATTTGATTGCATGTCAACAACCTAAAAAGGCTACAAAGAGAGCATCAGAAGCTTAATCCATTGTGGTTCTCAAGGCTTTTGACAGGTTGAAAAGGATCTCCCAGATGGAACTGGAAAGGTCTCTGAACACGAAAAGAAATTCTCAGGACCTCACAAGATGAAGTTCCAGGGATTATATGCTGATTCCTGGTATGTTTTATAAATGTCTTTCTTCTTTTGTTCCCTGTTTAGGACACTACATTAAAAACAAATTCCATTGCTTTTATTCTAGGTGATGAAATTACGTGTTAACAGCCAAAGTGCTGTATCACTAAAGGACAAAGAGCAACATTCTACTCAAGCAAACTTCAAAATTTTAACAGCTTTTATGACAATTTGTTGATTTCATTACTAAATTGTTTCCTGCTTCTCAGAGAGAAAAGAGAGTGAGAAAGAGAAAGAAAAAAACCCTAAACCACAAGGAGTTGAAAGGAAAATCCTTGGATTTTTTTTTTATTCCATTTTTTGCAAGTTACATCATTGCCTTCACTCCCATATGGATAGATCCATTAATTTATCAATCTGAGATGTACCGAATCAAAACAAAAAACTAAATGAGTGACTTGAACCACAGTCAGCTTAATTTTGAACTTCAGTTTCTCTCAAGTAGTGAGAGTTTTGATGATATAAGGACTTGAAGATCTTGTTGAAAAAATGACTGCACAGATTGGTAGGACCAGATACAAAAATTTGGTGGCGCTTTCACGTATGGAGTTGGTTAAAAACAGTACTTTCAAGTATCATGTGCTTCTGACTTCCTGATTTCTTAGCTGCACCTGTTTACTACCATTTATTCAAGGACACTCTCAGTTCCACTTTGGGCTATACTTCAACAAAGCACAAGAAAAGCTACTGCATCTCAGCTGAGAGCATCAACCACCATCACAGGACAACCTGTTGAGGCTTCCTATGTTGTAAACCTGCCGTATCTGGAAGTAGAGCAATTCTATCAGAGAGTTTCAAGACAAAGTTGTTCAGTAAGATCACCTTCACCAGTGACACAAACTAAGAGTTTGACTTTAACTTAACAGATTCATCCAGGAGGCAGCATCTTTCCTATACTGTGTAGTGAGAATGTCTCTGGTCCATTTCAGAAAAAAATCCAACAGGGTCAGCATGTGTGGACCATGATGCATGGTTTCTGTCAGCTTTCATTGTGCTGTCTGAGCAGGCTGCCAATTTCAGCTGTGCAAACAGTGACCTCTTCCGCCACTGACTTTAATTCTGACAATAACTGTGCATCAGAGGCCTGAAATGCCATACTTCACAGTCCAATATACTAATACAAAATGAAACAGGTGGTGATTTAGAGTCATATACCACATGATGAACCGCAACAGCAGAATGAATAGGTCATCCATTTATACACTGATCTGCACAAAGCTTTATTTATTTGAGATGCAAGTTTGCATTGTTTTTTAAATGAGCTAAGAACATAGACATCCTTTGTCTGAAACAACCTAATCTGTTAAAAAAATCTGCAACTCCTTATTATCACAGAACCACTGTTTACACCCACACAGCTTTCGTTAACAGACCAGTCAGCCCCCTGTGCTTTGTGGTGCAAGTAGTTGTCTCACATACATATTGTATGTAGGTCTCACATACTGTATGTGAGAGCTAAACCCTGGCCATGCAGAAACCTGCAGGAATTCTGCCACATTTTCATATTTCTACCTTAGGTCAAATTATATAAAAGAGCTTTTGGGCTTTTGCTGTCTGGAGTCCAGTCCTAATCATCCTTAATTAAAGATAATCTGTTTTAAATGAAATTTTAGATCATTCTATACCCTGGGAGATGTTTTGCTGAGGTAACATGAGCGTAACTGTAAGTGTAAGGAGATAGCAGTGATCTGATGGATGGCAAAGTCATGAGTAAATTCCATAGATATTCCTTACTTCTGAAGAAACAAGGTTTCTCCATTTTATTGTTAGGTGCCACTTCTGGCATTTATTCTTTGACTCTTCAAGTCTCCTTCAGGTACTACAGAAGTTATAATGAATTTTCTGTCAAGGGAATTAAAAAATCTATTTAAACTGCTCTGGATAAAGATAAATTTCTGCTGCCATAGGGATGGCTGCTGGTAAAAACACACACCCCCATTAAAAAAACCCCAAATACCTAAAAGTTGTCAGTGCCATGTGCATAACTTTTCTATTTTAGTACCTGGCATTTCATGAAGCTGGTTTATTTTAAATGATTAGTAAGTACTTCTAAAGGCAACAGCCTTTGCTGATATGCTTCTACTTCTTAATTTCAGAGACATGACTGTGTATACATGAGGTTGGGAAAGTATTAGTGCTTCTATTTCTTCTGTCTGAGAGACTTCTAGGAGGTTTCAGTCTCTGAATCTTATTAGGGAATGATTTGTCACCCTGGCATGTTGGTACTAAGCATCACACAGTGAGTTCTGGTTGGTAGAGATAGTCTGGAGAAAGATTGCAGTATTTTGTGTAGGTGTAACATTTCCTCCAAAGGATGAGATGTCAAAAATCTAAAATAGAAAACTAAAGATATGTCATTTTGGATCAGACCAGTAGTGGTCTGCCTAGTCCTCAAACTCCAGATAGATCTTTTTCCTTCTCAGCAACTGATAGGCAAAACTTGTTTCTCTGGTGACAAATGAGATTTACAGGATGTTCCATAGCATCCTGGACTGACAAAAAAAATCCTGGTGCTTGTTTCCCAGAGCAGTGTTAGATTTCAATGTAAGCCTACACCACTTGGGAGATATATTACCTTCTCATTACATGTTTGGGCAGAAAACAATCCAATCACCTTCAGAGTCAGCAGCAGTTCTTTAGTAGAGATGACACCAATTGATAGAAATTATGTCAAGAGAATGGAAGTTAACATGAATGTTTTTCGTTGGGGTTTTTATTTTTCATGTTAGGTTACTTTAATATTTGCATTTTTATAAAACCTGTTTTAAAAACCGCTTTTCTAATAGCTGTCCTGGTTATTTCTCTATCAGTGTTTTAAAAAGTTATGTGACTCCCTTAAACAGTTATGTATACTTTCCACAAATCAAATTACCATCCTCAGGATCACATCTGCAAATACCGAATCTTACACAAAACTACTCAATTTTTTCAGCAGAAAGTTATTTCAACCTCATGTGCTACCACAAACCCATGGAGTAGTAATTTCTATAATTAACAGACAGTTCTATTCTATAAACAAGAACAGAGTTAAACAAATTGAAACGATGCTTCATTTTCTGTTAGGCCATCTAGCTGCTGAATGAAGAACGTGAACAAAGCACATACTTTCTCCTTGTTTTGATGTTGATGGGTATAAGACACAGTAATAGTTGGACATAAAATACTAACAATTTTACTTTTTGCCTTCCTTTAAAACAATGAAGTTATATGTGAAGTAATTTTATCCATTCATTTTCTGTTCCTCCAAAGTGTAGATAACTTGACCTGTCAAGCATGGTTTCCTATTAAAACCCTCCTAATAACGTCTTTTGTATCTAACAAGTGTTTTGAAGATACAAGGCAATATTTTAATATAGTTAACTCAGACATGAATTTTACTGCAACAAAAATTATGCAAATAAATGTGGAACACCTACAGTATTCAGGATTAAATCAATCATGGTTTTCTTTTCAAACATATGTTGAATTTTCATTACTGTCTAATTTGCTTTTGAATATTATCTTCATCTAAAAGCAATTTCTTTTAGAATAACTTCATGGTTTTCATTGCGTTCACTAGACACCACAGAATACAAATTTATTCAAAAAATACACAAATTTCTGGAAAGATACTGTAGGTCACACTTTCAATTCTTCAGTGCTTTCCTGCCTCTTGCTGCTCAGATCCATTCAGGCTGTGATACTGGAAGTGATAAACCAAATTAATTCAAATGTTCAAAGCAATTTTACTCTTTTCTTTCAAGATATTGAAATTATGTTGAATTCTGTTTCTTGCAAAGATTAATTATTTGAATTATTGATTAGGCAGAAGAAAATCAAGAAAGCATAAGACATGCATAATTGTGTCAACCTTATTGAAATTACTGGCTTTTGTGTTGACACTTTTCATTTTCTTTATCCATTTCTCTCACCCTAACATTTCTCTTTATGTGCAGAAAAAGATTGTTCAAATGAAAGACGTGCCTATGGACAAGTAATAATGTCAGCTCATCCTAGAATCAGTGATTAAGGAAATAGAATCCACTGCAGAGACCTTGTTATATGATCAAATGCCCTATACTCTCAGTAATGTCATGATCTGCACTGTTAAGTTATGCCAGTTCTCACATTTCTGATCCTTTCATCCTGGAAGACTTCCAGTTACAGAATCACAGAATCACAGGATGATATGGGGTTGGAAGGGACCTCTGGAGATCATCTAGTCCAACTCCCCTGCCAAAGCAGGTCCACCTAGAGCAGGTGGCACAGGAACATGTCCAGGCGGGTTTTGAATATCTCCAGAGACGGAAACTCCACCACTTCTCTGGGCAGCCTGTTCCAGTGCTCTGCCACGCTCAAAGTTAAGAAGTTCCTCCTCATGTTTAGATGGAACTTCCTATCTTCAAGTTTGTGCCCGTTACCTCTTGTCTTGTCACTGGGCACCACTGAAAAATGACTGGCCCCATGCTCCTGACATCCACCCCTTAGGTATTTACAAGCATTGATAATATCCCCCCTCAGTATTCTCCAGACTAAAAAGACCCAAGTCCCTCAGCTTTTCCTCATAAGAGAGATGTTCTAGGCCCCTAATCATCTTTGTAGCCCTTTGCTGTACCCTCTTCAGCAGTTCCTTGTCCTTCTTGAACTGGGGAGCCCAGAACTGGACA
>KZ505701.1:1041481-1064032 GCA_002844005.1 Limosa lapponica baueri
ACAGTGTATTGTAAATACTTGTCAAGTGGAAAGGTAGTAAAAACTTGGAGTCTCAGATGCAAGATTACCTGTCATTGACCTAAAAGAAAATCTTAAACTTGAATTTCACTCTTTCCACAGAGTTGTAACTAAAATGGTTAATTGGTTTCATTTTTGTAGGTAAATATTAATTGACCTCAATGATTCCAAGTTAAGCAATTCAACAACTGAAGATAAAAAAACATTAACTTGACTATGACAAGCATATTAGTACCACTTTCCTGTGGTATTACAGGACGGTAGATCTGAAAGCAGAATATACTACAGACTAAATAGAAATATAAAATTTTACATGTTTTAATTTTTGCACTCATTTGCTGACCCTTAGTCAGATTGCCATATATAAGTTGTTTCTATTTTAGATGTTGCTGCTTATAAAACTACCCTTAACTATTATCACTAAAGCACCTCCTTTTTGAAAAATCCTGTAGAATTGTATGGTACTTAGCTCAATGAAAACTATTAAGCTTGGGTTTCAGAAACAGGGTCAAAATTATGCTTAGCAGCTTCCTCTAATCATCAGTTCTTCATAATTCAAGACATGCATCATTGGGGAATGCTCACTTTTCTATTTATTGTCATAATGGAAAGTGTCTACAAGTGTCTGTTTATGTGAGGAGAGTTTGTATCGTGGGTTTCTCAAAGCTAGGGTTCAAATGAGTAACCATGATATGGGCACTACAGTGAGATGAAAACAGTACCCCAGAATGCAGCAGATTGAATAGGGAAGATGCATCAACCAAACTTGATAGAGATGTCACTGATTATTTTTTTCAGCACACCCATAATTCCTGTAAAGAGCAGACAATACCATATTTCACTAGAATCTTTCACTTCATCACACTGAATACTCATTCAGATTCATATTAAGATTTATATCTCTTCACAGCAAAAAGAAAGCTAGTAGGAAATTATATTTGAATGAGTGCTGCTACTGGTACAAATTAAGTTTTGTGTAAAGATCTGGTAGAAAGCATAAACTCACCTAAATATATGTTTGAAAAATTTACAGCTATATCTTTCTGGTTTAGTCTTAATTATTACCTTCCTCTGGCAGTAATCCCACTGGAATGATGAAAGTGAAGTACTAATCACATTAACAGTGGCTGCCAAAAAATGGGGAGGACTTCCCTCTGGAATACTGATCTCCTTAGATAAACATATGAAAGACTTCCTTAAAATGCAGGTTTTTTCCAGTAGACAGCAATAATTCATTTGGAGCTATTGCAGGCTTGACCCTCTCCTGCTCTACCCTCAGATAATTAATTAGTCTCTAATAATGGTAGTGCGTCTCATGAATGACTACTTGAAGACTTTGATAGGTTAATTATTGGTTCACTGTACCATACTCATTCTGGAAGAAACCATTGTGAACTACTATGTCAGTAAAGATGAAAGGAAAGAAGAAAATATATGAAGCTCATTTTAGACCTTAATGTAAAGGGGTTTTTTACAACAACAGAGTTTCATGGCTTGAAAATATCCCTGAAAATATCTGTTTTGAGATATCCTTTCAAAGGCTTGTTTCAGAATCTTCGATTGTTTTTGATTCATGAGAAGCAACAATAAAAATGGTGTTCCAGGTAAACATTGAGATTTTCTTAATAGACCTCACACTTTTTAATATGCTTCATTTCATTGGAGCATCAGTGGGGCTTTTTTTTTGGAGTAATTATATCAGTGCCACAGAATCAACTTCTTTATTAAAAAAATAGTTACGCTTTTTTGGTCACAGAATGTGGAATGAGAGTGAATTTCTCTTTTTTTTCATGTTTTAAAATTTTGAATTTTTACAATCATTTGCAAAAGCAGGAAAACATGATTTCGTGTTCCTACACTGTGCAGCAGCCATATTTATTATACGTAACTTCTTCACTTTCGTTCACAGCAAAACTTCTTATTTGCAAATTTAATGGTCATATGTTACATAACTGGCACACTAGAATATGAACAAGCCTATCTCTTCAGGCTGGGGAATCCTTACTTATGCTGCATAGAATGACTCCTTCGTACATGCAATACAGAATCTGTCTAACTATGTTGATGCACAAAGTTTAACTTCGGTTCATGTCCTATGGGCATGCCAGCTGCACTGGACAGCTGTGGATTGGTAGTTCTTGCAACGCTACCGGCTATAGTTATGAGCTCAGTTAAGCTACTTTTCTCAGGTAAAATGGGTTAGCCTGAAATGATTTTTTTAATTATTTTTTTTTTTACAGTTTAAGCCGTTTTGAGAAGTCTACCATCTCCAAACTACCTTTCAGGGCAGAAAGGATCTGCAGAGGGATCTGGACAGGCTGGATCAATGGGCTGAGGCCAACAGGATGAGGTTCAACAAGGCCAAGTGCCAGGTTCTGCACTTGGGTCACAACAATCCCATGCAGCGCTACAGGCTTGGGGAAGAGTAGGCTGGAAAGCTGCCTGGCAGAAAAAGACCCGGGGGTGTTGGTCGACTGCCAGCTGAATATGAGCCAGCAATGTACCCAGGTGGCCAAGAAGGCCAACAGCATCCTGGCTTGTATCAGGAATAGTGTGGTCAGCAGGACTAGCGAAGTGATCATTCTCCTGTACTTGGCACTGGTGAGGCTACACCTCGAGTACTGTGTTCAGTTTTGGGCCCCTCACTACAAGAAAGACATTGAGGTGCTGGAGCAAGTCCAAAGAAGGCCAACAAAGCTGGTGAAGGGTCTAGAATACAAGTCCTAGGAGGAGCGCCTGAGGGAGCTGGAGTTGTTCAGACTAGAGAAAAGGAGGCTGAGGGGAGACCTTATTGCTGTCTACAACTGCCTGAAAGGAGGTTGTAGCGAGTTGGGGGTTAGTCTCTTCTCCCAAGCAATAGGACAAGAGGAGATGGCCTCAAGCTACACCAGGGGAGGTTTAGATTGCATATTAGGAAAAATTTCTTCACTGAAATTGTTATCACGCATTGGAATAGGCTGTCCAGGGAAGTGGTTGAGTCACCATGCCCGGAGGTATTTAAAAGATGGGTAGACGTGCTGCTTAGTAACATAGGTTTAGTGCTCGTTTTGTCACTGTTAGGTTGATGGTTTGACTATGTGACCTGAAAGATCCCTTCCAACCTAGGCAACTCTATGTTTCTGTGATCAATTCTATAAAAGCTGCAGAAAATTCATTATTACTCTATCTTCATACCTCAGATTATAAAATCTTTTGGGCAATATTATACACATGGGAGACATATAGTTTAAATATTAGAAACAGGATAATCACTTAATATTCAGTTAAAAAAAAGACAGAAGGTGAATTTCTTGAACATAGTTATTATTAAAATTTTATTGGAACTTCAAATACTGGTCTGAATTCCTGAAAATTAATGTAACTTCTCAAATATGGAATGATATATTCCATATTTGGAACTGTATTTATATTGAGCTAAGAGAAATGGATTAGAAAAGAACCAGCAATAATATAAACAGTTAAGGAGAGAATTTTGTAAGGCAGGGTATTCATCTCACAATATAAATCTCGTTCCAAAATCCTGTTCTGTCTGACTTCTGTTAGGAAGCTAGGTTTTTTTTTCAAAAAGATAAAAAAAAAGAAAAAAAATAACAATTTTCTTATAAGTCATAGAAATAAAACCTGTAACTTTAACAACAGGTTTTCTGGGACAGACACTCTGAAGATATGTATCAAAACCATTGTATAATATGTTTCTTTGTAATAATAATATATTAGGAAAGAGCCAAGGGTGTACAGACATTCCTCTTACCGTCTTCTTATCCACAAGAAGATAATGAATTCATGAGCACATTGAAATAATAAAAATTAAATTCTCCCTAGCTCTCTACATAGAGTGTCAGTTAATCTGACTCTGCAGCTTTTATTTCCTTTTTGGGTAGATTATCAGTAAACTGGGCAGTCCTGGCTGGCAGTAAAGGTGTAATGGGTAAATTAGCATTTTCTGATGGAAAACTCTTCAATTGGAAATGACTTTTGACCAGCTCTTCAATAAGACTGCCTTAATTCCATGCCTGCTCACTGTATAGTAAAATTGATTTTACCTATTCAATAACCTACCTGCAGTCAAGAGGCAATTAAAGTGTACCATATTCTTCATTGCTCTTCAAATTGTGAATCTTACTATGGATCACTGAGGATATTGGCTAAGTAAGGGACAAACTATTATGAAGTGGTTTTCAGAAAGTAAGATTTGCAGGCACTGAAACTAAAAATCCATTTTGGTACAAAAATTTAAAAGAGAATAACCTTTTTTAATTTTCTGGAAAAAAGTATATTTACCTTTCAGTGATGACTGACACCATCATGCAGAGCCTACATTAAGTTTTTGTCTTAGATATCCATGTCTTGAAATATATGACAAGTTCAGTGTTCCAGCTGAAGTAACATTTTCTAACTGTTGAATTGGAGAAAACAGCAATGTGAACAATTAAGTCTACATTAAACACCAAATGTGCTCGGCTACTTGTATTTAACTAAACTCTTATGATTGTTAATAAGGTTGTTATGGTTAGTGGGATCCAGCTCACAAACTGAACGTGAGGAGTTGGAAATCCTAAGTAATTAATTCATCTTCCGGATTTAACACCATGAAATCTCTTCAAGTATTCAGAGCAAAACTGATCTTCAATCAGTTTTATGGACCTTTGAACCTCCAAGTAGAGAAAAGAATATCAGTAAGTGGCTCTCAGAGAATTCCCTTGTTAAAAAGAAGTTTTCTGCTAGTACATAAGTGTTAGATTGAGAATCCATCCTTCTCAATTCCCAACCAAAGTGAGGAAAGTGGGGGGTTTTTGGAAAGCGGAGAACACTGTGCTGTTGAATAGTCTTGCTTTAGTAAAGGTCTGATCATGCAGCTCAAAATCCTTTTAAGCTTTTACCCATGCCAGGTGCATACAATTATTTTAAGGGAGCCTATAGACTTTTATATATTAGGAAGGCAAAACGTAACTTTTCATTATGTCTTGGGGGTAAGAGAACATTGCAAAGACAGGAATCTTCCCAGAGAAATGAATCTTCTGTATGATTTCAATGTATTGTAGCTTATAAACTACTAAACAAAAATATCGGACATAACTGATTGCCCATCTTCCTGAGTGCCACCTGCTGCTATATATGAATGGAAAATGATGGCTATAAAATTATTTTTCAGTGGTGAATGGAGCATGGAGGTGACATTTTAAAGATAGGTCTTTGAGCTGTAGTCTCATCATGAAAGCTATTACAAAGTCCTTATTCCCTCATCAAAGTGTTTAGACTCAAATTGAGGTACTGAAAGCCTTGTTGCCCAGAGGTATGGAAACTGCTAGGAAAATGAGACAAAGGTTATGTCCCTTCTATTGTCTCAAATAAAAACCCTAAGGCTTTGCCATGCTGAGTTCAAGTTTTTGATGTTAAACCACTTACTGAAATTGACACCCCTTTAGAAGACATGGAGAGCAATCACTAAATATTTAAAATGATATATACAGGCTGAGCATATACAAGCAGGCTGAGTACACAGCTGTAGCCAGCAAGGATTTTGGGGAAAGGAGTGTGTTTCCAAAACTCCCCGACCTTTTAGGATAATCCTCACCTGGGGAATCAACTCTCCCAAGTCTGTTGCTCAGTCACTGTCCAGATTGTGATGAGTATCTACGTTGAAAGAGTCCTTGCAACAGCATCTTTAACTGGGTCAGGTAAGACTGCCAAAAGTACTATTGTTTTCAATTCTGGCTGCCCCACAGTCCTATTAATGCAAAATCTACCACTAGTGATTTTCTTAAGCTACCTAGAAAACATCCTCTAGCTATCCTGTCTGTGTATTTTACTAAAAGACTGTCCTATGTGCATTTCTTGATCTGCAGAAAAAATGTTTACTAACTATTTAGTAGTATTTGTATTGTTTGGCTGATTCTGCATCAAGGACCACCTGGGGGAGTCTCTGGGGTGGTTAGATTTTCCATCTAGGATGTTAAGTAACACATAAACCTACATATAGTCCCTATCAATTGTCCAGGGAGCAGGAGCTGCCTGAGGGAATCCAAGGGACTGTGGAAATTCTCACTGGGAGAGTTTCTGTAGCAGTTAATCAAATGCTTTGTTGTGAAAGCACTAGGAGATAGTCAATCATCTTGTCCCAAATTGATCTGTTGCCTCCTATCAGTCCACTGTCTCGTCCTTGCAGAGATTAGCCAGGAAGTCCCTGGGTCAGCTGAGGAAATAATAATAAAGATTCATCTTGGGGAATTTAATGAAATTTAATGCAGATTAGTATAAATAATTAAGTATTTATTCAGCTATTGGGAAACACAAAAAGACAGACATTTAAAATCCCTTATCCTCCCCCTTTCCCTAGCTCAATTCATTCCAGATACCTCTCCTCCCCACCTCGCCATCGTCATGGGTTGCACTCAGTCCTTTCAATGAAACGAGTGGCACAGGGGGATGAGGTCAGGACATAGCAGTTTCTCTCTGCTGCTCCTTCTTTCTCACTTTTTTTTCCGTGTGTCCCTACATGGGCCCTACGGGGGCTACATTCCCTTCAGGAGTGCTCCTGCTCTGCCATGGAGCACCACCTTATTCTCTCATTCCCTCTGTTGCTCCCTCCTCCTTCTACTCCCTCATTCTCTCCACGTTCTCTCCCCCTCGTTTTTTTTTTCTGCCCTTTCACAGGGTCACCACAGATTCATGGATTGGCTTAGCTGTGTCCTGCGGTGGGTCTGTTGTAGAGTCAGCTGAACTCTGCTGTGTCTGGCATGGGGCAGCCCCTGTCCTCCTCTTTCAGAAGCCACCCCTCGGCCCCTCTGCTACCAAACTTTTGCCGTTTACACCTAATGCAACAGCAAATACTGAAAGGAAATATCTTTCAAAACAAATAGGAACAAAAGGGCAAAACATGAGCAAATCAATGTAACGGAACTACTAAATGAAAATTATTTTTTCTTGTTTATTTCCCAATTCTTCACCTGTTCAAAGCGTCCTACTTTCTAACAAAGAACTAAACAAGATCTAATTTCTGATCAAATCGAATTTCTGATTTTATACTTTAATATGCTTCTTCTGATAATTGAGGGCTCTGACAATGCTGGGGTACATTCTCAATCTGAACAATCAGTTTATAAAGATTGATACCAGGAGAAAAATATCAAATAATAAAATAATTACCAGTAATGTAAACTGAAGTGCCCACCAGGGAGTTATGTTCTTCTTTTAATGGCAAATGAGATCAAATCCTTATCACTTTATTATACTTGTTGAGATCACAAAAATATTTTTCAATAGCAGAATGCAGATGGGGTGGGGATATAGAGAGATATGCTTTGCAAAGAGGAAAACTTTTGGTTTCAAACCTGTGGTAGTTACTGCAGATCAGTCTGTCAGAGGGCACCACAGAGGGCAAGTTGTTTAGATTCTGATATCAGCAGGTGTGAGAGTTTTCTCTGAACTCTCTTCTGCTTTATTTTTTAGCACACTTATTGGTAAAATAGGCAAAAGAACCAATGGAGAGAAAGTTAGTGACTTTTTTTCCATTGGCTGTCAAAATTTTGGGCTAGTGGCAGATTTCTGCCAATATAACATCAGCAGTGATTAAAAAGCTACTTATAATACTAACATGCCTCACATCAGAAAATGCTCATTGTTAATGTTGCCTATTGCCATTTGTCTTCTGGAGGATTTTATTTCATTCTTTTCAAAGGTCTGCATGAAAAAGGTAGGGATAGATATTAAATTGTAAAGTGTAGAGATGTAAGGTATTTGAGGCACTGAGCAAATTATTCAAGGAGCCTATCAGAAAAGCTTGCAGCCAATGTATACAGGTTAAACAATTTCTTGCATGCTTTGGTGATCTTCATATCTTAGTTCATATATGGACTATGAAAATATACTTGAAATTGGAAAGACTACTTATGTTGTACAACTGGATTTCTGCTTCAGAATTTCTACTTATGTTAGCTCAAAAATTAAAATTTAATATAGCAGGAATCATTTTAGTAAAACCTTGAAAGCCCATATGTGAAATTTTGGAAAGTGGATTTTTCTTATCGAATTTTTAAAGAATAGATTGTACGTGATGTTGGATAACAGATTTAGGTGTGAAATTGATCTGTCTGGTTACATTAGACTGGTAAGTACATAACCAGAATGATATATTTGGGAAGTTTCTGTACTTGATGGAGAAAAAAAAAGCATATCTTAGTATGAAATGGTGATAGATGTGAAAACAGTAAGAAGCTTATTGAACACTTTCATTTTGTTAGTTAGAAAGATTAAAAAGCCATGTTTCATCCCACTTGTAGTTATGTTACTCTGAAATCAACAGAAAATAGAGAGAAAAACATATTTTCTCATTCCATGAAATAGACTTCATTCTGCAAGAAAGAACAAATATCGCCAAAATGTCATAGCAAAGAGTGAAATTAATAATAGTATTATGGAATTAAGTAGCAATTTATTTTTAATAGCAAATACGTCAGCTTCTCTTGATTTGGAAAAAGGTGATATTTCTCTTGTGGTAGCTGTGTAAACTTCAAGCCGATCTCAACAAGAATCTTTTTCTGCCCTTTAGATAATTATTTAATCTGTAATTAGATTCTATGTTTCTTTGGTTGATGATCAAAACAAAGAAGACACTGTTTGTAAACTGCTTTATGGTCTCTGCAGTACATGGGACAGTAAAATCCAGTGTTTGCTTAGGGAATGGGTAAATGTGATTGTGAGCCTGGTTTTGAACGTGTTGAAGAGGAAAATGCTATTTTAAGAGTATATTTTTGTTAGAGTATGGAATTAAATTTCTACAGTTGAGATTTATGGATTTAATAAGTCCAGACATAATAATAAAATAAATTCTGAGTTAGATTTAAGGTCATGTGTGTCATAGGTTGTTGAATACTCCTACATTAAGTCTAGTGATCCTGGCTACTCTACTTGTTTTAGGCACCCGAGATGAATTTAGTTGTACTTTTAACACAACCTCTTGAGATGTGCTCAGGGCTCTGACACACTGATCTTATTGCTTTCCTAGCTGTGACTCTGACCATGTCTTCATACACTATGTCATTTGTAGACCTATACAAATAAGTGAAATTAGAAAATTATTTTTTTACAGGATGAGTTTTTAAGTGATACGTAGGACATTTTGCTCTTGTTCTGTTTATAAAGACAGCAGTCTTAGCTCATAACCTCCTGAAAAACTGTCACTTGTATAACCTGTGCCCCTATTGTTATTATATGCATCTTTCTGTACATAGCAGTATTTTATCATGCTAACAGTTGTTCCTGAACTGTAAATATCCAACTGATTTCTGCAAATACAAACAGAAGTACTACTGAAAGTTCTTTGATAATTTGGCCTAGAGCCTACACAATTAATAAAAAATGTTGATTTGATTTGCTGAGAAAGGCCATGTTCTGGGGAGTCTTCTGGGCCCAACAAAGGCTAAGAAAAATTAGGTGCTTGTTAATTGTTATAACATTGAACAACTAAGGTGGATTGGGGTTTCATATCCTATTACTGCTGGTGTTGTTATTGTGACAATCCCATTTAATTTGATTGTAGAAATACAATAAGTAATGAGGAAGTTAAAGCACTTAGAAAAAGCAAATTGCTAATATTACACATTCCGAGACTCAGAGTTCTCATTTCCTTCAACTATGTAATGTTTTACAAAAAAAAAGAGTTCTTCATGATCTTCTTGATGGTAAGAGCTGTTGCCTACTTTTTTCTCATGCAGGGAGTAATAGAACATTTTTTAAACAGCACAGAAGATTCCACAGCAAATTAGTGTAATGGAAGGAGGAAGAATAAAGAAGATTTGCAATTTCTGGTTTTGGTGTTGGATGATCTCATTGCTGGAGAAGCATAGAGCAGCACCTGGTCTTTTAATCAGATAAAAATATGTTAATATTGCGGCAGGAAAGGTGCATAAGATGCTTCTGTAGATGTCTGGTCCCTTATCGTTTTCTACTACTGACAGACTTTCTTGATTAGGTCTCTCAAACTTACCTGGCAAAAAAGAAGAGAAAAAGAGATGTACAGAAGTAAGAGTCAGCTGGAGCCAATGATTTATATGTCAGGATTTGTCCAAACCCAAGTTGAAGAAAGCAAGAGTCTGGGATGATGGTGACCCATACTGTCATTGTGAAAGAGAGGAGTAACATGCAAATGACACAGGAATGTCCTGAGATGACAGAAGTGCTATTCGTGCTGTTTATGAGGTGGCTTCCTCTTTGCTTTAAAACTACAGTCTCAGTATTTCCTAAATCTTATTTTTTTTTCTTCCAGAACCTCATATTTGGCCCTGTAGCCAAACAAGAAGATGACTTTTGGGGTTTATTATTTTAGAATCTTCCTCTAATTTCTAGTTTAAATGTATTAATGGCCAGTAATTTATCTTTTAAGCTCAGATTGTTTCCTCCTCTCTTTCTCCTTCTCTCCTTGTTTAATAACCATATCCTTTGAATATACCAGACAAAAGCTTATGCTTCTTTGGTAATACATGGGTTTTTATTCCTCTATCTTACCAATTTTTCTTAGTCTACAAGCATGTCCAGGACGTTTTTTTTTTTTCTTTCCTTTTTTAATTTTTTTTTTTTTTAATTTATTGTATGGATAAAACCTCACCGGGACCTTTTAAGGTAAATTTAACAATCTTCTGCTTTATTGGTACCCTATGCTACTAGCTATAGCTGGTATGCTACTCTATGTATTCTGAAATAACATTTACCTTTTTCATTACATTAATGAATTATTTGGAAGTTTATCAACTATCATAAGATGATGGAAAACCAGAATCATTTTATACTAGTCAGTTCCAATTAAGAAGCTTTTAGCACAAGTTCTTATTAATCTCTAAGGGCATGATCTTCCCCCATATAATTTATCTGATTTTCTGTTACTCTAATCATTATATTTATGTGGCCCTTCGTGCATGATATCTTAATATTCTTCCAAATGACTTCCATGTTTACATTATCAACAACTTCATGAGCCACTGCAGGCTGGCTTGAATTCCTGTTTTTTGATTGATTGTGGCACAAACAGGAAATAGAATAAAGAACCACTGAGACAAAGAATAAATCATTGGAAATTCCTCTTTTTTGACGGTAAGTAAAATTATTCTAAAGTAGAGATGACTGCTGAAGGACCTAGCTCATTCCCATGTGAACTGGGACATGAAAATTTTTGGTTCTTGTGGCAGAAGTGCTTGTTGTGAGATTAAGAAACTTTTTAACCACAGTATTCCCCTATGATACCTAAATATACACAGTATATGCTTCATGCAGAAAATCTTAATAATTTACAATTTCAAGTCACATTGTTTTATTGTATCCAAAAACTGTCTAGAAGGATCTAAATTCCCAAATAAGAACATTTTATTTGGTTTTGACTTGTTTTAGGGTTTTCTTTCCTTATTCTTTGACAGTAGGCACTTACAATTTATGTAGTAGCATTTAGATGTTTTTCTTGTATTATGCTGCTGTTCAAGATAGATCATATAGATATCAAATGTTTCAGTGCAAGTTTAGAGATTCAACTGATAAAACAATTTGATGTTTATTTCACTGACTGTCTCTTCTAAAATTTCAGGTTCTATGTAGATGTCTTTCTTTGCACTAATCCCTTATTTTAACATCTGTTACTACACAGTTGTCTTTTCTTGTTGAAGGCAGTCATTAACATCTTACCTGGACAATGAAATCTGATTCTTCACACATGCAATTAATGTCACTGTTCAATTTCATCATTGATTCCAAATCCATGCAAAAGAGTCTAAAAGTCTCAGAGAAGTTTATTCCAGGTTGCAAAAGAAGTTGAGGCTTACTTAGTACCCTTCTAGGATCCTTCTAATCCTCCTAACATTTTATTTAATATTCTTCCCAGTATTTATATGCAATCTTTCTTTTATTTTCAGATAGTTAGTCAGAAAAAAAAATTTGAAAAAATCCTAGTAAGCAAGGCTTTAAACCCCTACTCTTTCTTAAGGTTTCCCAGATTTCCCTAAAACAGATGGAGTTTGTGGTTTTATGCAGAGTTGTTTCCAACCACTTGGTTATAAAAGCGTTGCTCAAGAAGAACTTAAAAGGAGTTGTCCACAACAGTAATGTGTTTATTTTCAAAGATCTTTTTTCCAAAATTAAAATTGCAGTGGAGAAAAAAGTGGTCCTTAAATGTGATTGTAAAAATTGAAGAATCAATCCTTTTTTTTTTTTCTTAAATAAATTATTTTTCCCTGGTTTACGAAGACAGAATGTTTGATTCACATACTTTTAGACAGTAAGGTCTCTTCATCTGGCATCCTATAGAAATCACAGTAAAAATTTCCTTCTCACATTTTAGAACATTTTGCTTTTTTTATATATTCTCTTCCTTTAGGCCTTGGTTGGTGTCCACGCATGAGTAATGAACACTGAGTGAGGATACAGATGATTGCTGACCAGGAAGTGTTTGGATTTTAATTTGAACTTGGACCTTCAAATGGTGGTATTGCCACTTAAATATCACACAGCAGAGCCTTAACTCTTTGGAACATGTTCTGAAAAATTAATAATTTTAATCTCTGGTTTTATTTTAGTCAGTTCTGCTTTGTTCAAGACTATGCCCAGGGTACAGTCTGAGAATTACCTGAAAGAAGTTGCAGTGTTTATATTTTGTTCTGCCACTTCTAAAAGCTACTCCAGATTCTCCTAATAATTCAGAAATATATGATATAAGACTTAACTATATGCATCTGTTAAATCTTGTTGTAAATGTCCCTAAGCATGTGGAAAGCTTTAAAGCTTTTGATTATTATCTTGATATGCAAATAACTATCAGTGTAAAGATTACTATCTGGATACTATTAATTATTATTTCAAAAATAATCTATGTAGCAAGAATTTCTTCCATTTCTTGCTCATTCTAAGACACTAAATGAAATGTCCTTTAGATGTATTATCTACTCATGAAGAATGTCACATACAGAGGACCTAGAAAAGAAAGAGAGTTACATCTAGCATGTTATGTAAATACACAGAATTACATGTAAACTCTCTGAAGTCTTCTCTCCAAAACTTCAGAAGTATTCACAGATATTTAAGGCCTGAGAAGAGGCCTGAATTTGTGTACATGTACAAAAGTAAATGCTTAACTTGATAATAAAATTTACCTGTGTCATGTTGTTCATGTAGGTATTCAGAATGATCTATGTAAGAAATAAGAACATAAAAATGCGTAGTTTTGAAATAGAAAATGAACAAACTTATGCCGATGGAATTTTCTTCACATAATTGTGTTATCAAGCAGGGTAAAGAAGTTACAGTGAAGTAAATAAACTGTAAAGCACAAAGAGCAAACATAAATTATAATTTGTGATAGGAGCTAGTCAATCACACAGAAATGTGAGCATGGAAATAGTTAAATAATTTTTTTCCTAAGTCTGAAGCAAATCTTCATTGGTAAGTGATTATAATTTGACACATCTTTAATTTGAATATATATCAGTTGAAATCATATGGGCATGAATCATTCGTGTAGATTACATTTAAATCAGTGTCCTGATTTAACAGAAATCCTCTTATTCCATCGTTCTGCTTGGAGAAGATATCTGATGAATGACCTTCACTGAATTGCTTTATAGAACTTTTCAGAACTTTGAACTGCTGTATTGCAGTTACTGTATTGTAATGATATGACTACCTGTGCCTTATTTTAATTCAATTTTAAGTTGACGAGTATTACATATTAATATCTCTACAAATATTTTCATGTTCTTAATAGATGAAAAATGAGTTCATTCATTTATTGCTTTAAAAAAAATGTCAACCGATCAGTCTATAAATGAAAGGTGCTGAATACAATCTTTTTACGTTTTTCTCATGTTTTAAGGGAAATGACAATCAATGTACAAAAGCTTTCTTGTGCGCAAACCCACACTTGAAAAACTCTGGAACCATGTTGAGACAAAACCTGGAGAACAACATAGTAGTAAAAAGTCATACAACTTTAAAACATAATCTTTAATTAAATTATTAATTTAATTTTTTCTCATTATCTCATATTTCTGCCTTTATTTCTTTTTTGTTTGTTTGGTTTGGTTTTTGTTTTTGTTTTTGTTTTTGGTTTTGGTTTTTTCCATTTGATTTGGCTTCAGGTTCAGTTCTTTAATATTGATTTCATTTCCAAATTCAAAGGCACCATAACAAGGATTCAAGAAATGCCTGCTCCTCTGTCATAGCACTGTTTCTAGGAACTCCAGCTACAGTTTCCGGAAGAGCTTCTGCAGCCCACTGCAAGCACACACTAAGGAAAGGAAGCTTGTATGCCTTCTTTTGAAAGTTGGCAAATAATCTGTATAACCACATGAGAGAAAACATAAGTACTAAGAAGAGAGCTAATGGACATGGAGTCTGTAGAAAAGGTAAAGTTTGAATCAGAAATGTGTATTGCAAATATCCAAAGGTAAACATTTTTTTTTGGTATGTATTTACATACTGCAGGAATTAATTGCTTTTGGGAGTGAGGAAGAAAACTAGTGGTTAAGGCAAGGTGGTAGTAAAAGGCTTAGCACTTATGAGTTGCTAAATTGAGAATTAAAGATTGCTATAGAGTTGTGCACTACTGAAAGCATTTTAAAGATTTCCAAAATTGCTCACATACAATGGAAGCTATCTAAAGACAAAAAATGTAATTTTTCTTATTGTTCAAGCTGTGTTGGATAAAAGCATAATTAATGTGCAACAGAATGTCCTAAAAGTATGTCTCAGCAGAGTTCCAAACTGGAATTTAAGTAAATGTTAGTTCTAGAAGTCTACAGAGAATGCATATCAAATCCCTATTGTAACATCAACAACTTCAAATGATACATTCAATTGATGGCTACCTTTAAGTTATAACTTTACTAGTTTTCAAACTCAGAGCTTTTTTATAAAGTACAGCTGACACCACGAATGAGTCACAATTGTCTTCCAATTGTTATATATATCAGTTTATATTTACATGGCATAAATATTTATATTTAAATTTTGTGTTTTGCTAAATACACTTAACAAGCTCGATATCAATATAATCTGTTTTCCGTTCTCTGTTTCTCACACACGATAGTTTCTCTTCTCTGAATGACTAAAATTTCTGATCAACAAAACTTTTAGGAGAGCCTCTTAGAACCAATCTTTAGGCATCATCATGATGAAAAAGAATACTCAAGGTGAGAAGCTGAACACTGATTATTTTGTCTAAAGAGTGATCAGAAATATTTTACCTTTCTTCCATCACATTTTTGCTATGTGGATATGTTCGCTGGATGGAGGTGTACAGAAGTAATGAGGTTACTTGTCTTCTAACCTTTCTTACCAGGTAGAGAGTGTGGCAGAAAAAGGGGCAAAGATCAAGCAACCAGAGCCGCTAACAGGCTGAGAAATGAATTTTTGAGAAATATAATATTATCAGGAATATTTTACTATCAGTATGGCCCAGAGTACTGGTCCTCTCTGGGTGTAGCCATTTATCCCTTACTGCTAAGAAGGTGAGAATAGAAAACCAAAAGAACTAATCAAGCCAAAAGTGAGTCTAGGGGTGATGAATGGAGTGCAATATTCTTTCCTTATCTCAAAACGGAACTTGGTCATGGTGTGCTGTGAGAACTGTGAGGTTCTCAAATGTTGTCCTCCCTAGGGCCCTTCATCAAAAAACCAGAAGGAATGAGTGTGCAAGGACAGAGGATCATATGGTCCCATTTCCCACATAAAGCTGCATTACTACAACTTTCGATAAATTCACATCTTTCAACAGTTAGCTCTGTCAATGGTGTTTACTCATTGATACTTTAATAGCCATATTCTCTTACTTGTAGATTATGGTCCTCACAAATTGTATGTGCTCAAGTATTCAAGTTCCCAGCTTTTCTCAATACAAAGTGGTTCTGAGGCTAAATCTGTTGTATTTAAAGGCCAAGTCTGCCAAAACTTCCAGTCATTGGAATTTACTGTGTCCTTTCCAGCAAGCCTGAAAATCCTCTACTATCAGATATTTTTCTTAATTACCTATTCCTGATGAACAAGTCATCTATTGACATTTTTTAAATAAATCCCCTTTAAGACTTATATTGTAATGCTTGTCTTCCAGCAATAGTTGATGTGGATCTCATTTGAAATCTTAAATGCAGCAGATCGCAAGCATCTGTCTAAATTGTTATAAGGAGCCTTAGTGGAAGCAACTGAGCTTCTATCAGGCTTTTCACACTTCTCATAAGTGCTGTGACCTCACTTCAGGTGATGATCCTGCCATTTTACAGTTGTCTTTGTTGTCTTGAAATGGATATAGAATTCTAGCAGTTCTCCTTACATATCTCTGTACTAAAAGGATCCCTTTACATTTTTTCACAAGCACTGCAAGTAAGAATTTATGTTGAAAAACACTGTGATGCTGAAATCTGTCTTCTTCTAAATTATTGGTTTAAGCAATACAAAATTTGGACAGATGTATATGAAGTATTCTTTAGTCTCAAATGCAGAATTTGCAATCACTTGCATTTAGCTGTACTTATTAATAGCTTTACTTATTAATTACATAGCTTTACTTATTAATACTTCGTTCATCAGACAGTGTCATTTATCAGCCATACTAGAAAGTTACTATACAATATAGGTCACAGATAAAAATATAGCAAAAAAACCCCAAAAGGTAATTTCCAAAAATAGCCCTTATCATGATATTTCTTTGTTGGCTTATATGGAGTTGTAGTTAAAAAGCCAGTTTTAAATCACATCTACTCAATTCTGTGATAATTATGTGTAGTGTAATATTTTTTAATCAAAATCTAATGCGTTACTCTAAGACCTTGGAGAAATCAAAGTGTACACTAACACAGTCACATTTTTGAGCCAGACCTGCTATTCTATCAGTGTAAATTTTTTTTAAAAAATCTTGATGATGATGATTTCATCACTACGTTACAGAGTTTGTAACTGTTTTATAATTCCTGAGAAATTTCTTTTATATTTAAATATTTCTATGAACTCCCACTCTGACTTTTCTTTCATGTGTTCCAGTTCTTCAGAATTTTCTCAGATTTTTTGGACTGAGTGAAAATTAAAGACACTGGATCAAACAATCTTGTTAATGGATACTATATTTTTAAATAATTGAATTCATTTGAAAACACTTAGAAATCAAAACTCTTGCCTGAAAATATTCAGATTTTTTACATATGGTAATGTTGATTCCCTGCATAACATACAGCGTGGCTCTATCTTCCTTTTTTATCCACACATAGCACAAAGATGTATTTTCAGTGTTAAGTCACAACCACCATGATTTACCATCGCCCATCTGCACTTAACACTCTATCAGCTCTCAGCCTATTTTTATTGCTAATATCCCTCACATCTTACTTTCTTTAGTCATATTGGCATTGTTACTTCACTGGCTCCTTTTGTTTCCATAATCAGTGGTTACACTTTCCACTTATAATGTATTACTTGATATATGTATCTTTACTTAATTTTACTCTCAGTAATTGATCTTGAACAACTGCAATTTTCTCTTAACTTTGCAAATGAAAATTGAAGTTCACAGATAATGTTTCTGATATTTAGTTAAAGTTTTAGAGAGTATGATCTGTTGTTAGTTCCAAATTAATCTGAACAAAGAAAATGTTTTGTATTAATTGTAATTCATTTCTTTATTTTTTTTTTTTAATTGAATACATTCTGGTGTATTCATTAATTCATTTCAGGTAAGAACTTCACTTTTCTGTGGTGTTTTCTTTTTTCCCACAGTTCTCAAATATTCTTGTGGATTCAGCTTACCCATATCTCTGATTGATAGACAGGTCTCAGAAGAATTGACTTGCAAGGGCAAAACAGGTTAAAAGAGATCTGAACTCTTCCCTAGGCTTTTTTGAGCATAGAGTAGGATCAGTCATTGCTCTGAAGAGTTACAGTTTAGCCGTTGGAAAGCTGTGGAAGAAAGCAAAGATACAGCTTGCCAGCTTTGTGGTCTTATTCTTTCTTACTTTTATAAAAAGATCTGTTACTAGCTGATTGGTTGAACTGTCTCTAGCTGTAGTTGTATAATGTTGGGATTAGGAAGTTACCTGGATATACCATATACCTGGTCATACCACGTACCTAGTACAAAGATTGATATCCTTACTGCTGTCTGTATAAGCAATAATATTGCTGTGACAGTGGTAATTAGGAGTGATCAATATTTTTATCAGTATTTCAATGTTACTTATTCAAATTTTGGCAACAATGGTATTAGTAGAGAGCACATAGTCTTCTATCAAAAACATACTTTTAAAGATAATAGTTTTGCATACATTTGGCAGTTTCCAGATCATCCCTACTTCTAAAAAACTGAAGAAGGACACTGTGGAGAAGAAACAGGCAGCTCCAGAGAAGAAAGTTCACTCTGGAAAGATTTTGAGTTGAAGTTTTGGCCCTGAAGAACCATATACATAGGTATACTACTGTAATCACCAAGAGCAAGTAATTTATAACAAAGTGTTGACAAACAGTTCTGACTGTACTGTTGTTATGTGATTCATTTATAATATTCATACCAGATCATAATCCTTCACTGACTTTGGCATGTTTATCATATTCAGCAGTTCTGTTGTTCACCCTGTAAAATGTCTGATGGATTGCAATAAGAAATGTAGCTCATACATCAAGATCTAATTGAATACAAGGTTTGATATTACATGAATATATTAACTTGAAGCATACAAAACAGCCTTCATGATATTTGCACAACTTCTTGAAAATCAGTGCAATTTCCTTATGGGAAACCAAATGTAGACCTGTGTTTTTTAGGAACTCCACACATGGGGATAACAAGCAGACATGCAAAGAAAAAAATTACCATTTAATGTGGTTCTTCCGAAGAAAAGAGTCAGAACAAAATGTGGGTGATTAAGAAGAGACTCTCTTTCTTTCCTTTAACTCATCACTTTAAAGTGAATTTGGCTCATGGTAAATTTTTATTGACTGAAATACAGTCCTAGAAACTAGACTGGCATTGAATTTGGAAGCTGGAAGAAATACAAAGACAGTGTCCTTATAATAAGTTTCAGCAGAAGTTATCAAATATGTATACAGTAAATAAACCTATGACTAAAATTTTGTTTGTTAAATCCTTTGATTGGAGAGAAATTTAATGTTACAGCACAAACTACACCTTATTTGAGATTAAAGACAAAAGTCACTGCTACTCATTTTGCAGTTTTCACAAACATACAGTTTCTGTTAATAAAAGGTGATAATTTCATTAATATTGCCAAAAGTTAACTGAAAACTGAACAGAAATAATATTGCAATTAGTGGCCTTCTGAAAAGAAAGGCTAGAAATTAACCTCATGGTTCTCTCTCCCTGCTCTGGTATAAGCTTTTCAGAGCTTTAGAGTTGTTTTCTTGTGTTTGTTTTTTGCCCTCCACTCCCCCCCGCTCTCCCCCTCCAAAAAAAATCAACCCAAAACCCAAACAACCAAACACCACAAAACCAACATATAAGTCTTCTATTGCTTTTCTGGAGAAACTACTTTACAACTCAATACTTCTCATACAGGGAACTTCCTCTTTTAATATTAAACCTGAATGCTTAATGTCTTTATTCTTGATTATATAGTCTTTAGGCTTAATAATTTTCTTCTTCAGTAGGTCTATTCCTTTCAAGTACTGCAAAATTCTTACTGTTCCCAAGCCCATATTTACCATTTGCTCAAGGACGTATTTATCTGTTTTCAAGGAAGAGATTCTCTAATTTTTTATAATTTGTTTTGTTCTCCTCTGAAATATTTCTAGCTTATTTAACTTTATGGTTGGCAGGTCCTACTTTTAAACTACCTATAAATAGGCACTTTATGAAACTGATAAGATAGCTACATGAGCCCTTTTTCAAACCATGGGCAGAGATGGACAGATCCAGAACACTATTTATTCTACCTGAAAACTGAATTTCCCTTGTAAGTACCTTTGTCTCTGCATGGCTAGGGGTTACCTAAGGCACCTATCTGTTTTAAGCTGTTTTCATCTAATGAGAAGGAAAAGTGAAAAGTTTGTCAATAGCAAGAAGTGGTTTTAAGTAGATTTTATTTATTTAATTTTCCATTCAACATTGAAGGAATGATTGCCATTCTTAACATGTAAATGTTTGCCAGGAAGTGAAGAATAATTTAAAGGACAAAGGTTAGAATTTCCCCAGTACACTGAAAAATAAATGAATGATACCCATTATTAAGTCTAAAATTTTTGAAAGCTAACACTTGTCCTCTTTAGATACTCATAAATTATGATGGAGTAACCTAGATTTACCCAAATCCACACTAAGCTATCTACAAAGTGGTCCCAAAAGTAGATGGATAAATCTGAAATCAAATTTATCTACAATAGCTAGCACCACTTATATTATGATAGAAGCCAAGAAACCATTTTTTTCAATCTTGTGAAACTGAAGACAAAAGATATTTTCAAATCACTGCAGCTTATTTTGAACCTACTACTGGCACTTCCTATCAGTTTTTTTCCAGTTGATCTATGCAATTTTCTCTGAAACGTGGTGCTAAAGAGAGTTTAATGCATAAAGTCCAGAAAAGCAATAAATTTAGTATTAAAAGCTTCACATCTTTTGTAGTAGCTGTGCATATTCACTTTCAGTTTAAGAATAAAGGGCTGTTTTGAAAAGTTGCTTTGTCTTTTGTGTACTAGAGGGCACATTCTGCTCTTTGCCAATAACAAATATGATCCACAGCATACTAAAACCAACCACCCAGCTGTCGTGGAGCAGAATTTGGCCAAGTTTTTAATTTAACAGCATAATAACATTACATGTGGTGATAATCAATAGGAAAAGTTATGATGCAATAGAAACCCATTCCATCTTACTTGCAGAAGAGAGTATTGTGCTTTCTGTTATCATGAGCAAAATGGATATTACTGTGCTCACAACAGAACACAAACTGATTTCAAATATTAGGTCCTAAAAACCATAAAATTAAATACATTTTATAAACTTAAAGGCCATTTATGCAGTGCATTAAGTATACACTCTTGCGCTTTATCTAATAATAAAGTTTAAAAAATAATCTCTCAGAAGTCAATTACCCTGTTATCTTGCCTCCTGTGTTTCTTCATAAAGCACTGGTTTAAAAGAGGGAAATAAACATTTGCCCTATGAATTCATTGTACAAAGAAGGATCTTATTTTCTCACTATTTTTTAAACATAGCTATTGAATAAATGTGTAATGGAAAGTAAAGCCATAACCTGAAATTTCTCAGGAAAATCAGTACTAGGTTACATTAAAAAGCATTAAGCTACAACAGAAGTATAGAAAATTTATTTTGTTAAATGTATATATTTCCAAATTGAATATCCCTGTCTATAATTGTGTAAAAGTTGGAGGATATAGAATCAAACTGGCAAAAAATCTGTTATCAAAACAGCAGTTAAACAACAGAAAAAGCAATAAAAAAGTATTTTAATCAAAACTGGGATTTTTTAAAATAGAATAATAGAAAATTAAATGGGAAAAAAACCAGAGGAGTGAGTAAATAAAAATTTCTTGGAGCCATAATTAGTTATATCTGATCAGTTCCTGACCGCTGTTTGTCCAGCATCTTCTTGAAAGCTTCCAAGGACAGACATTCTGCCACATTTATGGGTGATCTATCACTGAGCTCCCCACTGCCTTTTGTTATTTAAAATGTATTTGTGATTAGGTCTCCTTCCAATTACCTCATCCCATTTCCCCTGGAATTTGCCACTGGACACAGAGAACAGTTTCTTCCTTGCCCTGACTTTGGTGAAAACTGGGATCATGTGTCCCTTAAGACTCTTTTCTTCTTAGTTTAAATAACTCTGTTTGTTTCAACTTTTCCTCATAGGTTAGTTTTTTTATTCTTCCTGTGATTTTTGCCATTGTGCTCTGAAAGAGCTCCTGTTGTGCTACTTTTTTTTTTTTTTTTACCTAAGACCTATTGTAAATAATGATATTCTTATTTAAACTCATTGATATGATGATGGTTTTCCTCAGAGGAGTATGACAATGAGACATTGAATCATTTTCAAATTGTAATTGTAAAGACACTTGTACTGACTTTGGTGGGGATAGAGTTCAATTTCTTCATACTAGCTTATTTGGGGCCATGTTTCGAATATGTGCTGAAAGCTGTGTTGAGAACACAGGGGTGTTTTAGTTACTGCTGAGCAGTGCTTACACAGCATCAAGGCCTTTTCTACTCCTCACGCTGCCCTGCCAGCAAGTAGGTTGGAGGCGCACAAAAAGTTGGGAGGGAACACAGAACAGCTGACCTCAGCTGGCCAAAAGGATATTCCTCAACATCTTTATCAATGATCTGGATGAGGGGATCGAGTGCACCCTCAGTAAGTTCGCAGACGACACCAAGCTGGGTGGGAGTGTCGATCTGCTGGAGGGTAGAGAGGCTTTGCAGAGAGATCTCGACAGGCTGGATCGATGGGCCGAGACCAACGGGATGAGGTTTAACAAGGCCAAGTGCCAGGTCCTGCACTTCGGTCACAACAACCCCAGGCAGCGCTATAGGCTGGGGGCAGA
>KZ505701.1:1064757-1093432 GCA_002844005.1 Limosa lapponica baueri
CTACGATTCTGTGATTCTGTGATTCCATAACGTGTGATGTCATGTTCAGCAATAAAACCAGGGGGGAGGTTGGTGGGGCGGCCACTGCTCAGGGACTTGCTGAGTGCTAGTCAAGTGGTGGTGAATAATTGTTTTGATTAGTATCATTAGCATGACCTGTCTTTCTTGGGTTTTATTTTCCTCAGTCTTTTGGGTTTTTTTGTGGTTTTTTTCACGGTTTTTTCGTGGGTTTTTTCATGGTTTTTTCCCGCTCTTTTCTTTATTTAAAAAAAAAAATTGTTATTATATCTTTTTAATTCCTTAATTGTTTTTATCTCAACTCACGAGTTTCTTTCTCACTTTTCCCCGTCCCGCTGCGGGGAGAAGGGAGTGAGCAAGTAGCTGTTTTGTGCTTAGTTGCCACCTGGGGTTAAACCACAACAACAATATATGTCCTCATCCTCATTCCTGGATAGACAATCTATTTAATGGAATAGGTTTTTTTCGTGTTTCTTTTCATGTTCTACATTATTTGAAATACTTTTAAGTTCTGTCTTCCACAATGCCTTCAACATTGACAAAATTATATCAACTCATGAAGATACTGATGAAAACATTTGAAAAGCTGACACTTTCAAGCCGATTTTAGCATCCAAAGTCTAAACCAATCTTTCCTAGATAGATAGAAGAAAGAGCAAATGGGTTTTGTGATAAAGATAAACTAAATATATGACAATAGTCACCAAAAAAATCCCCAAACAAACAAATAAACAGAAAAAAAAAAAAAGAGGAAAGACTGCCAGACTTTATGGACTAAAATACCATACAACTCTTACAACACTAACTGTGAGTAAAATTTGATGATGTATGTTCAGATAACAACAGTGATTTTTGTGAGGTAGAGATACTGTCTTTTCATACTGTATAGTTTAAAAATACATTAAAATTCCTTATTTTCTGCCTTGCTTAAAAAGTCATAGTTTAATCTATGTCTTTTTCCTCCCTCTTTTCTCCTTTTCAGCTTTTTTCTCCCTTTCACACAACTATGTGTTCTGGCATGGTTTACCTCAGAATATCACTTGCTGCATTTGAGAGTAAAAATGAATACATCATAAAAAAGAAGCATAATTTATTGCAGATCACATTGAGTTTGTTTAGGGTGCAATTCATCCCTGTGTAAAGGGCAATACTGCCAAAGTCAAGCAGTCAAACAACTTGACAGCTTTCCTTACCTTCTTCTCTGCAAAAAAAACCCCCAAGGCTCATTTAAATCATGGAACCAAAAATGAGCCTTTTAATTTCTGAGACTTCAGGAAGCAACTACTTTTTGCTGATTATTTCAGGTTCATCTCCAAGTCTGTGTTTTTGTAAACACAGAAAAGTAGGCTTCAATATGTTCAGAAGGGACAAGTGCTGTCCCAACTGCCCTTTTCTGTTCCTCTTTTTACAGGCCTTTATGTCTTTCTTATTTCTAATTGTTCTGAAAATTTAATCTCTGCTTCTCCTCAGTTCATTGTACATTCAATATATTTTCTTGTTTTTCACATACCACTCCATCTTCTGTATCCCTTCAATATCCCTGATCCATCTTTTATTTTCATACTATCTGTACCCTTCTATTTTCTTAAAATTTGTCTAATATAGAATATAAGAGAATGTTAACGGTCTCTCCTGCCTGCCTGATTGGAAGGAAACAAAACACAAACCTGGAAGGAGGCAGTCTTTCCCAAGAAAGACTGTATCTTTCAAATGGAAATCAAGCCACCTCGACAGAGAGCAGCTATGGTTCTATGGTATGTAACAGTTCCAACATGGATTTCAAGAAAAGTGAAATTTAGGAGCTTAATGGAAATTGAGACTTTAGGGAAAAACGAGCTCATGAGCCTAGCAGCATCTCAGGTAGCTCTTGTTAACTAACTTGTGGTTTCGTTTTTGTTTTTGTTTTTTTTTTTTTTTTTGTTTTTGTTTTTGTGTTTCGTTTTTGTTTTTGTTTTTTTTTTTTTACTTAGTAAATCTTTTCTTCATATCCATGCAAACTGAAAACTACTAAAATGACAAGATACCCAAATTAAGTGTTTTTCCAGAATCTAAGGCCTTAAAGAAATTTCTGCAGGCTCTGTAAAATTCATAATCAAATCACTCAGTGGCTATGCAGTATGCTCTTCATTTGAATTGTTTCACTGACACAGGAGTGAAATGCACTCTTTGGAACCATTCATGATCATTTAATAGTTGTTATTTGACAGGTTAATAATGCTTCATAATAATTTTATAATGCAATCTCAGAAATACCTGACTTAGTTGATTGTGTTCTGTCCTAGTTTGAGGTAAAACAGAACCAACTTTCTGTTCAGTAATTTCACTTTTTAGCTGGGCCTCTTCTAACTAACTAAACTCTGAAATTAACAGCATATTGTTCAGATACTGTTCACTCTCACAGTGGTAAGACCTGATTATACCAAGGAATGATATGCAGACAGGCTCTTGCTTATACTTATTGCTATAACAACCAGGGTCAGGTAACTTCATTATTTATCCCGTTGGAGAATTGGAAGTGGAAAAACATTGAGGGGAACACCTGTAGGGAGGAGCAGACAGGACAGGTGACCCAAAATTGACTAACAGGGTATTCCACCCCATCTGCATCATGCTCAGTATAAAAGCTGAGGGATCAAAGGGTCAACTCTCTTTCTTCAATAGCTGACATCCGAGGAGGACCCTGTCTGTTTGTCTGCCTTTGATCCTGATCTGAGCACTCCCGACTCCAGATCCAGAATCCAGCTCCTGTCCATCACCGAGTCTAGTCTGGGACTTTTCCCTGTGCCTTCTGGTGACGTGATCGTCATTCTGGGAGCTTGGTACGTTTTTTGTATATACTGTAGCCCTCCATAGCCGCACTCCAGTCATAGGATTCATCCCACCAGATTTCAGTGATGGCCACTATATCATATCTTTCCACCAGCATGGTAGCTTCCAACTCCTCCTGCTTGTTGGCCATGCTGCGTGTATTTGTGTAGAGGCACTTTAGCTGGGCTATTGGCTGTGCTGCCTTTTTAAGGGAACACTCCTTGAGGTGTCTCACAAGGGTTTCTCTGTATACTTCAACTACCTCAGGAGCTCCTGGGTCTTCTCCATAAGACTTTGACTGCAATGCAGTGTCATCACCTTGGCTCAGGAAGCCAGGCTGAAGGTCCTTACTAGCACCCTGTCCCCCTAACCCTGGTGTCTTATCGCTCAGCTTGCTACAGTCAAGTCTAATATTATTAACCCCCTCCCCCCTCACACCTAGTTTAAAGCCCTGTCAATCAACCCTGCAATCTCCTGCGCAAGAACTCCCTTCCCCCTTTGAGAGAGGTGCCTCCCAACAAACCACAGGAAAAAAGAATTAGTTAGATTGCTTGTCCTAGACTGAGTATCAAAGTAGTTCCAAAGTGATCCTCTTTTCACCTTCCTCCAAGCCTAAATATTCAAACCCATCATCTTTTATAAGGTATGTAATCAACAGTAACATGACAAGACTGAGTAGAGAAAAAAAGGATGAAAGTCAGATTTTAATCAACTTCTATTGCCCTCTCAATTTTTGTTTTAATTGCCTTTCAACTGAACTAAACTCCTCTCAGATTATTTTATATTCTGGATGTTATTTCTCCTTTATGTCACTCACTAGTGATCCCCTTTGCCTCAATATTTTCCTGGAGATAGATAGATAGATTAAAAAAAAATACACACACATATATATAAGTTATTACATCCTCTGTTAGAATACTAACTCCTAGCTATGTGAAGTCATTTATACAACTTGTAATTCTGGTAAATTGTCAAATTTAAAGAAGATTAAAAGTTGAGATATGCCCTATATTATGCATATTTAATATTATTAACTAAATAATCTTCAGGGAAGAATGCCAAATTCTGAGTGTCAGAGAGGCTGAGGAGAAGCACAACATACACCCTTAGTTTAACAGGTGGGACTATCTATGGTTTGTTTATTTTAAAATCACATTTTAAAACTTATTCAAAACTATACTCAAGGTAAAGATCCCTCAGAATAATTTATACAAGATAGATATCTAACATCCCTAAAATCTAAAATCCAGTTTCTGTTTATGTGAACACCAAGTACAGAAATGTTCATGGATGATTCAGATCTATAGTCTAGAATCTGATATGGTATAAATTCATGTTTCTGATGTAAAATCAAAGCATGTATAAGAACCTTTCAGTGGATTTTCTCATATTTTTGGACAAAGTTTGTATCTAGTGAATAAAAGAGATTGAATTATACTTTCCACAGTTAGTGTAAGCAAAACAGTTGAGGAGGAAAGTTTGGGAATCCACTAAGTGGAATCTAAAAATGCTGTTGCTTTTTATGTTTAATAATTTTTCTTGCATTACATCAGAATGCAGTAAGTCATCATTTGTTTTGTATCATGTATATAGACCTGTACCACTAATTTTAAAATGTGTAGAGAGCAATAAACATGCTTCCATTTTCCTGGGGACATTTACACGGTCTGTTCTACAAAGCACAGGATATATTTTGGGCATGGATAGTATAGAATGAAGTGTCAGCAAAGGTCTGTTTTTGTATGCATTCATAGGACGAAACGGAGAGTAACGTATTCTTAAACAGAATAAAAGTTTGGCTGTACTTGAGAATGGTGGATAGAAAACTTTTTATGAAAGATCAGTTGTGAGTGAGCAAGATGGAGGCTTCAGTTCTTATAAATGTTGCTATTTGAATGAGAAAAATTGTATTTGCTGTTTATGATAAAGCAGTTGACAGCCCTATAAACACAACACAGTTCAGAAGTGGAATATATAAAACATGATAACCTTAAGTTACATTTGTTCATGAGATGAGACAAGATTCCTATTGTAACTATGTTACATGCATGTCTCTCAGGGAAGTTGATTATTTCTGAATACTGAAGAGATGAAGAAAGAGAAATCCACTGACATTCCTTTAAGCATCTGTAATCCATTTTCTGCTCTTGTTTGCTTCCTGGCACATACTGTCTATATATGTTTGTTAGGATTTTTTTCCTTGGTGTTTTTAAATTCTCCAGACTTGAATGCTTAGAAAACCTAAGAGAACAAAATCACCCATGACTACTGACATAAAGGGCTTAATTCTCACTTAGACTCTTATGTAAATGAATAAGTGAGAATTAGAAGAAATCTTTTCGAAGTCAGTCAGTTTTCATATTTCTGAGAAGATCATACATAAGACAGTAATCTACCTCACTACTTTGTTTTGAAGGGGGCTTATGTCTCCCTTGTGAAGATTTTTTTTTTTAAACCTTAACATCTGACAATCAAAAAGTAAGTGATAGACCTCCAATCTCCTTTGATTGGTCCAGGCTGACTTACTGGCCACAATTGTAAATAAAAGGATGTCATTCACAGTAAATTTGATGTTGTCTTGAAGAAGTGGTCCAGCAAATCAAAAGGAGTCCACTGAATAAACAATACCACAAATTTCCAAGCAGAGAGAAAAGTGGAAAGCCTTACAGTTTTGCATGGGGGAGGGGCAGGATGATAGAAATTGTCTCTAAGATTCTTTCTCCTTAATAGACAGAAAGATGAGGTATCTAAAACTGAGAGAAATATAAGGTAATGAGGAAATTATTGTCTGAAAATTTGCCTGCTAGGGGAAAACTTCAGCACTTTACTGGTTTAACACTTTATACTGACTTTATTCTTTACCCTGAATTCATTTTGAGGCATTGCTGGAGATCTGTATTTTTGGTTGAATATATTTTCAGATTCTCTGTGAGCTGTTAATAATTCCAGGAAGAAGAAAGCAGATTTGACTATAAACAATTTTTCCACATTTCAGGCATGGGAAGAAGCTGATACGTGGTGTGTGCCTTAGAATCATGCTGTAGCATGAAGTGGGCTCTTAGAAGTACTATCTTGCACTTCCTCTAATGAATTGGCAAGATGTTATACAGGTCCAGGAACAGAAAAGTTACTAATGAGATAGTATATACCCTCACACAGAAGGAATCTCCTCAAGTCTGCTTTTATAATGGTTTCCTAAGCCAGGAACAAGCTACAGGAAGACAGAAATGACTGTTCTTTGCCTGTTACCTCGAATAATATATAAAAGCCTTGATGAATTTCAACAAGTATAGCTGAAGGCTAAAGGTTTCAAAAATCTCAACTTCTAATATCTTAATAAAAATCACTAGTTAAAGAAGAAATACTCTCTCCTGGTGAAAGAAAGCTGTAAAGTGGACTCAATAGTTATATTTCTGTTTGATCTGCTGGATGTCCAGCAACACACATAGAACTTGAAGACTGGTAGAGCATGTGCTGACTCTCATATTGCCAGTACTCAGAGTACATTACAGAGAGCTGGGTTTGGGGGTGAAATTATGATATTCGGTGCAAACTAGAGAATGATCAGGGAAAAGAAAGGAAGGCAGGAAGGAAGGAAAGAAGGAAGGAAAGAAGGAATGAATGAATGAATGAAGGAAGGAAGGAAGGAAGGAAGGAAAGAAAGAAAGAAAGAAAGAAAGAAAGAAAAAGAAAGAAAGAAAGAAAGAAAAAGAAAGAAAGAAAGAAAGAAAGAAAGAAAGAAAGAAAGAAAGAAAGAAAGAAAGAAAGAAGGAAGGAAGAACAGAGCTTGTTTTATTTCAGAGGATGGTCTAGAAAATAAATTTATAGGAAATCAAGTTGTTAAGTCTATTGTTCACACAACAATTTATTGATTTGAAATTTACATAGACTCCTGGAATATATTTTCCAGAGGTACCAGGTCAAGTGATTCAGGGGTCTTAAGCAAAGACAGTGACTGTGTCAAGCTCCAAATTCTGGGTGATTCTCTCATGCTGCAGTGATGATTAAAAACAAAAACAAAACAAAACAAAAACATCCTGATGTGACATTGCTCTCCTGAGCTGAGAATCAAGGGTTGTATGTGGGAAGCCAGATTCTCATCTTAGTTGCAGTGTAGTGTAACTTCTGTAGAGTTATTCTAGATTTATAGTGGCTTTATCAAGATAAGACTCTGGTCTAGTGCAGCCTGGAATTAATCACATGCTGGTTTTGGTGCTCTAATTAGTATTAGAGCACCAGTATTAGCACATCTGGGGCAGGGTTGGGAGGACTCATCTTGTTGCCACACCCCATTTCATCTGCTGCCATGAAGATATTTCCCTGAAATGCAGTTAATAACCAGTGAACACTAGTCAGAGACTCCGGATGTTTTATGCTTTCTTGGCAGCCTCTGACTGCAAATACCAAGGACTCCTTGTTGCAGTAAGTTTAAGCTGAGGAGAAGACAGCACTTTCATTTCCACCTCTTACGACCTTGTTGATATTATAGCTGTCATTGGGAAGGGAAAAAGTACCCACAATGACCAGGCATTTCGGAACACTCAGCAGGTGAAACAAGTTCTTAAACTGGGTGTTAAGACAAGTGTCTCTTTTCGTGGTCTGTGTCTCTCTCACTTCCCCCTTCCATCCTGCCAAGTCT
Organism: Limosa lapponica baueri; assembly: GCA_002844005.1. Lineage (NCBI taxonomy): Eukaryota > Metazoa > Chordata > Aves > Charadriiformes > Scolopacidae > Limosa > Limosa lapponica. The sequence goes on from KZ505701.1 coordinate 1,072,223, forward strand.
TTTTTGAAACACAGTCTTTTGATATAGTTTACAGGCAGCTTTCATGAAAGCCACGCTATGCTTTTACAGACATTCTATCTTGTACAGGTCCAAATGAAATACACCATGTTTAACACAACAGCTCGAGAATACTCTCACACCTACCCACCCATCAAACGAAAAGAAAGTGATCAATAATGATTACTTCATAGGAACTTCAGTAAGTGTGAAGAAACAACTGTGGGAGAATTGCAGTACAGGAGCAGTACAGTAAACCAGTAAAGTAAAGCAATAAATATATGTAAGGACTAGCTTGCTTACCAATAATTTCTAATGGGAATATAGTTATGATATTAGTTAGAATCATGAAAATACTTCTGTATATGCCTGCATTAGTTTCTTTTTTCTTTCTTTTGTGTTTGAACATGAACGAGCTGAAGGACAAGGGAATAAAATGATCATAAAATTCGCTTTTCTTTTTAGTAGCATTTGTTTTATGCATGTCTTTTACTGATGCAAATGCACTTTGCATTGGTTCAATTTATCTAATGTAGCCCAATTATTCTGTGTATTTCTTTTATTCTTTTCCTCCATGTCTAGCTTCACCTTATATATTTTAACTTTTCCAGAAGAATGACAATAGTGTTTAAGTACCCTATTTGTTTTGTACATTCTGATTAATTCCCTCTTTGCATTTTGCCTTCCCAGAATCTTTCACACAGTGATGACAGTCCGTCAGTCTTGAGTTTCTTTTTAGTAGATCTTCAAGCTTGAAATTTTTTACATTAAAATTACAAGATTTTCCATCTTCCAAATTTTCTCCCATTATGCAAAGGAGTTTGAAATATTGTTTAAATCCAGTAAATGGGTTTAGGTGTCGTGGAGTTGTCATCTTTGAATCATCTACATAATTGTAGAAAGGTTAAAAGACACAGTTATCTTAATAGCTTTGGGCTATCTTTTCAACTGAGATTACAAGATTGAAAGTAAGAGTTTGTGATAGTCATGTGGGGAATATATTAAATTAAGATGCATTTAATGTACGCAAAATGAACTGAAAACTCTTCAAGGTAAGGATCCTGTCTCTCTTTCTAGTTTTGAGGTGTTTTGATAAGTAGAACCAATAAACAAGTCGAAGCATATATTCAGGCATTTTGCTGTATTGTGGATAAATGTCCATGTGTGGTTCTGCCATTATAAGTTAGTTTCACATAAAGATGATATTGTCTTGCCCAGGAACCAAAACATTTCTTCCTCACTTCTGTCTGCTTGTGTGTCCGTGTATGACTGTCAAAATCTTGACAGTATTCATCCATTCAATATAGACTATTGTGTCATATAATGATCTTAAGAGGATTCTTTAAGAGGATAAGAAAAGGACATTTACCTGGCTGCCTTATTATAGTGTCCGAGAAGATGTTTAGGCAACTTCACCACCCTGTAAAAAATGAAAGAGGAAAATAATGAAAAGGACTATGCTTCCATACAACATTTTATGAGTTGTGCTTAACCAATACTGCATGTGATCATATGTCCAGATGGTATCTCTCTGCCTCCTACTGTGACTTTTCTCCTTGCAATAAAGTGTTCAGATATCTGATCTGTTGGAAGTCATATTGCAACATTATGTATACACATTATAATATATGTGTTTAAAATATATACTGGTGTTAGGGTCTTCTTTGCCTTCTTGTATATACCCAAATCTCTAATCTGTAGTAATTATATACCTATATATACAGAAGTTATAGTTATATTTGTCAAACAAAGTCATCAAGAGAACTTGATAGGTGCTGGAATCTGATTATTTAGAATATTAGATGGCTTAAAATGTGCCTGATGTTGTTTTGTTCTAGGCTAACCAGTACTTTTCTAAACAATTCCTGAGTACAATATGGGAATTATCATGGAGAAGGAATGATTTCCAGAGGACTGCCTTCATGCAGCTGCTCCCCCTCTGGGGAATGGGAGCTGTAGGTTATATATACAGGCCTTTCTATGACATTGGACCTTAGTGTAAGCAACAACCTGAGTGCATTTAGTTTGTCTGTAGCTACACTCACTCCTTTTCTTACTCAAAGCACACCGAAATATTTCCAGGAACAAGGAAGAGCTCCAACATGTGGAACTGGATGGCCTGCTTCAGAGTGCTGCAGGTCTGATGCTCAGGTGGAAATTGATAATATGAATTTGAATACAGTTGTGTTAACATAGAGTTTGGTCCTTTAGTTTTCAATGTGTTTGCTGGTGTGTTTGGAGAAACAAAAGGAAATATGCTATGTTTTCAAGTACTGACTCCCTGATTTTTTAAAAATAAGGGATAATATGCATTCCTAACTTCAGAAGTGAATTTGTTCAAGATGATAAATACTAATCAGTAGTAGATACCCTCTTAATTTTACTCAACTGTGAGATTTTGAGGAGACCAAAATTTCAACCTTTTCCTGGCACTGCATAGGAAATACCTGATGCAACTTCCTAACCATCATATTGTTAGGAGTAAACCCCATTTTTAAGTACTCACTGGGCAGCGTGCTGCTTAGATGCATTACTTGAATATAACGAGTTCCAGAAGCTGACAGGTTATTTTAAAGAGGGAAAAAAACCCAAAACAATCCCACCCACCCACCCCCCCAAAAAAAAAATCCAAAGAAAAGTCTAGAAATCTCAGAATATTCCTTTCAAATCTTAATTCTCTCTTGTGTATCTAGCTAAGCATAATTGTATAAATATTAACAAGAAAAAAAGTCTGACAAGGTGAAAGTTCAACTTGACTTTTATTCATTTTACTCCTGATTCTTCACCTCACTGCACTAGTTTTGTTTTGCTTTGACTCCATTGACAAGAGTTCAGTCACACTGGCATAGAACCAGTTTAATGAGGTAGATGATTATGTCAACAAGATTCTTAAAATGAATCTCTTAAGAACGTAAGTTAAGCACTTTAATTAGGGGATGCTAGATTTTAAGTTACCCAGGCAACATCACTCAATTCTTTTGAAAGTGTTTTATGTCATTTCCTAAACCTCATAGGACCCATGATAACTTCAGTGTAATGAGTAGGCAGCAACCCAGAACTGAGATCAGTACACCTTTCTCCTACATCTTTTCAAGGCGATCCCATTGTATTTATTGGTATTCATTGAACTACTGTACAATATAGGTAGTTATTTTTCTCCCTGGAATTCCAAATTGTGGTAGCCCTAACATGTCAGTTCCGGTTGCCTTCTCAGATGTAGGACATTTCACAAATAAGGACAGGCCTGAATGAATAATTTCTTCTGTGGCCCTGGTTATGCAGCACATCTTAGACCTGCTGGCATCCAGCCATATGACAGGAGACTTGTAATGTAACTTCATAAGAATATCATAGAAAACCTGTAGCTGCAGCAGGAATTAGATTGGATTTTATTTTGTTTTTGGTGGAATGCACCTAAACCAGGAGATGTAAACTTTTCCTTTTGCAGTTCTGCTTTCTTCTCTATGTAACTACCAATATCTAGAGAAAATTAAGTATTCTTCCTTCTGCTAACACCATGTATGATGCATTTTTACTTCTTTACCCTGAGCACATTCTTCCAGCTTGCTGAATAAGTCAAGAGTGCTTTGGCTTAAAGAGGACATAAACATCATATATTACAATGCTTACGTGCAAGGGAGTTGTATCAAATGTCGGCATTTCCTTACATTCAGTCATTACGGTCTATACAGATTTTTGTAATTACAGAAATCAAGCATTAAATTAGCTTGTTATACTGAACTGAGAAGAAAGAGGTAAACATGAAGTGGTTTGTACAGCCTTGGTATAATCCTGCACACCTCAACTAATACTTTTTCTTTTTTTTTTAAATGAATGCTTTTTTCCTTTGTTACCTTGGGAGCTTGGACCTCCCTACCTGTGGACCACAGAAAATCTCTCTCATATACTCTCTGGTGACTTTTCAACTTGTATCCTTTTCTGCAAATATATCTATAATTTCTTTTTACTTTTACTCTTAAAAAACAAAACAAAACAAAACAAAACAAAACAAAACAAATCCCAAAAACCCAACCCAAACCAAACCAAAAAACCCAAGCCAAGAATCTGAAATAAAGCTTTTGTTAAACAATTGTGTAAAAATGTATTCTGTTAGTCATAAACCTATGTTATTCTCTACTGCATATCCTACTTTCTTGTCATTTTGCTGTGTTTATAACCACCTACAATAAAGACGTAGGTTTGAACTATGATGCCTTTTATTTTCTCTGCCTTAGCAACCCAACTAAAGAATTTCATATTTGATGGGAGTACAGGTGCTATAAACACCCCATGACTCACAGGTCCCACTAATTGAGGAAAAAAAACATATCCTAAAGGATAAAGAGGATCCTTAAAAAAGATACTTTTTATTCAAACTAGTTGAATAATCTGTGAATGCTTTGTGCATAAATTGTTCCTATTGCAAATGTATTTTTTTAGTCATAAATATTCAACAAATTGCCTTGAATAGGCCATTTTGAATTTGTTCACTGTTAACAAAACAGTTGTTTTTACTTACTCAAAATGTACTCTCTTTTGTGTGCTTTATCATGTAAAACATACCCATGTATTTTCTTTTTCTTTTTTTGATGAAGAATGTTTTAAAGAAATTACATGCTACATATCTGTCTTAGCCATGTGTTGAGAAAATTATTTGCATGTTGTGCACACAAACTTCATCCTATCACCAATGCTTTCTGGAGCCTGAATACTAAACAAACTGAATAAATTTTAATCAGCAATAGAAATATGTAGCGTTCTTTATTTTATGTAGATTTTCCAGTTATTTAAATCTATTCATATTCAGATAAATTTTGTACAAAAGGATGTGGAAGTATCCATCTAAACCTTGGGTGTGTTAACATATCTGTTAATACATAATATATTTCTTTATTTGAATAGCTTAACCTCAATAAACAGATTTTTATAGGATTAATTTCATTAAAATAGTAAAACAATGGAATTTATATCAATTTAGGAAAGACGAGATACTAAAATTTTGCTTGGCAATCTTGAGGTTTAGAATTCATTTACAAGGCTGGTAATAAGCTCTGTTTTAAATTGCACCAGATTTTCAACAAATCTTGAGCAAATCATACATTATAATTGGTCTGTGATTTACTCACTTACTGAGGTCTGAAAAAACTGGTGGTACAGAGCATAGTACAGGCAGAATTTGGGTTCAGATCTTTTCTTCTGGTTCAGTTCCTCATCTGTAAAACATAGCCAAGCAACAAAACACATTGCCATGAGACTGTCTTGGTGGAAAGATCTTCTGAGTATAAGGTGGTAATAGCCCACGTGGAGTTCAACTATCTGAAGTTGGCAAGTGTGGGGTTTTGTGTTTTAGCATGCAAAATAGCAAAGACATTTATTACATATCCTTGATGCGAAGCATATGTCCAATTTATTAATCTCAGTTCGGTACTGGGAAATAAATAATGAATGTGGAATGTTGCTTCTGAATCCAAGAGGAGCACAACTGCAGTTAATAATTCTCCACTTGTTTTTCGCTGCTTTGGTTTATGGTTGGGAAATTATTATCCTCCTTTCTCTTTTGTTTAATTGTTCTGATTCTTGTTGAAATGGTGGTCCTGAAGAATGTTGACTTCTGCTTATTTTCCCGTTTTATAAACCAATACCTTCTTGAAACCCACTCCAAGAGAATTAAGAATTCTTGTGCAACAGAAAAAAAAAAAAAGGCAGCGGGGAAAGTGTGAAGTTTAGTCTCAAATATAGAGTTTTGTTGTTCTCATGTAGGGTTTGGGGGGTGTGTGTATAGCTCTCATTACAACATTTCCTGTTTTATAGTGTCCTTCAAACTGAGGTTTGCAATTTCCACAGGCACACCAGGACATACTTTTTAAAAGTCTAGAAACAGAAATAATTTCATAAATTAATTTTCTTCTTAAAAGTTGTGCACCATCTTTTCTCAGCTTTTATACTCTTAAGATAAACAGATGTTTTCATAAAACAGTAGCATAAATATAGATACTAGTATCTCTGCTGGCTTCACAAGGACAAAACACTTCACATTTTTGACTTAGAATAAGCATTAAATTCTACATTTAGGCAGTCAAAAAGAGATTATTATCTTACTGTATTTAACATTGGTGCAGCCTCACCTTGAATACTGTGTGTGGTTCTGGACCCCAAAATTTAAGAAGGATGTGAAGGTACGCAAATGTGAGGGCAACAAAGCTGGTGGAAGGGCTGGAATGACTGTCCTACGTGGAGCAGCTAAGGACTTTGTGTTTGTCTACTTTGGAGAAAAGGAGGCTTGACGGATGACCACATTGCTCTCTCCAGCTTCCTGAGGAGGGAAATGGAGAGGGAGGTGCTGATCTCTTCTCCCTGGTTTCCAGTGATACGACATGTGGGGATGGTTCAAAGCTGCATGAGGGGAGCAGCTTTGACATTAAGTAGCATTTCTTTTCCGAGACGTCGTCAATTACTAGAACAGAGAGGTGGTCAATGCCCCAAGCCTGTCTGTGTTTAGGAGGCATTTGGACAATGCCCTTAATAACATGCTTTAACTTTTGCTCAGCCCTGAATTGGTCAGGCCGTTGGACTAGAAGGTTCGATAAAAAACGCTGCTTTTCCCATGTCAAAGAAAAAAGTTTTATTTTTATTTAAAATTCTTTTTATAGAGAAACATCAATTCCTTCGACACTATAAAATGTGATATGGTCCCTTAGAGAAGTGAGAAATCAATGGAATAAGAAATTTTAGGTTCCTATGATTTTTTGCACAAAATTGTGACTGTCGTTAAAAATGAAATATTTATTTTTTTCCCAATTAATATTTGACAGTATGTATTTGAGATTTCAGTTTCTCTTTTCATATGTTTTATGTTTTTTTCTTCAAACTACAGATATCTTTTACTTTTTCATCAAATCCATGGTGATGTTACTGTCATCCTTGAAGGATTCATTGTGACAGAGATGACACTTTTTTTTAAATTACAACCACCATGTAGTTCCAGTACCATGATACTGCATCTGAAAGTCTCAAATGAAGACAGTATAACTCACTACGTAGTATGCTGAGTAAAAGTCCTCAAATGGAGAACAAGGATATCTACATATCGAAAAGATTTCATTTACTGTAGTTCTCCAAGATATGTTCACGTGCTTGTGAAATTGCCAGAATGATGATAAAATGTCTTCCAAAGGCCACTTAATAAGTGCAAAAGCTCAAAGTGGAAAAATCTGATCTAGTTCTAGATACCTCCCACTATGAGTGATTGTGTTATTTAAACAACAATATATGACAGACTATGCGGCAGTGCTGATTAATGGACACCTTGGGTGTGTAGTGAGGCATGAAGTGAAGCTGATGCAAACAAGAAGTACATAAATCACAAGAAGTTCAGAATCCTGAAGCATCTTATTGTCACGCTGTAATGAATAGGTTTTACATATTAAAAAAATATGTATATTTATGCTTATTTTTAGTGCTGTCATATGTACTAAGGTTTTAAGGCCCTTTCCCCCCCCCCCTTCAAAAATTTGAATTTGGAAGCTGGTTAATACTTTGGATAATAGCCACTTTGAAGTGCTAGAGGCTAAAGTCTTCAAGGGCCTTTGAAAATGTATTTTTATATAAATTGCAGTTCTACGATATGGATTGTATTTGTGTACAATTTGGAAAAAAAATTAAAAAAACCTCTCTACTTATGAGACCTTGCTTTAAGAAAAGGATATAGTTGGCAGTATAAATTCAGCTGGTAAAGCAACAGCAGGAACCTGCCTTTCACTTTCATCACCTTGACTGTTCTTTCTTTTTCCTTGCGTATACCTTTTATCTTAGTAGCAAGTTATGCATCATGTTTGATTCTCATGCCTATGCTTAATGAAAATCACTATATATATAGACAACAGGAGGGGAACACATATGATTTCTTAATCAGCCAATTTTAATATCTTAAGCTTTTAGTCACACTCCGGGGGGGATCATTATGCTTTAAGACATATTGGGCATTTTTTCTAATGCTTATCTGTTAAACTCTTTAAATAAGAGCCTCCTATGCACCTTCTCATACACAATTCGTGTAAATATGTACACTATTATCCTCATACTGCCTATCCCTAAAATGTAACTACAGTTACAGACCACAGAAAAGGTAAAGAGTCTTTAAATGAAATCTGTCTGGTTCCTGAATGATTCAGGAAATACTGAAAAGCTGAATTTTTCCCAAGCAGTTGAGTATTCAAAGGCCAAAGTCTGTGCAATGGCTCATGACATCTTCATTCTAAAAAAGTACTTCATGACTGCAGAGATGCAATGCTCAAAAGTGCAGCTAGTGATACGCATGTAATAATGTCCACAGCTCCACATAGTGTCCCCTTACATTCAACTCATGACATTTTCTGATGTTTTCCTTCTTATAACTGAGATATTCCTGTGTCATACAAAATGTATTTATTTTATTCCTCTTCCTTAGCAATGAACTATGGGATTTGAAAAGATCCAAAAGAAGCTTATGTTTCTAACTGATAGCACATCTGTGTCATTTATATGTTCCTGTGTGTATCAGCAATAAGTCAACACAGAGTTCTCATGAGAAATTACAGTAGGTCTTGCTAAGGTCACAAAGATGACTACTATGGCAAGACATTAATGCTGTATTAGGAGAATATGTCAGGATTCTTTCGTCATAGTGCTGATAGTTTTGGTTTGACCCATCTTGCCCTTTGGTTGTACAAATTTTTTTACTAGAAATACTTCTTCCCCATCTTCCTTCTATTTAATGCCAGTGTTTATTTATTCATTTTTGTATTATCTGCCTTAGAGATGAATGCTCCAATGGAACTTAGAAATCCTTTACAAGCATTTCAGCAGAGAGCATTTTTCTGTCAGTGCATAGCTTAGCTAACATTTTTGTCTTGGAATCCATTTTCGAAAATACAGTTAAGTCATTTATTTCAAGTGGGGTAGAACAAGGTTCACCAGACAAAATGTATCAATTACATAAAACTCTGAAGCAAAACCAGTGTTTATAATGCAGCTTTGTCTAGTTGTATTCAAAATTTTCACGATTTTCATAGAATTTTAACTATATTGTTAGTTGTCTTCATTTAGTGTTGTTGATTCAATTCACCCAGAGTCATCGACGTTTCAAACCCCAGTAGCCCTAACCCAAATAACTACAGATTTATCTTAAATTTATTACTTTATTAAAATTTTAGGATATTTTCCTGCTTATATTTTCTCTAATTATTTTCTTATCCTGTTCTTTTTCATTGTTCCACGGAGTTTGGAGGCTTGAAGACAACTGAAGGCATTCTTACAAAAAGTCAGCTTCCTTTTAGAGTTATGGTGCTTTCTGAAACTGCAATGGACCCAGCAATCTGCAACAGCAAAGACTATTTTACAAGCTTGTGATAAAACTGTTCAGTGAGCTTTAGTCCTGTCCTATCTCATGTACTCTGAAATAAAATGCTGCCTGTTGTTCGTCTGAGGGTTCCTGGGGTCCTGTAAGGTAGATATGTATTGTGTCAACTGAAGGGAAAAAAAAAATATATGTATGTGTGTATCTCATTTCTTTTAATTCAGCTGTGTTTTGAGGACAGTATTATGGTTTCTATAAAGTGTGTCAGGTAGGGACAGAAGGCCTCTTAGAAGGGTCTATAATATTATGGCACAATGGCATGTGAAATAGCAAAGATGTTTGAACATACATATCCAATGTGAATTGGATAGTTATTTTGGCAAATTTTGTCATGACTGTCTGCTTATTATGACTTTATTAGTATTTTCAAGAGCAAAAGCCTTAGAACAGATCCCTGTAGATCTCCCTCCACTGGTGACCTCCCTAAACTGTGAAAGCTGCCTAATTATTTCTATCCTTGATTTACTATTCTTCTAACCAGTAATTAACTTGCAATATTAATGGTTTTCCCCCTTTATGGTTTTGTTTTTCACCAAAACCTTTCACTGAAGAATGTTGTCGAGTATCATTGAGAAAGCTACTTCGATTTTTTTGACTCCATCTCTCTTGTCCACACACTGTTTGACTCCTTTGAAAATGTTTTACTTCAGACTTTCTTTTATAAGACCCATGTTGACTTTTCCATTGCATTATTATTAATCCTAAGGACCACAAATCTCATTCTTTAATTTAGTGCTTTGATTTGTCTTTCTGGTTAGCATTTCAACAGGTCCTCCTGTAAGTATTTTGAGAAGGAAAATAAAAAATCACCCTCCTTCTCCCCTCCAAAGAAACCAGAAGAAAGACATTACCTTCCATTCTGCAGTACTAAGGCAGTTATAAATGAGAAGTTATTACTACATTCAATTTTGACAGTTTAGCTATTTCATACTCATTTCTTTACAACTCTTAGGGGAATACCAGCTGGTTGTATCAATTTGTTACTGTTCATTTTGTTGAGTTGGGTTGAAACCTCTTCTATTAACACTTCAATTTCAGACACATTTTCTGATGAGCCTTCTGTGAGGAAAGGTTCAGGTGTGGGAATGCCTAAGATCTCTGGCATAAGGCACAGATGTGAAAGAATAAACTGTTTTTCCTTCTACTCCTACATTTTTAGGTACTTCCTTCACTCTTTCATGGTTTATTGACCCTACTGACTCCCTGGCAGGCATCTTGTATAAAAGGATTTCTTGTTGGATTTTTTTCCTTAGCAAGGTGTTCCTCACTTTTTCTTTTTCTTTTTTTTTTTTGTTTGGGGTGGGGGAGGAAGGGGGATGTATTGTTTTATTGGGCTTCTTACATTTAATTTTCCACAGACAATGTGTTTTTGTATTTTTCTTATGTGGACATCACTATTTTTTTGAAGGATATTTTCTTACATAACTTTTAGATGAACTGCACACAACTAAGAACTGAATAAATGCTTTTGATCCTTAAGATCTGATTTTCTTTTAATATTATACTCTGTTTCAGGATACTTGTTGCTCGTGGTCAGTGCTGGAGCTCAAACAGTTGTTGCTCAATTCCAAAAACATATTCCAAGTACAGACCTACGTGTTTTACCAAAAAAAAAAAAAAATTAGACATATTGCAATATTTTCAATTCAAAACTTCCATCAGGTTCCCTGTCAGATTGTCATTCCTAAATAAAAACAAACAAGATGCCAAGATGGCCTGCATATTATTGATGAGATATTATCATTATAGGACAAATGGTTGTTTGGACAGTCACAAATGTACCTCAGAGAGAAGGGAAGCATACAGGCTTGAGTCAGAGAGCTGAGAGGTTGGGTACCACCTGTGGTCTAGGTCAAATGGTTTTACTGGCTTTTAATCTGTAAAGTTATAATAAATTACATGTACCAACAAAACCCAACATAAATGCAACTACAGTCAAACCATCTTTTTTGCGCACAGTATAGATCTGCTTGAGTAGAAAGTCAGACCTCACAAAGATTCTGACTCCCCTTATCTAGCTCTCCAACAAAACTACAAAATGGAAATGAAAAGATTATTAAGAATGTGTGCATTATGTGGGGCGAGGCAGGGGAGGAAGGGAGAGGAACGCAGGCATCTTTAAAACCCTGTGATGAGATTCATAGCAATAATGGCAGGAGCTGAATCCAATATGTGGTGGATCAACATTAATGATATTCATACATTAACAATTAATTGAGGTAAGTACAGATTGGCCCTTTCCCAGGTCAATCTTGCCTCCCAATAAATTGGGGCAGTGAGAAATTAATGGCATTTCTACTTCACTTCTACAGCTTTGAGGATGTTGAATCTGAATTCTACAATTTCCATAACAACAACTGCACCTATTTGCATGTTAAAAGCTACTGAGACTGATGCTGATGAAGGCTGTTGAAGACACAAAAAATTGCCTACATGTGAAATAACAGAAGTGTTCAATTCTTACTTTTTGATTGAGTGAGTCCCAATATAGCCTATACTCCCTTAAGAAAGGTTGAACAGGAGATAAAAGTTGATCAAGAATAACCTCCAGTCATGTTTATAAGTACAGCAGTTGTTCTTTGTCACTTATTTAAGCCAGGGCAAGAAAAAGCTATTCAATCATAAACTTGTCCTTTATAAATCACCCTCTGCAGGTGAAAAGTGAAGAGCATACAAGTGACCCTTCAAGCCTCATGAAGATTTAGATCATTCTCCTGGGGAATATCATATATGAATGACACCATCAACTGATATTATTTATCCCCTGTGAAGGTATAAATGAGGAGCTAGAAAGGCATAGATTTCAATTTTCAGTGAAAAGCTTCATGATCAGATCAAAAATCACAAAGGCTTCCCAAGGTGAAATACTACAACACTACAGTGAAATCACAAGATGTCAGCTTCATCCTAGCTCTGTTGAAATCTTTCTTACTCTGGACTGTGACCTACGCTGGATCTGTATGGTCTCTAGGAGGAGATGGGATAAAAGTTGTGCTTCCTGACCCTGGTTTGTGTTTCATGTTACTGACAAAATGACTTTTCCAGTTGATTTTTACAATTTAAATTGTGTTATAGGGTGCCAATGTTACCTCCTTCATGAACACCTTCATTCAAGTGTTATTTTACTGTGTGAAGAGACACTTTGCAAGCAGGATGTGCACAGGCAGCAGTACACACTGGTTATCCATTAGCTAGTACACACTAGATAACTAGTATTGGCACATTACCAACTTACCTGATCACACGCTCACCATCATTGCTATCCATTGCTTTAAACTGGCTTTAAACAGTCATGCGGAGTTGACATCTGTTTGTGAGGCTTTTTTAGGGTTGTATAACTTTCCATGAAGGTAGGTTGTTTTCTTCATGAATCTTTGAGTCATTATTACCATCTCAACAGTTTATCTTTCTATGTTGTAACTTTTTATACCTTGCATGGTTTCAGGTGAAATACTCTTACCCTGCTCAACAAAATTTCTTCCTGTAAGAACTAGCGAAGTTAACACAGCTAGGATGCACAAAATCAAACCTTGGATCACAGACAGGTGACCACCCAGGCCACAGTTTATTGTGGAGGCATTCCATGAATAAACTTGCCTACCTTCTCTGGACAGCCTCAATATTGTATGATATAACCAGCCAGCCCACAGTGACAATGAGTGCACACTTGGGCTTTTTCTTCTGCCATACTTTAGAATTTGTGCATAGGGGTTTTTTATTGTAAAGGTTTTGTATTCATACCCTGAGGTTTTGAATATATAAATGTAACAATATATCTGAGTCTTTCCAATGGACATTATATTTTGCTCATAATCTTAATCTTCATTAATTCCTAGTCTATAATTTGGAAGTCATAATTTTTACCCCGTTCACTATGACGCTTTGAAAATATTTTCTTTAGTATCTCTTTAGTTTCATGATGCCCAAATCCATAGAAGAACCTGTTTAGATTTCATGTTATCAGGAGTCAAGTAATATCTTGAATGGGGGGGTGGTGGTGGTTTATAATCTTTATTTAAATAGTACAGAAATAGCTGTACTGCTGCTTTATTGATCACTACACTGTATTTAAACAATTGGAAATATATTTCAGTTATGCTGTGAGACAAAAGATGTGCCAACCCCAGATGAAATCTATTCCTTCCAAGCCATAGAAATGTAGTTACTTTCTGTAACAGTTCCATGGCTGATACAAACATTTTGACAGAAAATATTTGGTAGTGAGTGAAGTTTAAAACTATCTGAGAATAAATGTTCTGTGACTTGGAACATAAGATACAATTTTCTTTGCATAGAGGCAAAATGAAGTGATGACAAAGTTCATAAAACCTATTCTCCTCCTAAAATTGCAATTTGACCTTGCTTTTCAATAGGAGTCATTTAAAAAGTTAAACTTGACAGTCCAAGAAATTTCACAGACTTTTGTCTGTAAACTGGTAATTGCAATACAACAATACCCAAATTCTGCTTTAGTGTTCTGTGCATGAGAATACTGAAAAAAGCTCCCTGGGCCATCAAGCCATAACACTCATAGGAGAGACATAAAATTGTACATTTTAAGTTAAGGTTTTTGGAATCCAGATTTCAGGCTTCATATATTAAGTGTTGTACTGAGAGACCATAAATCTGGCCTTACTCTCCCTTTTTGGGCTACAGAATTTCTCATTATTTAATGTTATTATTATAATTACATTATATTATATATAATTATATTATATTATTAAAATTTAATTAATTAATAATTAATAAATAATAATTAATTAAACACTTTCCTCAGGAGAGTGATAGGGCAAAATTTTATGGTTTGGACACTTTCCCGAGAAAGTATGGAGTCGAGTCTCCTTGCACAAAGAAAATAAACTCACTTTCCTATGGATATGGATTTTTTTAAGTCCTGGAAGACTGTTGAAATCCTTCAATTGATAGGTGTATGAAAGTCACCATCACCTCTACCTGTTGCCTAGGATGATGCAGTAGCTCCAGTTTAGTGGTTCCAAATGTTTTAAAAAACAAGATTTAAATCCCTTTTCTTGGAGAAGAAACAAGGCTATGAGTGCTGAATAGAAAGAGTGAGAAGTTTCAGTAGTAGAAAGAAACAAGGTTTAAGGCATGCCTTTTTATGTTGCATTTTGTATTGGCTGCCTCACACAGCTTCTTGTTAAAAATGAAAATCCATTATGAAAAGTTTAATATGTGTCATACATTATATAGGAAGTCCAGCTATCTGTTTCAGGGCAGATTACTTTCTTGAGTTACAAGTAGATCTTCATTTTATCTAGTCTCAGGAGTTGTTATACTGAAAACTTTAGTTTTTATTATCAAGCCCTCCATATATTGTGTGCTTTTTTGATGTCATCTGCAATAGCATCACCATTTTGGATCTCCTGGTGGAGAGGGTCTATGGTGCTTGGTAACACCTCTGAGACACTCCTTATAGGAAAGTCCTTTCAAGAAAATTTTGTAATTAGGGAGCTCATCCTGTTCCCTCCACTGGTAGTGCTACACAACAGCCTGATTCCCAGTCACCCAGTTCAATTTTTTCACATTTTGAAGGATGTTTTAAGAAGTTGCATTTTGTGTACTTTTGCTATGCAGAAGACTGGACTGGTCTGACCGGTGCACAAGAGTAGTCCTCAGCATGGGGGAGCTGCAGAGAGAACGCCAGACTTCACTGCATCAGATTAACAAGTTTGAATGTCAGCTAGGACTTTTGAAAATACATCTGCATTAGCCAAGCTCTATCCACATGGAAGACAATACTAAAACCTCTTGCACTGATTTAAATAGTGAAAGAGATGGGTCACTATTACACACTTTTCAGAACATCTTCCTAAGGTTCTAAGCCTTCTATTCATATGGCCAGCAAAATGAACCAGCATGTGTGCTGGTTTTGGCTGGGATAGAGTTAATTTTCTTCAAAGTAGCTAGTATGGAGCTATGTTTTGTATTTGTGCTGAAAATACAGAGATGTTTTAATTATTACTAAGCAGTGCTTACACAGAGTGACAGAGTTTTCTACTTCTTGTACCACCCCACCAGCAACTGGGCTGGAGGTGCACAAGAAGTTGGGAGGGGATACACCTGGGACAGCTGACCCCAACTGACCAAAGGGATATTCCATACCATGTGATGTCTTTCTGGGGAAGACATAT
Organism: Limosa lapponica baueri; assembly: GCA_002844005.1. NCBI lineage: Eukaryota > Metazoa > Chordata > Aves > Charadriiformes > Scolopacidae > Limosa > Limosa lapponica. The sequence continues at coordinate 1,087,766 of KZ505701.1, forward strand.
AGCTGGGGAATAAGAAGGAAGGAGGGATGTTCTGAGTGATGGTGTTTGTCTTCCCAAGTAACCGTTACATGCATTTGAGCCCTGATTTCCTGGAGATGGCTAAGCACCTGCTGGCTGATGGGAAGTGGTGAATGAATTATTTATTTTGCTTTGCTTATGCGTTCAACTTCTGTTTTACCTATTAAACTGCCTTTATCTCAACTCACAAGATTTCCCCCTTTTACCGTTATGATTCTCTCCTAGTCCTGCTGGAGTGGAATGAATGAGTGGCTATGTGGTGCTTAATTGCCAGCTGAGGTTAACTCATGACAGCATGATAACAGGGAACTCCCCTTGTTTGTGTGAGTTCCTTGTAAAATGAAGTGCAAACAAATATAGACCAGGGATATTACAAGTTTATTTAGCCTCTGTAGTGCAACAGCCTATCAAAGCAGTATAAATAAAAGACAATGTTTCCATACATTTCTAAGAGCTCCTCATGCCATTTAGATTGTATTCACACAGAGCAAGAACTTAGCATTGTAAATTAAATCACTGAAATATTGCACATTAATATACTCACATCTCACAGCAAGGTCATTCTATATACCCTGTTGCAGCCTCAGGAAATAAAGAGTAGGCTGAATAGATTATGTTATAGAAGTGAATTGTTCTTAAACCAAATCATAAAATACTGGCTCTGACAATCAAGCAGAATACTAAAGTCCAACAAAAGAGAAGAAATCTGAAGCATGGACATATGTCTACCTGCATCTCAGAGCGCCATGAAGGTGTTGTATAAAACACATGGAGTCAAATTCTCACTTGATGTAAATTGGTATAATTTCTAGAACTGAATAGATCTATGCTAATTCAGCCCAGTCAATATTATCTTCATGCATAAAATAATTTTTCTTACTATAAGGAGACCATTTAAATACTTGGACCTCATAAAAGATAAGAGAAAAAAGTGTAAAGTATGCTCTCAAGTAAATTAACAAGCCTTGTCAAAGGAAGTAAGAATGGAAATAAAAGTTGAACACAAAAGAAGAAAACAAACAAATAAACAAAAACCCCAAACCAGAGAGAGGTTTAAATGATCTCTTTCAAGATTCCAAAAGGTTAAGTGGGGGAGGGCAGGTATTTTACTCTGGCTAGGAGATTTTACTTTATTAAGGATCTGTAAAAGGTCATGCTGGAGTGACGGCCTGCTGATGACACATTAAATTAGTTGAGTCTAATCTGTAGTGAGATTATGAGAAATTCTAAAGCCATAGAACAATGGCACAGGAAGTCTTACAACTTCAAAGTAAGGAAAATTGGACAGAAGCTATTGAGATTCCCAAGCAAACCTAGGGAATCGTCTGTAATTGTAAGCCCTCTGATAATTTTCTGAAGTAATTTAGAAAAAGTCAACAAAATAAAGGATGAATAATGCTTTACAAAGAAACAAATACCATCAACTAACCACAAAGAAAAGGCTGAAAATCAAAGCTTTCTGAAAATGTTTTCTCCAGCATCCTAAGGTAGTATAGTTCATTCCAATGTTCCCCAGTGCACTGTTTCAGTAAGTGATATATATTAGAACAGGTTGCTCCTGGCTATATTTTAAGATCACATCTGTGATCGTTCCTATCCCCATACTAGGTATTGACTTCTCCATGTCCAAAATTGCTCTTCTGAGCTGCTTGATGAGTGCTGTTTTTCAGAGGTTATAACACTATAGGAGAGGAAGATGCATAGACTTTAATTTATAGCTAATAAGCAAAGTCATACTTTGATGTTTTATGGTGTTATTGATTTTAAAAAAAAATCAGGTTTCAATGGGTCAGGATGCTAACTGGATGTGTCACTGATAGTGTTGCCACTAGTTTTTCCTACAGATCTATTCTCTATAGCTTTGTATTAGGACTTTTAAAAATGTCTGAACAAGTCTTTTGATTATATTTCTATTGTCCCTTCATTCTTTAGCATGCATTAGTATTTAGACCAGGTAAATATAACAGGTAGGTATTAACTGTCTTGAAGCAACCTACCTCAAAAGACAAAAAAATATCAGGAAGTCTGCAGTCTGCAGCCGTAGCAGCATCCAGACAGATTCTGAAATCAACAGTTTTATACAAAGATCGATTGCTCCTACATTTTTGATCCAGATGTTGCACAACTTTTGCTGTTGACTTTCAAATTAGATGAATGAGGGTTTGAATGCTATTTTTCAGTTTTTGATTTTTTGAAACCTTTTCCTTTTCCCCTTCTAAAAAATTAAAAAAACCCAAAGAGATATTTTAGAAAATCGGGGCAGAGGACGTGGCTTTGCAGGTTTATTGTTTTGATTTGTTCTTTTAATGTATTCTGGGTTCAAACCATATATGTCAAGCTTTAGCTTGAAGCATATTTTTTTTTTAATGGTTGAGTTATAAACTCACACAGAAAGGGTTATAATAGAAACACTGACAGGCATTTAACTATAACAGTAGTAGCAGGGTTGTTATAATAATTGGATTTGGGGTGGAATGCAAAACTAAATTTACAGATTCTTTCTGCCTTGGGGCAGCCATTCATTTCTGTCTGAAACAGCTAAGGCAAAACTTAACATCAGCATAGGAAAAACACACTAAAAAATGAGTGGTTCCATCTCTATTAGCTCCAAGAAAACAATTGTTACTTGATAGATTTAGTGATGCATGAAATATTGGATCCTACATCTGGGAACCATTAAAAAAAATTGATTTATATTGACTGTCTTAATTTGTTGCTTTAAGTGAAAATGTGAAAGGTAATATCTGACACAAGTATTTTTTCATTGGATAGTTCACTGGAGTGTTAAATTAAACAAAAATACCCAAACAAAACTAAAGAAATAAAGGCAGAAGCAATTAAGACCTTAACCTGCAGAACTTTCTTCTTAGGGTCCTATGGTTTAATTCAATTTAAAAAAACCCAAGTTCTCTTTCTTTAGCCTTTTTTTTTTTGTTCTATCAAGTCTGTTAGGTCTTGATAACATCTTAATGTTTATGCAAGTGAATCATCTTAATGTTTATGAAAGTGAATGAAATTACTTCATTCTGTCAGATAGATAAATAAGATAAAGTCATCAACAAATTATACCTAGTAGCAGTATCAATATTGCCTGTGGTAACACAGAAACCTTGCAGAGGGGCCTTCACATCTCAAGACATTCCTTAGTATTATACCCTTGTCAAGCCTGTAGTGCCTGTACATATCCATTTGTCTCTTAAAAATACCTGTTATGCTGCCTCATCAATATCTCTCTTTTAGCTGATAAAGTTTAATCTGTATTTGAAGTAGAAAGACATGCCAGGTCAGATCTGGAATTCAACTCAGTTAACTTAATTGCTTCAGACACCTAGGCAGCTTGCACTATGATTTCTATCAAAAAACAACCTTCATCAGTTGATGGGGGAGGATTTGATTTTTTTTGAAAGTCCATACTTAACATGACTGAGCTAATGATGTTCAATTATCAGCTAGACCCAACAGTATTGCTTCTTTAAAGATACAGTCAAGTGTCTTTAAAAACTAGTCTTGAGCATCAGCACTTGATGAGATAAAACTGAAATAGAATCTATATTTGAGGATACCAGCAACATTAACTGTTTGTAAGGACTTTGCATTTTTTAAGTGTATTTGAGCAGAAGAAAGGTTTTAATGACTTTAAGTGACTTGCATTAGATCAGTTCTCTCTCCCTGGACTGGATTGGCAGCTCACATTCCTTTCAACAGATCACCAGGTGTTATTCTTCCTTGGTGGTCTGTATGGCAAAATGAAAGTCCTGGTATGTAGCATAACCACCTTGTTATACTATTCAGAAAAATACTTTCAATGATAATTGAAAATTGCTGGTATAAACATTTATGGGCCTATTTCAACTCCACTCTGATCTTCTAAGAGCACAGCACTGAACAGACTCTGGATTTCACTTTTCCTTTTTTTCTTCTTTATCTGACAGAAGAAGAGAAATCCCTTCACTCCGTCCAGTTAATGTGGCACTGTGCATGTGCTGACTGCCTACACAGTTGCTGCCCTTCATACTCCCAAAGATAGATGTGGGCTTCCTCCATCTCTCGGGCAAGGAACTGGAGCAAAGACAGAAGAGAAACTTCTCTGGAGTTGTTTTCACCTCTCTACCTTAGAAGTCTGAGTACGTTTTATTCATAACAATTCTGGTATAGTTAGTGGAGTTATTGTGAGTTGAAATTTTACTCCTGATAAATCATGAAGGCATAGTTGTTCTTTTCAGTTCTTTCAGAAGTAAATTAAAACATTTAGCTTTGGAATTATTTTCAAGCTTATCTATAAAGGTCCCTGTTGGAGCAGCGTACTCTGCCCTTGTATTAGTTCTGTAAAACATTGTTTTCTAAAGCAGTCTCTGTGTTTGAAATGTTTTTTTTTCCTTGTATCCTAAGGATATATTCAGTCTAATGACTGTGTAGTTATCTGGTAGCATCCCACAATGCTCTTCATAAGTGAGTACTGCCTCGTATCTTGGGACTGAATCACTGCAGCTGATGCACAGTAATTCATTAGACAAATGTTGCTACAGGAAACCTAACTAGAGACTTTTTTATATGGCACTCTCCAATAGCAAACTGCTCACATATATGGTTAATCAGAAACGTACCTGAAGTTCTGTTTATGGCCTACTTAAATACTGTTTACAAGTTCCTAAAGGGTGGGTTGAAGGATGATTGAGCCGGACTCTTTTCAGTGGCTTCCAGCGATAGGACGAGAGGCAACGGGCATAAGCTGGAACATAGGAAGTTCCACTCAAATATGAGGAAAAACTTCTTTACGGTGAGGGTGACAGAGCAGTGGAACAGGCTGCTGAGAAAGGTCGTGGAGTCCCCTACTCTGGAGATTTTCAAGACCCGCCTTGATGCAGTCCTGAGTAGTGTGCTCTAGGCAATCCTGCTTTAGCAGAGGAGTTGGACTAGATGATGTCTAGAAGGTCCCTTCCAACTCTGTCAAATCCGTGAATCCGTGAATCTGTAGCAGTGTTAACCATTAACCTGGGCTTCTCACTTGGGATCCTGAAGCAAGACCAGTTCTAGAAGAGGAATATGTTGATGTACAAGAAGAAAACTGATCACTTTTCTACAGACGTTTATCTGCCATCATTTGAATTGTTCAAAATATTTCTATTCTAGAAAAATTTCATAGTGTTTACTTGTCTTTTTAAATGGCAGCTTGCAGTTTTTTTCAGAATTAAATTCTCCATAAAGGGACAAAATATGGAATAGTTATTGCAAAATATTTATTCCAAAATAATAGGTAATGTTCCTGTTTATTCTGAAGTTTCTTAGCCTTCTTTACCTAAATGCAGATTACACTAGGTGTAAAATTCTGAAGAGAGAAGCAGGAAGCTTTAGAGAGATGGGATATTTACTCATTAATAATTTCTGTCCCATTTTGTTCCTTTGTTTGTTTGATGAAGAGGGAAGATCTACACCATACAGTTTAATTACGTAATTAGTAGAAAGTGGCATTGTCTCAAACCTTCTCATTGGCTAATTGGGTGTCCTTTGTTTAATCTGCCCTTCTAGAAGGTTTTCAATTTATGAAAGAACCAGTATTGTAATTGGGTATCTTTTACCTACAGTATCTTGTGCTGGTAGTAAATGTTCCCACTGAGATTTGAAGATGTAAAATGTCTTTTTTTTTTTCTT
>KZ505701.1:1093442-1104736 GCA_002844005.1 Limosa lapponica baueri
GGTATCTTTTACCTACAGTATCTTGTGCTGGTAGTAAATGTTCCCACTGAGATTTGAAGATGTAAAATGTCTTTTTTTTTTTCTTTTTTTTTTTTTAAATCTTTAACTAATGTCATATAGGAATCTGGTTGTTTACCAGGTTTTTAATATCAGCTTCTCTTCCACACATAAGATCTTTGAATACATCTTGGTTATGAAGATACGTTTTTCCTTATAAAGATTTTTTTCAGTATTGCCTTTTTTGAGGTGCTTTAAGATTCCTTTCCCACCTACTAAATTGTGTTGTTTCTGATTGCATTCTATTCACAATTTACCTTCACTTCCAAATCATGATGTCTTGAATTTTAATGCTGTGACACTATCACTTCCCAGGAACACATTTACTATCATGTAAACTTCAAATTGCTCAGGATTGCTGAAATCTTCATGTAAGTCTCTCATCCAATATTTCCTTATTTCAGCTGTGCATTGTCACACCGAGAAATTAGCCACAGGGTATATAAGAACATGCAAACAGTTGTGTATGTTAAACTGAAGATCTGTAAAGCCCAGTAATTGAGAGAGGATATCAATAATAAGACTATAGGGATGTACTGACACTCTTTCTGCTATGTATTCACATGATAAGTTCTGCAGAAGAGGTATCTTTACAGAATAAGCCTTACAAGGGAAAAAAGGAAGGGTTCATTCCTGAGTATATCCTTGAGTATACACACATAGTACTCATACTGAACACTTAACTTAGATGCCTGCACTTTTTCTATAATAAAGAAGAAAGAAAGTCCTCTTCAGAGAGGAATTGTGTCTTCCTAAATCAGACACCTCAGGTAAGTGCTTAAAATACATCAGGATAGATAGCTCTTTCCTTGGACGATTAGATAATCATCATGGCAGGAGTCCAGAGGGTCTATGGTGCTCATGGCTAGCCAAGAGCCCAAGCTTCTGAAAATTCAGTTTCCTCTGTGCTTATTTCTGCAGAATAAGCTGATGAAATTCTCAGAGCAAAGCCCCTGTGGATTTGGTTTACCTGTCCACAGAGCATACATGCTGGAGTGGTTCTAGAAGAAACTGTATGGAGTGTTCAGCTCCTCACAGAAAAAAAGTTCATTTAAAAAAGAGAGAGGAATACAGGAAGAGACGAGAAAAAAATGAAGAGTTGTGATTCTAAGTGTGCTGAATATTTGAGTTGCTTGGATTAGAATTTAAAGCTTTTATTAATCTGCATAATGTTAGAATATAAAATGGTTCAAGATCTTTTAAACCCTCAGAGTAATTTTTTTATTGTTCTCTTAATATAACCTTTTTACACAATATTGTTTTCTGAATGTCATCTTTAACATGCAATTTAATGATTCAATATACAAGAGTACACTTAGAAAGCCAGTTTATTTCTTGAGTCTGGGCATGGTGATCTGATTTGAACAAAGATAAATGGTCTCATTTTGTTACAGGGACTCGTCATTAATAACACTAGGTATGTCATGTACATTATAATAGGTTCAGTGCATTTGGCCCTTTTAACATTTCATGAAGCAATGGTAATGAAATTTTTGAGCTACTACACAGCTTTGTGTAAAAAAAAACCCAACACTTCAGATTATTTAGAAAAGTTTATTAAAAAATGGGAGATAAATAAATAATATATTTCTGGGAGATGTTACAAAATCCATTAAGGAACTGAGAAGAAACTTTCTTAAAACTATATAACACTTCACATAATAGTATAATTTCTGTAAATAGTCCATACTAAAAAGTTTATTGTTGTACAATAAAGAGAATCATTGCAATTACCAGAAGGTATGTAATAATTAGTAATCTGGACTTTGTGAAGAAGCAACTAAGTAAGATAATACATTTTGCTGTAGAGTATTTTTACATTTTCTCTTCATTTAAAAGCAGTCCTGTTCATATTTCTTAATTTGTAGCTGCTCTGAGATTAAAGCATTGTGAGCTTTGGTATTTTCTTTTTTATAGCTAAGTTCTCACTTTTGGTAAAATACAGTATCAATAATTTAAGTTATAGTAGCAGTACTAGTAATAGTAGTAGTAATAGTAGTAATAGTAAAAATAGTCCTTTACCTTCCTCTTTCTTTGAAAAATAGCACAGAAATTTGTTCTTGTAACATTAGACTAAGTTACCAGTTTCTTTACATTTATAAATATTGTGCAAATAGTGAAAGAAAGGAAAAGAATCTCTTTAAAATAAATTTAGGAAGTAGGAGTCTAGTTTTTTACATAGGTTTCCAGCTGACTGAATGATGATACTGGAAAACATCTTATAGCAGTTATCTATAGGATAAGGAACATAATACCAGTCTATCAATCATGACTGCTATTATGATTTGTTATTTAATATCTTTAAATTTCTGTTAAAGTTAAAAGTGTTAAATGTCAGTGAAAAATTTTCTGACTTACAACAAAGCTTGCCAGCTCATTCCATAAAACAAATGCGACAAGGTATTGTCACAGCAATGGCTGCATCATCATAGATTGTGAATTCATTGTACTTCCACTGCAGTACCAACCAAATGAGAATAATTGGCTAGCGGGAAAGAAAAACTTTGCTTAAATCTTAACAGCAAAAAGGAACTATTAAGAAAATGTAGAAAGGGAAATACATACATTGGGGAAAGTATCTATATTTCAGTTAAATTATGATGTGTAGATTTGGAAAGTTTTCTCAGTCAGAAAATCTCCACTTAATAGACTGAAGACAGGTAAGGGTTTGCAGAAATGTCTCTAATGGGAACTGATATTTGAAAGTAAAGGCTAGTGGGACTGATTACTTTTCTCATTAGGCAGCATCTCTAACTAAATAAATCAGATGTTGCCATATAACATTTCACAAAATCTGTCAAACTGAAGGATATAATCTGGAAACATACCATGAAATTAGCATAGATCCATGCAGAATTGGATTCAACAAGCATTTTCATCTTATCCTAATTGACAAAAAGCAGTGCCGCTGCAGCACACAATTTCACATGCAATTATTATTACAGGAACAAGTGAAAGCACTCTGCACTACCATTTTCTCCTCATGTTTTGATGTCAAGTGCTACACAAACCAATGTCTCCAGTAAGTAGAGTTTTCTGTTTTTAATACTGTGTAGTATACCCTTTAGCAGCATCTTCCCCTTTTCAAGGCAAAAGGTTAAATGATATCTTTTCCCTGCATAGCTTTTGCAGGCTGTGCATTAAAAAAAGAGTAAAAATGTTTCTCAGAAAGGAGTGTGGAATTAGCTCAGCATGCCAGCATATAGACTCCACTGTGTTAGGCTCAGTATCGCAGAGCGAAGTACCTACAGAGGACACACAGCCCCGAGGCCAAAGCTGGTTGCTCCAGGCTCTCCCTGTAGGTAGTGGGCAATGAAGTCCTCTTCCAGAGGTGGTTGAGGGCTCCTGTGCCAGGGGATGCTCTGAAGATGTTCTGTGCTGAACAAGTAATTAAATACTCAAAGGCAGTGAGAGGGAGAGGGAGAGCGGCTGTGCATGGGGCTGCCTGTAGCCAAAATGAGCACTTAATTTTTTCAAGCAGACCGGCATTGCTTTAACTGGCAAGGTAAAGAGACCCCCATGATAACGCCTTAGCACTCCCAGCATTTTTTGTTAAGAAGACTTGAGTTCAAATCACTTTACTAAGTCAAGGAAAAGAGAAAATCATGCTGCCTCTTCTATACGCTATGTGAATACTCAATGAAGCAGCTTGTGTTTATGTGTGTGACAGGCATCAGGGTGGCCATCTGGGCATTTATGTAGCTACCTTGCTGGCACTAGTACTTCTGTTCTCAGCTAGGTACTGAACATCCAGAAACTCTGGACAAATGAACAAATATCTCTTTTTTATGTGCTATATTTGATGTGGTTGCCAAACATACAAATATATCTGGGAAAACAGAACTATAACAGTACTTCTTCAATGCCTTCTTGAGTCACTTCAGCTTCAGTTCTCCTTAAATGTCTTCAGATTTGGTACAAGATGTTGACAGTTGTAATCAGGGTATTGTTGATAGTTGATATTTGATTGTTGATATCTGACAGATTGTTGACAGTTACCATTTATCAGGCTCGCACATTTTGTGCTCATGTACCTTCAGTAAAGCTCCTATCTCTAGCTGAGCCTTATGAAAGCTTTCTGGGAGAGGTACGTCTTTTGTTTTTTTGGTGGGTTGTTTTTTTTTTAGTTTATTTTATTCCTTTTGTTATGTGAAGCATACCATTCTTGCTAAATTAGCAATAAACAGACAATACACTACACTGTCTCCATTACCAGGTTGTCCAATGAAGCATGACATTCAGTTTCCTTGCAATTGGTATTTTAGCATAACTCATACTGAATAGTCACCAGTATTTAAACACCGGTAACATTATCCAGGTTTCCCCTATTTCTGTTAATTTATCCACATTCTGTTGCAGAGAATGGTAAAATTTAACATGCACAGCCCAAGGTACCATCTCTTGCAGTCTCATTTGCTATCAAATGAGACTTTCTGTGTTTGTTGCCTGTTAATATTCTTTTTGAAAAAAATGAAAATGCACTAAGGTAAAATGTCCTCCTCAATAACAACCCAAAGAATGTGTGGATTTCTGTTATAGAATCTATCCCACAAGATATTTTATTCACTGGGGAGAGAATGAGTGGATAGTGAAAGGTCAATCCCCCACTGCCTCACATGCCAATATTCTGCCTAATGCATGAAGAGATATATATGAGAGGGAAAGCAATTATCAGTGTAACATTTCAGATTATAAAAATTCTTATAAAATAATTAAACGCTCTGTTTACTCTGATCAATTACTGTGCTAATGGTATTCCACCATGATGAAATCTGTGGTTTTAAAGAAAAGGTTTTCTAATGTAGGTAACATTTACATAACATTGGCACAAGCTGTGCTGCAGTTCAAAAGCAGTGTGTGTTCTCCTGTATAAAGGAAAAAGATGCAGGATAGTAGCTACATATATTAGCAGTAGTAGGGAAACAGGATAATTAAAAGATAACTAGGAAGATAATTAAATGATAACAGAGACTAACCTGATGTGCTTTAGGCTAAGTGCAATAATTAATCTTGATACATGGTATATAATAAGGTCTTTCCAATATATTTTCCTACACTAGCTTGCTATTATGAAACCACGCTTCTTTGTGCAGGAACTAACTGGACTAAAGTGAAATGGTCATGTTAGACTGGCACAGTTAGCTCTTCTGTGAAAGGTGCATTTTAGAGAGCAGGTGGGGAAAACTGAACAACTCAATTAGCTATGGAATTTCTGAGGACTGTAAATATATAGGACACCCTCCACATCCACCCCTCCCTTTTTGGCTTTCAGTGCCTTTAATGAAAGATGCTGAAGTGGTTGGTCTGGAGACTTAAGATTCTCTGAAGAGGCAGAGATTCAGTGAACTGCAAGGTTGCTTTAATCCTATTCGAGAAGGGAACATATCTTTCTATGTCAAACTATCAAAATATGGACCTCGGGGTACTTTGCAGTTTGCTGGTTTATTTAAACAGATTACAAGATTTTAAGGATGATAACCTCAACTTGTTTGTACTTATTACTCTTTTTTAGAGTTTTTTAGAGTGCACATCTTATATCATCACAATCTTGTATTGTTCTACTTAGAGGTAAGTGAAGTACAATTTATAAAATAGCAAATGGTAGGCTACAGTCATTCATTATGGCATATCTCTGGGAAAAAAGCAAAAGTAAGCATTAATTACTGTCAACCATGATACTGGCTTTTATAATGCTGACTGGTTTGAAATTAATTAAGGTCAATAATTTCCATTCATACAGCTTTCCAAATAATGGCAACCTTTTAATGAGTACAGTTAGAAAGAGTTTAACAACATAACTTCCTTACAGCATCAATCCAGGAAAGAAAGTACAATCGGTAGAAATAAATCATTTCTTCTTCTTTTAAACATATTAAAAAAATTATATAAAACTAATGCTGGGCCACTGCAAAATTTCAAGTTTAAGAAAAAGAGAGAAGAATGGAGAACATGGGATAAAAAGCAGGAAAGATTTACTAGATCAGGTTTGAAGATATCCTGAATGTTTAAATATTCATAATCAGACTTCCTAGACAGGATAAACTGAGTGAAACTGCCAGTTTGTACCAATAGGATGCAGTTATACCTGTCTGTCTTTGGCTTGCCTGGCTACATGTAATTATTGATTCTTGCGAGCTGCAGTGATTCACGTTTGCCACTTTGCCATCTGTGCTGTAGTTATCTGTATCATAGAAAGCAAAGGAAAAACTCAGAGGGTGTTCTGCACTGGGGGGATGGAGGGTGCAGGGTTCTTTCTAGATCTCAATCAGAGAGGCATAACAGCAAATAATGCGTAATATAATTGTTTTATCAATAAGATAGAAACAGGAAGAGAAATATAATTAACAAGTAAATCTTACTTCCCTTCAGATGCTGGGAACATCACCTTCTTGCAGCATTGGAGTGACCCTGGGTGGATTCCCACAGCTCGCTGCACAGATTCCACCTGCAGAGAAGTTCAGTCTTCCTCCCATACTGTGGTGCCTTTTATTTCGTGCAGCACAAAAAAAATCTTCTTTTGGCAGGGTTGGATGACATCCACCAGAGTGCAGCACTGACCAGTCTGGGGCATGCCAACACCTTCCCTTTACAGTGTTCCATGCTAGTGGGTTGGTTACATGACAGCTACTGATGCTAAGGGTAATTAAAGCTTCTCAAGCCTCAAGTACAAGGCCCAGTAGAGCAGATGTGACTTGCCCAAGATCTCCAACTCCTCCAGTGTGATGTTTACCCCAAGGAGCCCACTACAGAGGGCTGGTTAGTTAGTGCAATATTGGGTAGGACTGATACACATATTACAGGTTGTTTACCTTAGCAAGCTGCAGAAGTCTCTCTGACAAAGCAGAATTAGGGATAAAGCTAAAAAACTTCATTTTGTGCGAGCAGGTTGTGTTCATCATCAAAATATGATTTCTCTGAACTAGTGAAGTTAGAGGGGGAAGTTTGTTCGGAAGAGAAGATCACTTGCTGCATATTCTTTTGTTTTCAAAACTTATATTTTTTGTTTTAAATCTTCAACAATGTACTTGAGAAGAAGAGGAGTGGGTGGAGGAATGCAAATAAAGACGTAAAAATGTACTTTGCAAGCAATTTTTTTTTTCTCTTCTTAGTAACCAGGGTATGAAATAATTCCTCCTGGCTATCTTCTTCAAAAATATCTATATCATCCATGGGACGTGTCTTGTGGACATCTGGCCCAGAGTTTCTAGTTCTCTGCCTCATGGATATAAAAGCATTTAAGCTTATGAAGCTTCTGCTTATGTGAAACATAGATGTTTCAGGAAACACAGTCCATTTCTATGTCTTCCGTTTTGCTGGATCCCACTCTGGGAGTCATGGTCTTACCCAGCTCTAATCCTGATTTATTTATAATTATACCTTCTGTGATTTTGAAATGAAAAAATACATAATCTGCCTGGTTTTCTGAAACACAAAAGAAAACAAATAAGACCATGTTATATGAGAAATTGTTGTGAAATCTATTGATTGTAAGGATTAAGTATAAAATTAAATAAATTTTGGTTTGATTTTTGTTTACTCTCTGGTAGGAGAGTTCAGATTCTGGTAAGAACTGCAAAACCAAATTTTTTCATACTTAGAAAAAAAAACAAACAAACCCAAACTCTTCCTCTCATTTACAGGAAAGCAAGAAACTCCATAAATCTCCTGAAATGCTTGTTTTGTAGGTTAAACTAGTAAGGTCAATAAGGGTTTGAATGAAATCTTCAAGCCATTTAATGTTGGCTCATTGCTAAAATTTCATGGAGCTGGTTTGGACAGGTTTTTTTTTTGGCAGGACTCAGTATGGGTCTTTTTGAGGAAATGCTGCATGTTTGCAAATCCTGTCACACTGCGTGGGAGATGAATGTGTCTGACACTTCTGAGGAAGAACACAAAATTGCCAACATCATATTACCCATCACATGATTAGATGGAGCAGTATTTTAATAGGACTTATAGCTACTATTTATTCACAAGGGAACAAAAATAGATTAAAGTATATTTAGAAATGTGAGTCACATTTCACAGGGGAGAAAAGCAACTTTCCATTTCTGCTGCAGTACTAACTTCTTATTGCAATAATAGTAAGCAACAAGAAGGATTTTGAGGTTTCCAGAACAGGAAAAACAAATATAAGCAGCAATTCATTCTCCAGACTAGAAAGGTAATTTTATGTATCTTGGAAATAAAAGCTACAAACCATGCCAACCAACAACTGAGAGAGTAGCAAGCTAACAGAAGAAGAAATGCGTAACGGTAGCTATGCCACTATTAAGCTTTCATGATAATCCAGTAAAATTCAAATAAATGGAAATATGCTGGTATCACTCAGGGATGACTCTTGCTCTTTTGAGATAGACCTGTAACAAGGCTCTCTTGATAATCTGTTCATCACTGTTTTATATGATACTTTTTATTAATTTTAAGTTTATAATATGTTAAGCATAGTCCTCTTCACTTGGATTACTTTACCAAGAATTGTTCCTCTGGCTGTGAGAGTTTCCTAACAGCATTTTTCTTTACTGATTCCAGAAGACAATTTCCCTTTCACCTGGCACTTGATAACATTCCCCCTGCCCTGGCTGTTCCAGCTTACTAAGAAGTGCATCTAAATTTCTCTAGTCTGTTTATGTAAATATTGCAAAAGATGTTTTTGCAAAGGTAACTTATGTGTGGATGCCTCATCCCTGGAACTGTTCAAAGTTAGGGTGAACGAGGCTTCGAGCAACCTCATCGAGTGAAAGATGTCCCTGCTTATGGCAGGGGTGGTGGACTAGATGATCTTTAAAAATCCCTTCCAAACCAAACTGATCGTGAATCTATTATTTATTTGCTGTATCTAGAAAAGGAGAAAACTTTGTACCTGTCAAAATTCCTTGAGTCCACTTTAAGCCCTACAGTTTGAAATAAAACTCATACACTTTCTTCCGTCATACAGTTATGTTCTTGGTGACAAAGCCAGAAGCAATGTCACCAAAGTAAAGCATAAAGTAGCAAAACTTAATCTTAGATCATACTTGGCAAAGACGTTAGAGGCTCCTGTATCTGACCTAGCTTGGGGGCCTTAGGGTTTATTCTATGGAGAGATGCACTCCAGTAGCCAAAGCTATTTGAGCTTTTTTTTGCAGCAGTACCCTACAGGTACATGTCCACTTCCTGCCTATGAAAATTCCTTCAGGCTAGAAGGAATAGCTTAAACCAGACTCCTAAGATATAGGTTCACATTTTTGTTTTGTGAAAGACTGAACATGGATATGTTGTCAGGCAAACCACTTCTCTCAAGACTATGTCTTAACTAGCCAAAAAATTACACAGGTTTTTCACACTGCTACATATACTAGAAAACATCACAACTGTGATTTTCAAGGCCACAGGGGAAGTTCTAAATTCTTATTCTGTCTTAAAGAAGTATAAAAGCATGCCTGAATCATCAGAAATGTTCTCTTGGGACAAAATAGGAAAGAGAGGAAGATGGGAGAAGAAAATTGAACCTGGAAATACTACTAATACTCACTCTTGCGGAATATGTCATCCAAGAGTCAATTACTGGAAGTCTCTATCAGTTACCAGAAGTCTTCATCAAAAACATCCTTACATGTTTGGAGAGTGATTAGTACTTCTTAGGGTACATTGAGCACTCTTCATTCACCTCAAAGATTCAGGCTGTCTACACCCATGGAAAAGGAAGCAACCTGCCTCTACAAGACAGGAATGCTCATCAACATATTGTAAGAAATGACCATGAAGTACAAACTCGAAATATACAGTGAAAGCCTATCAGTTCAGATATTTATGTATTTCTTTAATGACATGGGAATTTTTTTAGATGAAAGAGTAATCTCTTATAATGAGGTGAGATGTTTTGCATTTTAGTTTCAATATTCCTCAGTGCCATTTTGCAGGTGAAGAAGTGATATTTCTTCTGTTCAAAAAGGTCTTGTAGAGATAAATACAACAGATGTGAGTTGTACATGCAACAGTATTGATTGCTTGCATTATTGCATCGTGAAGGATGATAGAAGGAGCCATCAGCTAGAAAAATAGAACAACCAGATATAGTGGGAACCTTTCAGCAACTTTAGATTATATTATTCACTTGACTTAATAATATTCTGAAACAATTTCCTGTTTCTTTGGGATCACATTTACTATTTTCCTTCAAAAAATGAATGTGAAATTCATTTAGACTGACTCGTGATAAAATCCAAATTATGACACCTTAATTAATAAACTATTAAACACAGCCTTGATGACTGATTTTCAGATTTGTAGTTCTGAATATTTGTTAATTAATTAACATTTGTTTAGTGTTTTGAACATGACAAACACCATGAAAGCACTAAGCACAATTAATCACCCTCTTGCATTCTTTAGTTAAAGAATTAGCTCAGCTGGATTAAAGGAAAAATAATCTGCTGTTAAAAGTAGATTTATGAATGGCAGAGGAAAAATGAGGGACAATGTTAAGGACACTGTGTCTAGCATTGCCATTGGCATGTGCAAATGGGACACCTACTCTATAGGGTTTGCACAGCAAGGTTTCAGTAGAGGGGGTACTAAAGGGGTACTGCTAGAAGCTTCCCCTGTGTTCAATAGAGCTAATCCCAGCCATCTCCAAAATAGACCTGCCCACTGGCCAAGGCCAAGCCCATCACTGATGGTGGTAGCACCTCTGGGATAACAGTTAAGAAGAAGGAAAAGTTGTTGTGAAATAGCAACTGCACCAGAGAGAGGAGTGAAAATATGTGTGAGCAACAACTCTGCAGACACCAAGATCAGTGAAGGAGGGGAGGACATGCTCCAGGTGCCAGAGCAGATTCCCCTGCAGCCCATCATGAAGACAGTGGTGAGGCAGGCTGTCCCCCTGTAGCCCATGGAGGTGAACAGTGGAGCAGATCTCCACCTGCAGTCCACGGAGGACGCCACACTGGAGTAGGCAGATGCCCGAAAAAGGTTGTGACTCCATGGAAAGCCCATGCTGGAGCAGGGTCCTGGCAGGACCTGTGGACCTGTGGAGAGAGGAGCCCATGCTGAAGCAGGTTTACTGGCAGGACTTCCCAGAACGAAATTCTTTACTGTGAGGGTGGTGAGGCACTGGAACAGGTTGCCCAGGGAAGTTGTGGATGCCCCATCCCTGGAAGTGTTCATGGCAGGGGGGTTGGAACTAGATTATCTTTAAGGTCCCTTCCAACTCTAACCATTCTATGATTCTATGATTCTATGACTTATGACCCCAT